>CM022302.1:67719569-67856095 GCA_011799875.1 Thinopyrum elongatum | reverse complement strand
CGGGGCGGCGTCGGCGTCGGGCTGGGCGGCGTCGAGGCGGGTGGCGTCGGGCCGGGGCCGCGTGTCGGCGTCGGGGCGGGTGGGGCGGCGTCGGCTGCGGGGCGGGCCGGGCGGCGTCGGCGGTGGGGCGGGCAGGGGTGGGCCTGACGGCGTCGGCGACGATGGCGAGGTGGAGCAGCCTGACGGCGATTGGGGCAGGGGCGGCGACGACGAGGAGAAGAAGTGATTTTTGGAGAAACTGCTAAGTTTTTCTTATATACACGAAACATTGGTCCCAGTTCGTGCCACCAACTGGGACCAATGGCACCCTTTGGTCCCGGTTCGTGCCACCAACCGGGACCAAAGGTGTCTATTTCCCGCCGCCACCAACCGGGACCAATGGCACCCTTTGGTCCCGGTTCGTGCCACCAACCGGGACCAACGGCCTTGCGCTGGCGCGGTGCGGTGGGATGTTTAGTCCCACCTCGCTAGTTGAGAAAGCTCGAGAGTGGTTTATAAGCGCTGCTGCGCCCACCCTCTCGAGCTCCTCTCAACTGCAGGCTTTCGGGCCTACTCTATTAATCCTTGCCCGTGGGCCTACTGGGCCTGCTGCGGGCCTAAATCCTGGCCCATGGTTGGGTTTCTAGTCGTATTCAGGCCGTGGTGGCCCTGTAGGTGGCATTTTTTTATTTTTTTTCTAGTTTTTTTGTTTTCTTTTTTGCTTTATTTATTTTATTTTATTTCTACTTACAACAAAATACTTACTGTTTTGCAGTGATTCTTTTTGCTTTTAGGTAATAAAAATTATAAACTTGTTGTTAGTGCCATTAGTTTTCCAATTTGAATTCTTTGAAATTTGTGTGAATCACTAGTTTGTGATTAACTTTACTATAAAAATAGATTTTGGAGTGATTCTTTTTTTCCTGCTATTAATATTACTGTGTTTTATCATTATATTCAAAAACAGTTTTTGTTATTTTAGTTTCTAACAAAAAAAATCTTTATGATAATTCTTTTTGCTATTAAAGTTTCTAAAAAAAAGTTCTTTATTAAAATTCATTTTACTTTTAATGTTTTGAACAGAAAATACTTTGATAATTTTAGTTGCATAAATTTTATATAATTTTAGTTTCAATAATACTAGAGGTTTATAAAATCTTTTTAGTTGATTCCTTTTGCTATTAGAGTTTCATTAAAGTTTTCTAGTTCATTCTTTTTTCTATTAGAGTTTCATTAAAGTTTTCTAGTTCATTCTTTTAGTTTATTATTTTTGCTATTGCAGTTTCATAAAGGTTTTCCAGTTCATTCTTTTTTTATAGTTCATTCTTTGAGCTAAATGACCCTGAAATTGAAAAGCACTTCAGATGAACTCTGAAGAGATGAAAATTGGCATGGTATCATCATTTCACCCACATAGCATGTGCTAAAAAGTTGAGAGGGTTATGGAAAAACTGGATGCACTTCGTGTACAAAATGGACAACTCTTTAGAAGTATCAGGGTTTCGGACGAAAAGCTCATCTGTTACAAAGGGATTTTATTTTTTTGAACTTATTTGAACTCCAGACTTTTTGTGTGTTCAAAATGAACCATTCAAAGCCACATCATCAATTTTCAACCCTTTTGACTTCATCTGTTATTTTTCATGCATTTACTGTTTTTTTTATCTAAAAACCCTGAAATTGAAAAGCACTTCAATGAACTCTGAAGAGGTTGAAATTGGCATGATATCATCATTTCACCCACATAGCAAGTGCTAAAAAGTTGAGAGGGTTACGGCAAAAACTGGTCATCGTTCTGTACAAAATAGCAATCTCTTTCGAAGTATCAGGGTTTCGGATGAAAACTCATCTGTTACAAAGGGATTTCATTTTTTTAAACTTATTTGAACTCCAGACTTTTTGTGTGTTCAAAATGAACCATTCAAAGCCACATCATCAATTTTCAACCCTTTTTGACTTCATCTATTATTTTTCATGCATTTACTGCTTTTTTGAGCTAAATGACCCTAAAATTGAAAAGCACTTCAAATGAACTCCGAAGAGGTTGAAAATTGGCATGATATCATCATTTCACCCACATAGCATGTGCTAAAAAGTTGAGAGGGTTACGGCAAAAACTGGATGCACTTCGTGTACAAAATGGACAATCTCTTTCGAAGTATCAGGGTTTCGGACGAAAACTCCTCTGTTACAAAGGGATTTCATTTTTTTGAACTTATTTGAACTCCAGACTTTTTGTGTGTTCAAAATGAACCATTCAAAGCCACATCATCAATTTTCAACCCTTTCTGACTTCATCTGTTATTTTTCATGCATTTACTGATTTTTTTGAGCTAAATGACCCTGAAATTGAAAAGCACTTCAAATGAATTCTGAAGAGGTTGAAAATTGGCATGATATCATCATTTCACCCACATAGCATGTGCTAAAAAGTTGAGAGGGTTACGGCAAAAACTGGATGCACTTCGTGTACAAAATGGACAATCTCTTTCGAAGTATCAGGGTTTCGGACGAAAACTCATCTGTTACAAAGGGATTTCATTTTTCACTTTTTCTGTTACAAATGGACAATCTTTTTCAAAGCCATATCATCAATTTTCAACCCTTTCTGACTTCATCTGTCTTCACTTTTTCTTTGCTTGTGCCCTTTGCTTATTGCACCGTAACCATGGATATTCTTCATCGCTTAACAGGGTGCTTGGGTCAGCCTTGACTTTGAAGGGAGGAATTTCATGAAACTTTTCATAATCTTCAGACATGTCTATCTTACCCTCCACTCCCATGATGTCTCTTTTCCCTGAAAGAACTATGTGGCGCTTTGGCTCATCGTATGATGTATTCGCTTCCTTATCTTTTCTTTTTCTCGGTTCGGTAGACATGTCCTTCACATAGAAAACCTGCGCCACATCATTGGCTAGGACGAATGGTTCGTCTGTGTACCCAAGATTGTTCAGATCCACTGTTGTCATTCCGTAATGTGGCTCTACCTGTAACCCGCCTCCTGACAGATTGACCCATTTGCACTTAAACAAAGGGACCTTAAAATCATGTCCGTAGTCAAGTTCCCATATGTCCACTATGTAACTATAATATGTGTCCTTTCCCCTCTTGGTTGCTACATCAAAGCGGACACCGCTGTTTTGGTTGGTGCTCTTTTGATCTTGGGCGATCGTGTAAAATGTATTCCCATTTATCTCGTATCCTTTGTAAGTCAATACAGTCAAAGATGGTCCCCTGGACAACGAGTACAGCTCATCAGAAACAGTGTTGTCACCTCTGAGACGTGTTTCCAACCAACTGCCGAAAGTCTTGATGTGTTCACATGTAATCCAGTCGTCACACTGCTCCGGGTGTTTGGAGCGCAGAATGTTCTTATGTTCATCGACATACGGGGTCACCAAGGTAGAGTTCTGTAGAACTGTGTAGTGTGCTTGAGACCAAGAATGCCCGTCCCTGCATATTATTGAGTCCCCTCCTAGTATGCCTTTTCCAGTCAGTCTCCCCTCATACCGCGATTGAGGGAGACCAATCTTCTTAAGGCCAGGAATGAAGTCAACACAAAACCCAATGACATCCTCTGTTTAATGGCCCATGGAGATGCTTCCTTCTGGCCTAGCGCAGTTACGGACATATTTCTTTAGGACTCCCATGAACCTCTCAAAGGGGAACATATTGTGTAGAAATACGGGGCCCAGAACGACAATCTCGTCGACTAGATGAACTAGGACGTGCGTCATGATATTGAAGAAGGATGGTGGGAACACCAGCTCGAAACTGACAAGACATTGCGCCACATCACTCCTTAGCCTTGGTATGATTTCTGGATCGATCACCTTCTGAGAGATTGCATTGAGGAATGCACATAGCTTCACAATGGCTAATCGAACGTTTTCCGGTAGGAGTCCCCTCAATGCAACCGGAAGCAGTTGCGTCATAATCACGTGGCAGTCATGAGACTTTAGGTTCTGAAACTTTTTCTCTGCCATATTTATTATTCCCTTTATATTCGACGAGAAGCCAGACGGTACCTTCATACTGAGCAGGCATTCAAAGAAGATTTCCTTCTCTTCTTTGGTAAGAGCGTAGCTGGCAGGACCTTCATACTGCTTTGGAGGCATGCCGTCTTTTTCGTGCCAACGTTGCAGTTCCTCCCGTGCCTCCGGTGTATCTTTTGTCTTTCCATACACGCCCAAGAAGCCTAGCAGGTTCACGCAAAGGTTCTTCGTCATGTGCATCACGTCGATTGAAGAGCGGACCTCTAGGTCTTTCCAGTAGGGCAGGTCCCAAAATATAGATTTCTTCTTCCACATGGGTGCGCGTCCCTCAGTGTCATTCGGAACAGATAGTCCGCCGGGACCTTTTTCAAAGATTACGTGTAAATCATTGACCATAACAAGTACGTGATCACCGGTACGCATGGCGGGCTTCTTCTGGTGATCTGCCTCGCCTTTGAAATGCTTGCCTTTCTTTCGACATTGATGGTTGGTCGGAAGAAATCGACGATGCCCCAGGTACACATTCTTCCTGCATTTGTCCAGGTATATACTTTCAGTGTCAGCTAAACAGTGCGTGCATGCGTGGTATCCCTTGTTTGTCTATCCTGAAAGGTTACTGAGAGCAGGCCAATCATTGATGGTTACAAACAGCAACGCATGCAGGTCAAATTCCTCCTGTCTGTGCTCATCCCACACACGTACACCATTTCCATTCCACAGCTGTAAAAGTTCTTCAACTAATGGCCTTAGGTACACATCAATGTCGTTGCCGGGTTGCTTAGGGCCTTGGATGAGTACTGGCATCATAATGAACTTCCGCTTCATGCACAGCCAAGGAGGAAGGTTATAGATACATAGAGTCACGGGCCAGGTGCTGTGATTGCTGCTCTGCTCCCCAAAAGGATTAATGCCATCTGCGCTTAAACCAAACCATACATTCCTTGCGTCACCTGCAAACTCCTCCCAGTACTTTCTCTCGATTTTTCTCCACTGCGACCCGTTAGCGGGTGCTCTCAACTTCCCGTCTTTCTTACGGTCCTCTCTGTGCCATCGCATCAACTTGGCATGCTCTTTGTTTCTGAACAGACATTTCAACCGTGATATTATAGGAGCATACCACATCACCTTCGCAGGAACCCTCTTCCTGGGGGGCTCGCCGTCAACATCACCAGGGTCATCTCGTCTGATCTTATACCGCAATGCACCACATATCGGGCATGCGTTCAAATCTTCGTACGCACCGCGGTAGAGGATGCAGTCATTAGGGCATGCATGTATCTTCTGCACCTCCAATCCTAGAGGGCATACGACCTTCTTTGCTGCGTACGTACTGTCGGGCAATTCGTTATCCTTTGGAAGCTTCTTCTTCAATATTTTCAGTAGCTTCTCAAATCCTTTGTCAGGCACAGCATTCTCTGCCTTCCACTGCAGCAATTCTAGTACGGTAGCAATCTTTGTGTTGCCATCTTCGCAATTGGGGTACAACCCTTTTTAGTGATCCTCTAACATGCGATCGAACTTCAGCTTCTCCTTTTCACTTTCGCACTGTCTCTTTGCATCAACAATGACCCGGCGGAGATCATCATCGGGCACATCGTCTGGTTCCTCTTGATCTTCAGCTTCCTCCGTTACAGCATCACCGTATTCAGGGGGCACATAGTTTTCATCATCCTCTTCTTCTTCGCTGTCTTCCATCATAACCCCTCTTTCTCCGTGCTTGGTCCAAACATTATAGTGTGGCATGAAACCCTTATAAAGCAGGTGGGTGTGAAGGATTTTCCGGTCAGAGTATGACTTCGTATTCCCACATATAGGGCATGGACAACACATAAAACCATTCTGCTTGTTTGCCTCAGCCACTTCGAGAAAATTATGCACGCCCTTAATGTACTCGGAGGTGCGTCTGTCACCGTACATCCATTGCCGGTTCATCTGCGTGCATTATATATAATTAAGTGTGTCAAAAACCATTACAGAACATCATGAATAGATAAGTGACCAAATTAATAGAAGTTCATCATCACATTAAAACCAAAGTACATACATAGTTCTCATTGAACAACATATAGCTCTCCAGAGCATCTAATTAAACCATACATTGAAACTATGTAAAATATTTCAATGCAACAACAAATGCGATCATAATCGCAACCAAGGTAACAATTGATCCAACAGCATAATGATATCAATCCTCGGTATGAATGGCATATTTTCTATACTTTCTAATCTTGAAGCGCATTGCATCTATCTTGATCTTGTGATCATCGACGACATCCGCAACATGCAACTCCAATATCATCTTCTCCTCCTCAATTTTTTTTTTTTCAATTTTTCCTTCAAGTAATTGTTTTCTTCTTCAACTAAATTTAACCTCTCGATAATAGGGTCGGTTGGAATTTCCGGTTCACATACCTACTAGATAAAAAAATCTATGTCACGTTGGTCGGCATAATTGTCATAAACAATAAATGAACCAAATAGTTATAAAATATAATATATACCACATCCGAATCATAGACAGGACGAGGGCCGACGGGGGCGGATACCAAAACCATCGCACTATATAATAACAAACAATAATAAAAGTAAGAAAATTATACAATATCTATCTAAATCATACAAGTAAGAATTTTTCTCTTTTAGAAAGAAGATAAGAACAAGAGGCTCATCACGGTGGTGCCGGCGACGAGATCGGCGTGGGCGATCGACGGCGGTGAAGACGGGGACGGGACGTGACGGACCGCTAAACCTAGACAAATCTTGAGGAAAATGGAGCTTGGAGGTCGAGCTTGGAGAGAAGAAAGTTTAAGTAGTGTGGCTCGGACATTTCATCGAACACCTCATGTGCATAGGAGGTGAGCTAGAGCACCGCAAAGCCCTCCCCTAGCCGGCCAGAAAAAACAAAGCAGTGGAGTGCTCTGCTTGCGGGCGAGGGGGTATATATAGGCACCCCATTGGTCCCGGTTGGTGGTTGGAACCGGGACTAAAGGACCTCCTTTGGTCCCGGTTCCAGCCATGAACCGGGACCAATGGGCAGCCATGAACCGGGACCAATGGATGTGTGCCAGGAGCGAGGCCCATTGGTCCCGGTTCGTGTCTGGAACCGGGACCAAAGCGTCCAGACGAACCGGGACCAATGCCCTACGAGGCCCGGCCGGCCCCCTGGGCGCACGAACCGGGACATATGCCCTCATGGGTCCCGGTTCGTTACTGAACCAGGACTAATGGGCTGGCCAGGCCTGGACCAAAGCCCTGTTTTCTACTAGTGAAGCAATAAAAATCTTTCATTTGTTGTTTGCGTGAAATCAGATCAGTTAATAATTGTACATGGTATTCTTCATTGGTGACAAACACATCAACAAGTCTTCTGAGCTGCAAGTGACGCCCGCGACGAGTCTCAGCAATTGTTGAAGTTATTTATTCATATTTTCTTTCTGGATTGACGATAAAAGGTTTTCCCCGCTTTAGATTATAAAGCAACAGTCGAGCATTACAACCACCGAGACAACAAAAGAAGAAGAAAAAAAAAACAAAGATAGGCGAGAAGGATACAAGATGATACCGAATAGCTAATAGGCCTTGACTACACCTAGAACATGCTAGGACATCAAGGACCCCGGCAACTCCAGGTCATGCCATCGATGCGACCATGATAATGGAGCAGCCCGCCGCCGGAGGGAGACCACGCGTCGTTAACTCCCAAGAGGTCACCACTGTTATCCGGCCATCCGGCTCCGTCGTCGAAGAGGTCCCCCTGCCATCTCGTCCTGGATCAAAGGACACTGCTCCGTGGACAGGCAGAAGAACTCACCCCCGAGCCCGTATGGACTGGAACAACATGATGCCAGGGAGAGGACAATAGATACGGTGCCCTTGCCTGCCAAAACAACTCCCATCATTGCCATCACCTCCGGCCACAACCAAAAAGGCCACCGTAAGATGCCGAGCAGGAACACCACTGAAGATGTCCGGCAGACCGGCACACACGGCAATGTCGGTGACCACCACTCCACCGTCCGAAGGCAACATCTTCAGGAAGAAATCGACGACAAGCAATCGGCGGGGATTTTGTGTTTTCACTCGCGACGAGAAGAAGAGGGTTTCCCCCATCCAAGCCCACACCCCGACAACCACCATACGGGCCACACGGGGTTGCCAGCCTCAGGGTCGGCGTGGGAGGCCGAAGAACGCGGACGGATGGCATCTTCAGGTTGGCACCATGATGGGCTAACAGGGCCGCCCATGACTGCACAACCAAGAACGGCGCCCAACACCGTTAGTACCACCTCCCCCGTTGCCGAGACGGGGGTACCCACGCCGGAGCTAGCCGTCGCCACAACACCATGCGCCACAAGCGCCGCACACCACCGGCTGTCCGCGCCATCAACTGCCCTAGGAGATCCAGGTCGGGCCGCGACCTAGCCCTCTGCCGCCACCGCTGCTGGACTCCCGCCGCCTCCCAACCGCCCAGCCACGGGATCCGCGTGCCACCGCCACCGGGGACCCCGCCGGACCCCCCACGAGCAGCGTCGCCCGCGCCGCCGGAATCCCAAACAGGGGAGGGAGGGAGAGGCCCTGCCGCCGCCGGCGTAGCACAGGCTTCGCCCGGCGGATGCCCTCTGGATTATGGGGTTTTCATCAGAGGTTCTTGCATTCGAAGAAGATTGCTGCCGCAAACATCTATCATAAACATACAGGACTCCCTGCTATCATGTGTGCAAATTCTTTAGTTTGCACCAACCGACGAATGTAAATTACAGGCTGATCTGCATCAAGGTAAGAGCACATTACTATGAATAATAATGGAGAGGGACATTAAAGGGGAAAACTGAGCGAAGAGATAAGGAGGTTTAACATATCAAGATTTTTCATTTCCATGCATATTATAGCTGCTAACTTTATTTTTGTCTGAATTGCGCATGATATTAGATGAGCCATGAATTAAAGCAATTGCCAATTCAGAGTCTCGGTTAATAAGTACTGCCATTTTGCTTAGCACATTGCTAACCGCTGAATCAATTGCCCATCTAAAAAACAGTTGAATCAATTACCTTTCTTCTGATTAATATACAACCAAGGGAGTTAATCACTTAGACAAGTGATGCAATATCTAGAAAAGAAAGAAAATAAAAAGAGAGTTGTGATACTGCTGGATGGAGGGATTAACAAGACATGAATCACAACATTCTAGCAGCAATACCTAGAATGCAGCTCAAGAAAGTTCTATGATCTCCTGGCTAGCTTCTCTGCGCTTCTTATTCCTTGTCTTCATCTGCTGAGCGGCCGAGCCTGATGCAGCTACTTCATGGTCCTCTGCACCCACCATGCCAGCTAAAGAGATGGAGGATGGAAACAGCAAGAGGGAAAGAAATGTTAAATTTAGTAGGCAACACAATCAAACGAACAAACTAAGATGTAGCAGTAGCTGTGTCGATTCACCTCCTGATTCGGATGACCTGCCAATCAAGAAATGTTGTGACAGCAGATCCCTCGCCCTCATGGAATCTTCATTTTCTAACTGGCGCACCTTCTCAAAGTAATTCAGCTCCTCAATTCTCTGCATCGCTGCATCACCCTCCATATCTATGACTATATTATGCAACATGCAGAAGGCACAAATCATCTTAGCCATAGTTTCCGGATTAACTGGCCACCACGCATTTCCCTGCAGGTACTTCCATGTATCTTTAAGCTTTGCCAGCGCCTTCACAGAACAGGTTGTGGCTGTGGAGTGTCTCCTATTGAACTCTGCTTTGGAATCTGAGAGGTCTTCTTCCTGATAAGGTGTGAGTAGCCAGGGGAGAAGAGGGTATCCTGCATCACCAATTATGTATTCCCCAACTTCTGACTCATCTAATCCTACCTTCAGCTTGCTGCCATTCAGCCAATCACCCTTCTCGCACACCTCAAAGATTTCAGAGTCATGCAAAATGCTCAACTGGGGTCATGCTATCTGCCAATTCCAACCAAATGTTTGTGAACCTCGTCTCTGTATCAACGACGACTTGTATTTGAATGCTACCATTTTTTTCATGGTCGCAGTTTGGTCCAAATGGGATGCGAGTTGTACATATAACACCGCAACAGTTATTCATATTATGAATCTTGTTAAACATAGATTTGATCTTATCCATTTTACTGGAGTCTGGCCAGCGCAGTGGTGCCTTGCTCGCTTGAACACATCATCAACAAATCTCTCAGTTACCAACAAGATGATTGACTTGCTCACACCAACAGAGAATCCTAAGGTCTCCGGCGGCTCGCTAGAGTACAGCATTCTTAGAGCAATGGCCACTCGATCTTCCAAACACAGTACCCTCCCGTCGACGAAGGTGTACCTGTTCATATTTTCCAATGATGGCACATACACGAAGCTGCAGATGTAGCTAAAGGTTTTTCTTGTCATTTGAAGACAGACTCAAATCTTTGTGTTTCCTCGAAAGAAGTTAAGGTTCCTGCATGAGAATAAAAGATGAAAGTGGTTACACAACCCATAACCTGCAAGGCAAGAGCTCAACTGTGACAGTTAAAATAACGAGATCCAGAAATGACATATGAGCAGAGTAAGCAGGGAACAAGTGTGAACAACAGAAACTTAGCAGATGAGAGACTCCAGCCAAATCAGAAAGTAGCATTGTTAAAAAAAATAACCATTACACAACGATAAGAAGGCAGTCATCTATTTTCTTTGAAGGAAAAGCTGGTAATACTTCTATGTTAACAGTACTACGATGTTTTTGTTGTCCTACTCTAGAAGGGTATGTTCAAAGGAATGATAATGTGGGGAATATATTCAAACTCCAATATACTGATGAATGGTTCAAAAAAAAGAGAGAATAGTATAAATAAACAGAATAAATAACAAATTAAGATGAATGAGCAATGCTAAATTATCTCTGGATATGAAAGAGCAGCTCAGATTTGTCTCCATGTTGCAGGGATGAGTTGTGTACAAGACGTACCATTTCTTTATATTATCTCCTTCTTGTGCATATGCCTTGACATGCTCAACATGGCTGAACTTGTCCCACACAGGGCCAGATTGTCCAGCGGCTATGGAAGTGAGCACTGCTAGGCTACAGTATAGCTCCAAGTGCCTTGGGTTTATACCTCTGATGTATTCTGGGAGTGTCTCCATATCTAAATCCATGAGCACGAGAGTCTGGAGTGCAATAACATCCTCCAGCACCCTTAGCTTCGAGCAGTTCTTGATGGTAAGCTTCTTTAGTTTGGGGAGATTAGTGATCCTCTCCAGGTCAAAACCTCCGGTCACTTCCAGCTCAACCAGAGATCCAAAGTTCTCGAGAGAGCTGAGACCCCAGACTTGTTGTATGGATAATGCACTCAAAGCTCTTGCCTGGGAGGCAAGTCCAGGAGGAAGACACTGCAATTTGCACCTTATTAGCGCAAGATTCTGCAAGACAAGAAAGGCTTGCACTTGCTCCTCCCACTCCCACACCTCCCATTCCACCATTCCTGCTAAATTCATCGAGTGCACTCTTGGAAACCCGGCCACCACCTGGGAAGGACGAGGATTGTGGTGATAGTATGACTGCAGGAATTCTGGTCCAACACACTTGATGGCTGGTGCATGATTGATCTGAATGAACTCCAAATCAGGGAGCTGACACAAGCCATCAGGAAGATGAGTGCAGCAAGCCAGGTCATCAATCATCAAAGTCCTCAAGCTCTTGAGGGGCACATCTGATGATGCCATCATCCACCTTGAGAGCCAACGGCCAAAATATCCTTCAATGGCGAGATACTCTAACCTGGGAGGAGGGCAGAGCTCATCAAACACATTCTCGAATCGTTGTTGCTCTTCCTCAGAGACGATATATCCCTCTTTAATCAGCCCATTGTCCCCCAATATACTACTGCATGTTAAGTCTAGGTTCATAAGATGTACCTTCTCACCAAGCTTTGCCTTTGCTGCAGACGAGGAAGCAGTTACATTCTCCAACCCCTGTATTCCAACATGCTTGAGCCGATAAAGAGGGCCCAACTCTTCCACACTGCACCATTCACCATCTACCCAGGCTGGAAACCCATGTATTATCCTCAGATTTGTCAGATCACAGAACCCCTAGGTATGCCATTTTTTTTAGAAAAGGAGGATGTACCCCCGGCCTCTGCATCTGGAAGATACATGCAGCCATTTTATTAATTATTTCCAATGACCATACAAAGTGATACATCAAAAAGCCTGAAGCCACCATCTTGGCAACGCTGTTGCTACTCCTATCCCCTTGATGAAGGTGTGCCGAATGTCCAGGCCTAATACCAAACAGACATCGCACCAAAGCCTAACATCTAAAGCCGGATGCCCCATCCAAGCCACTACCTGGATTGGGTCACACACCGGTCCGGCACACTCCCAGTGAGCACCGCACACTGCGTGGGCCGTCACCTTCATCTTCCATCGATCCATCCTCAGAGCAGAACTGATGCACCGACCTTGCCAGGCCTCTCTGCCATCGACGCCACCATGATGCCAGACAGCCTCCTCCTCCTGCGCGAGTCCATCTCCGCGCATTGGACGCCGAGTCACCACAGCGCCATGCCGCCGAGATCCGCCGCCATCAATGAGTGAGATGACGCACCGCTCCACCAAAGAATCCGTCCTCTGGTCCCTCGACCACGTGTGTACCTCCAAGAATGACGCCCCCAAGGGGGGAACGACACCAGAGCGCCGCCATCATCCGATCATCCGATATAGGGTTTCCCCCGGAGGTAGCAGAGAGTGGCCTTGAACTTCTCCAAGGTGATGCCTTCAAGAAGGGAACGACGCAGATAGCGCCGCCACCGCCGGCCTTGGCAGCAGCCGAAAGCAGGTTTTCACCCAGATCTGTTCGAAGGAATCCAACTCTCGTGCACGGCCGCCGCCACCACCAGGCTGAGCACACGCCGCCGCCGGCACCTCCACGATGCCCAGAGGCCGCGAGACTCGCCGCCACCACGCCTGACAGACAGCCACGGCCAGGCCCGAGCACCACCCAGATCCAATCTGGGGTCAAGAGCCCTAGGCCGCAGCCGCTGTCTAGGCGGCACCACCAGACGGGGACAGGCCCTCCACCCCGCCGCAAAGCGAGCCGCCGCCGGAACTTCGAAGCGCCGCTCCACCAAGCCCACCGGGAGCGACTGAGCCGCCGCGAGGAAGAAGGGAAGCCGCGCCCTAGGTATGCCATTTATACTTGTTTTATTGAAGTTAAGATACCTTAGCTTCCCTAACTTTACAATGCTATGTGGAACTTCCAAAAATTGTTGGCATCCTCTCAGGTTAATATATTGCAAGAATTTCATCTTTCCAATGCTATCTGGAAGACTAGATATATCAGAGTTTTGTAAGGACAAGTACCGCAGGTGCTTGAATTCATGCAAAGATTCGACCAATGTAACAACATGTGCAGAGTCGATATGTAGTGTCCGTAGACATGGAAAATGAACCAATGAATTACTAGGCTTCATATTTATATGGCCAACTGATATTAGTGTTCTCAATGTCTTTTGTGCTTCTAAAGAACTCCTGTCTAACCCATCTGATTCCGATGCTTTGCTTTCAAGAGATAATCGAAGAAACTTCTGTGCACTAAGTTTACTAGCAATATTAGTTTCTCCACTGTGAGCTGTTAGTGCCTCATCTCTAGCCACAAATTGAGCAAATGAACGCACAACATCATGCATGCTGCAGACACATTGATCAAGGTACTGTGTATTTGGCTCTATAAGGTTCCTCAGTATGAGCTCCGTATAGTACTTGCACCTAGTTTTTCTAAGTCGTCTGAGGTTCCGTGAAGAAATCCTTCACTTATCCACATGCCAATTATGTCATCTCTTCCAAACAATGCACTTTTTGGGAGAAGGGAGTAGCATAGAAAGCATTGTTTGATGCAAGAAGGTAAATCTTCGTAGCTTAAATATACTGCATGGTTTAGCTCTTCGGGCATTCCAGAAACTAACCATATAGAATCATCTAGAACCATCTCCCAGTCACGGCGCTTATTATCCTTTTGGCACAAGAGTCCTCCCATTACTTTACAGCAAGAGGCAAACCATCACATTTCGCTATAATTTGCAACCCAATATCTTTGAGCTTATCAATCTCATGTCCATTTGTCTCACTTGAGACTATCTGCAAGCAGTTTTAACTGATACAGTCAATACGGAGAAGTTTGTCTTCTTTAGGAAAATAACAGTTACTTAGCAGCTACTGTCAATTCAATATTAGTCAATAATAAGCTCATAAAAGAAAGACACTAATAAAATACCAGTTAATGTACTACCTAAACTGAATCTCTACTCCTAATGGAGCAGTTGGTAGTCTCGCTTCCAGGTTTTTTTTAGTCCCACCTCCCTTGATTTTTTTTGGTACCTCCTCCCACCTGTGACTTATCCACCAGAAACCGAAAAAACCTCCTCCTGAGGCCCCAACCCGCACCCATCCACATACCAAAAAAATAGAACTACGAAGGTTAACCAACGAAAAAAGACCTACGAAGGTTAACCAGCGACAAAAAAACCTAAACCTATCGCCCGCACGTACGAGCGACCTCTCATGCCCTCGAGCGAGGTCTCCCTTCGCCGCCGCCCTTCATCCCTTCGCCGCCCTCCATCCGCGCTGAACACGTCCAGGATCCGCCGCAAAACACGTCCAGGATCCGCCGCCGCCGCCGCCGCCGCCGTCGCGGATCACCAGGACGCCGCCGCCGCCGCCGCCGCCGTCGCGGATCACCAGGACGCCGCCGCCGCCATCCTCGTCCACCTCCTCCGCCGTTGTCGCGGATCACCAGGACGCCGCCGCCGCCATCCTCGTCCACCTCCTCCGCCATCCTTCCCAGCCGTCGCCGGGGGCACCCGCTATCTGCGCTCTAGCCCACCCGCTCCCTCCTCTCCCCTCCCCCCCGCCTGCCCGCCCCGCGATCCATCGCACAGATGGGAAGTACTGCAGCGACCTCCTCCCCGGCAGATCCGGCCTCCTCCGATGGAGATCCATCCCGGGCACCGCCTTATTCTCCTGCGTGCACATCTACATCAACGTCTCATTCCACCTCACCCGAGCCTTTACCTTCCCACCTCTGCTTCAGATTGACATCAGTTTGCAAGGTATGTGCTTGATTGTTCCAAACTGGATCGATGGGTTGTGCAAGGTACTTTGGGTGTCGTCATTGACGGAAATCGTCACGCCGTGCTTCCATTGTAGGGCTCCCGCATCGATGAGTAGGGTCTTCCGAACTGCACGAGCTCCGTTGAGAAGGATGTTTTTAATTCTGGTTTTGCCTACATGCTTTCTTTGCCTGTGTCTACTTAGCTAACGTCTTCTTATAGATAGTAGCTGCTGAAGTGGTGATCACAGTTGTTCCCTGACCTTTGACCTGAAGTACTTTTTCATTAGAAACTTGCAACAGCCAGGCATTGAAATTAGCAGCAGCTTCGTACGTACTGAACTAATTTGCAGCAGCATGTATTATGGACTACATATGGAGCAAAATGAGTGAATCTACACTCTAATATATGTCTATATACATCCGTGTGTAGTTTGTAGTGGAATCTCTAAAAAGACTTATATTTAGCAACGGAGGGAGTAAACTCTAGCAAACAGCAAACATGATCTCCTCTTCCAGTAAGCCAGTGGTAACCATCTTTGTCCCTGATTTGCTGGACTGCTTAGTGCTTACAGAAGTAAGCTTGTTATGTCTTTTGTGATCTCTTGCAGAGATGTACAATATGTTGTAGGAAGACCTAATGCTCTCAGTTATGGTGAACTGTGGTCAGCTACTGATAATTTCAGTCCTAATAATATTCTTGGTCAAGGAGGATATGGGTCAGTATATGGTTCGTTCATCCCGCTGCGTCCTCCTCTGAAACGCTGCACCACGCTCTGCTCCGTCGCGCTGCGGTGAGCCCTGCTCCAATCGGAGCTATTCCGGCGATGTGACTTCGCTAGGTCCAGGTCCTACACGATGCCACTGGGTTCTTCGTCAAGGAAGTCATATCGTGAAGCCGGGGAGATCTCATCCTTCCATGCTCTCTCCCTACGCGGCATCATGCTGCAAGTCTGTTCTGTGCAGGTACAACTCCGCCGTATACAATCTGTTCTATAGAATGCCTGTCGTGCCTATTCATATAACTGATTACTGATGATTTGTAAATATTCTATATGTGTTATTGTTGATAGAAGATAGACTATACTATCCTATTTATATGTCCCTCCCTTGGTTAGCATTTGGCTCTATTGGTCGTTTTTTCGCACAAATTTATGACGCTTGGCTTTATTTTGAAAGACACTATTTGGCTTGGCTTTTCAATGTTGTTGTATGCGTGATGGCAGATGGAATTATTATTTTTCAGCTGCTACACTAAAACAGGCTTCTGATGTAGCAGTTACAAGTATTGAACCCAATGAATTATTTTTTAATTATCTTGTGCGGTTTCACCTCTTACATGCTCTGGTGATTTCTTAGATGTCTGCAACTTTGTGATCAAACAAGAACATGTCGTGATGGTTGGCTTATTGCCCTCTGTAGGCCTTTGAAAAAACATGTGGTGATTGATCTATTCCCCACTGGTACATTACAAGTTCTAGGTCAATACATGTATGTTACTTCGAAATATCTTGCATTTTTTGAAGCTAAATCGTGGTAAAATAGATACCAATTTTTAGGTTAATTCTAATGTAATGCAATTTCAACTTCCCATGAACTCTTAAAAAACTGTTTTTCTTGGTCTGCAGTATGTTCGTCCAGTAGAATGGATGCTTTTGAGTAGAAAAGTCTGAAAACTTGTTCAACTTTGATGTATAGTTAGTAGAAGCACTTCCCTTAGGTTTAGTTCTTGCTAAGTATCATTTATAATGTTCCGTGTTACGATAGGGCATAGTAGATTATAGTTGCCATGGGCATCCAACATTTTGAAAACTGTTGTAGTGCTGATAAATCAGTTCATTTTTTATTAGTAACACCCTGTGATAAAGCCATGTACGTCAGTTCACAAGCAGTCCAGCAGTCCTTAAATTTCTTGATGGTGGGAATAAGACGTACTTGACAATGCTCAGTTTTTGTGTCTGACGTGTTGTTGTGCTATTTCAGGAGGAATATGAGAAGGAGATCAATGACACCAGGTCCCACGAGCTCATGTAAGTTGAAGAGGCAAAAATTCTTGATAAGGTGGAGCATACTCGCATTATCCTCATTTTGTAACCTATTAGGCCTTCATAATTCTTAATGGGATGTAAAATTGGTTGTATTATTAACAAAACTCATTAATATGAACAATCCAGGTATATTTGCACACCTATAGATTGTGAAAGTTTCAAATATTTAACCACGCGGATATCACGATGATACATGTACAGATTGATGGAGTAGTAACTTCAATTTATTTCTTAAATGTTAGAAATATGGATAAAATAAGATCAGAATGTATATAGGTATACACTGGATGACTAGAATGTATATAGTACATCTTGTTTGTCTTTTATTTTCAGATGAATTATTTATCTTTTGGCATATTGGGTTTCTTTATGTCACTTCATGACCTGGAGAATGAGAAACTGAAGGTTGTTGTGCAGTAAACATCCTGTGGGAGAAACTGGAAAACTGACGGATGATCGGTGGTTGAAGATCCGTCATATATGCTTCTATGCGCCAGAAATATTCTATTCTCCTTACATTAACTCGTCATGTGACTACTTGTGCACAGTGAGGTGGTCGATGATTGCTGGAGTGGCATGGACACTCCATGCCCTTGCTGCTCGCCAAACACGGTGTTTCCCAGGATGTGATCTACTACGGTCATGAAGTCATATGGGTGTGAGCTTTGACCATATGCCTTAGGTAATGCTTCAGAAGCTATCATAGTATTTTAGTTTTAGTTAGGTACATAAGATGTCCATTATAAGCTCATATTTATTTTGGTTCTTCAAGTTTTTGTGCAAGAATTATTAAGAAAACCCCCTAACTTTTGTCTAAAGTAGTTGGCAGTAATATTGTACTCGTGATTATCGGTAATAAAAATCCCATCTACTCTCTTGTGGGTATACAATATTCACCCAACGCGATACTCCTCAGCCTTGACGCACTGAGCTCTCTTAGGTTTTTGTGAATTAGTCTTTTGTTCTAGATGGAAGATAGACTAGGTTCTCTAATATTCTTTTGTTTGCAAGATGCAACTCAGAGATCTCAGCTATGAAGATTCCATAAAAATATAACTCTCTCAAAGGATAAATTTTCTTGCTCGTGCTGGTCCCATGGATATATTATTGAAGCCACATTGGAAAAATTATAATAGAAGCAATCATGGATTTTTTTTTTGAGAAAACGCAAAGGACCTTTGTGCTAAATTTCATTGAAAAGATAGGGGTACAGTTACAATCCACCTAGGAGGTGAGTTTTACAGAATCAACAGTCAGCTAAGTGGACATCTCAGGATGGGGACAAACCAACTCTAAGCCCTTGAACTCCATCTTTTGCCCAGTTAGGACCTCGTCCTTGATCCTGTGCACTAACCTATCGATCGAAGGTCTCACATTGTCGAAGACACAATCGTTCATGTGCTTCTAGATCATCCATGGTACGAGTAGCGCGATGGATTGCAGATCCTTGCGTTGCATCGGTGGCGTGACATCCTGAGCACGCAGACACCATTCCATAACAGTGGGCTCATGCTCAGTTGCCTGGGCCAGTGTGCTCAGCCAAGCCAAGATAGTGTGCCAAGTTTGCCGGGCAAAGGGGCAGGCCAGCAGTAGGTGCCGGATTGTCTTCGGTGCTTGGTCGCACATGAGGCAGCGGGAGTGGTGCTACAGTCCTCGGCGAGCAAGTCTGTCAGTGGTCCA
Source organism: Thinopyrum elongatum (assembly GCA_011799875.1). Lineage (NCBI taxonomy): Eukaryota > Viridiplantae > Streptophyta > Magnoliopsida > Poales > Poaceae > Thinopyrum > Thinopyrum elongatum. The sequence goes on along the minus strand of CM022302.1, from coordinate 67,837,291 downwards.
GCAGTGGGCCTGATTGGCCAGCCAATGGAAGAATTTCACCCGAGGTGACGGCCAGCTCTGCTAGACAAGCTTCCAAGAGTAGCACAACATCGATCCATGGAAGGTGGCCAAGTAGCAGGACTGCGCAGAATAGGTTCCATTGGTGGATCACTTCCTGCTCAGCCGGTCTGGCTCGTTCGAGAGGATGGTCTGCTGCACGGCCTGCCAGAGTTACATATATTGGCCGATCTCGTGGAGGCCGAGGCCAAGGCCAAGGCCAGTCCTTGCCAAGCGAGGTCATGGTCCTTGCGAGCGAACCAAAGCCATCGCAGTCAGAGCGCTAGCCCGACGCGCTCCAGATTGGGAACTCCCAGGACACCATACTCGATCGGATGGTAGACATGGCGTCAGTTGACGCGGCAGTGCCCTCCATTGGTGACAGCGCGCCCAGCCCAAAGGAACCCCCTCTGTATCTTTGCGAGTTGTCTTATTCTTTTCTTTGGGGGAACTATCACAAGCATTTGGTGAACTAGGATTGCGCTGAGAATAGGGTTTGTTGCCGCCCGGCCACCAAGTCGACGATGGGTTGCAGCTTAGCAACAGAGGGGCGGCGCATCGTTGGCAGAATGCCAAGGTAAGTGATGGGGAGTTCCACTACCGGTCTTCCCAACTGCGCTATCATCTCGGCAACTTGAGGGTCGCCGAGTAGGATGGTGGTGCCAAGCTTTTGGCGTAGGTCACCTGAAGGCCAGAAGCCTTGCCTAATAGGGCAAGGATTCCTTTGACAATGGCTACGTCACCCAGCGTAAAGAGAGATCCCCGGGATAGCCCGCCGGGAATGAAGCTGCTGCATGATGCCAGCGTGAAGGGCGTGTCCCATCAGCTGGTCAACGATGTCCACGGCGAACTGAAAGTGCAACTAATCCCTGGGTGATTTTGGTAATTCATAACAACATATATCTCATTGAACTAATGTCCATTCAAGCTAAATCTCGTATGTAGTATTTTCGTATGTAGCTGATGGCGTTAGTCGTCTCCTTGAAGTGGTTATCTCGCACCTGAGTATGCCATGAGAGTCCATATGACAAACAAGATCGATGTGTCTGCATTCGGCGTCGTGAGATTGGAGACTTTAGCTGGGAGACCAAACTACAGTACATAGCATGAGAACAAGGTTTATATTTTTGAATGGGTAAGCTCGCACAATGCATTTACTCCAACAATGGGCTACAAACTACAGTGCACGGTAACCTTGGAGAGTACCTATTGCCCCTACGGAGACCTTCCTGGAAAAGTTTCTAATTCATTTTAGGTTTTAAAGACATGCACTTTTCAATTATATTTGTCAAATCAACTATTAGCATTGTGGCATTCTCCATATCTTTATTAATGTTGTTATTTGAGCAGGTTGGAACGCAAAACTCTGAATCCCCTTGCAACACCCAAGGTCTTATGGTTTTTAAAAATTCCCCATAGGATGGAGCAAGCTTGATTTCTGAAGAGATTTCTTTCTTATCCTTGATATTTGATTCTTGATTTTGCTTCTACTCCATGAAAATGTTTGGAAATGAAATAAAATAATGATAGTAGAGATTACATGACCATGTGTTGATGTGCTGTGCAGTAGACATGACGTCCATCCCATCAAGGAACAGGTCGTACATAACCATGCTCAAGTTGCAGTGAGTTGATGTAGGCAAGAAACTTTTACACATTTTCTCCTTCTATTCACATTTTATACAGAGGCAGTAGATTAAGCTAATATGACCATGCTATGAATCAATTATCTTTTATATAATGCTGTAGGTATTATGAATAGACTTCAAGATTGCAAAAAAATAATAAGCGTTTATTTGACTGGATAATTATCATCGTCATATTTTTTGACCCAAACATGTGTAACGAGTTTAAGAATGTTTTTTTTTCTGATCATACACTGATTGATCAATACATATATTATTTGGTAGGATAGCCAAACTATATGATGACCTGAAGACACATGTGAACACGAGGGTTGCTGGCACATTGTTGACGAGACCCATGGCGGCTGGGCTGGGCGTGGTCTGTCCTTGTCGTGGATCCTAGGAGTCTTGTTTAGGAGTTGGAGCGGAGCCAGATCCCCTCATGTCTCGTCCCTGGTGGTTCTTCGTCCGGTTGCATCTCTGGCATGTTTGTCCTGTTGATCCTACTGGCCGATGTTGATGACTTCCCTGCCATGAAGAACCCATCCGCACTCTACAAGGTCACGCCGGCTCCACGTTGGAGCGGTGATGGTGACGCGGCGGCACGTGTTCAGCCTGCATCGGAGTTTGTGGTGGGTCGAAGCCCCAAGGACTCGGTTGTAACTTCTGTTTTCTTTGGAGTGCTTGTACCATTGGTGTTCTTTAATATATGATCTGGGGTCTTTTCCACAAAGAAGGTGCTATCTATCGTTTGTAAAGCATTACACACTACAGAGTTATATGTTTTTGTACCACTTTATTTTATGCATCAGATGTTATAGTTTACATCGTCAAATTTTAAAAAGGATCAAAATCAATTGCAAGTGAAGTGGATTTCAATTATTTGTTGTCTGGCTATTTTTTCTATACATGTGAAATTTCACATGCCTTATGCTTATATATGTAATGAGTAAACTGTTTGAAAATGCCCGTGACAACGTACGGGCAGTCTACTAGTTGTCAAGTGAATGAACCGGTAACTAGGGATGTCGCTGTCAACCAGGCTAATGTACTACCTAAACTGAATTCTCAAGTGAATGAACCGGCAACTAGGGATGTGGCTGTCAACCAGGTTACCTAGCACGTGAGCAACTTTCAGAGTGAAATGCATAAAACGACAGGAATAGTGTCCTGAAATGCATAAAACCACCACAATACAAATCATGACAAAATGCACCGCGCGCAACGTTTGACAGTGGCCAAACACACTGACGAGTGGAGCTAATTTCTGTGATGACGTTTTTAACTAGTCGGGCCCACCCGTCAGGATGAGTTGGCATTTTTATTGGCCACGCGGGCATGTTGACTTCGTCTTCTTCTTCCTCCTCCCTCATTTATCTCTTTGGCATTCTATTAAGCACCTTGTGTGCAGTCAAGCAGGGGGAAGCCGAGGAGGAGAAGCTGCTTGTGCTGTGGCTCTGCTCACCTTGTCGAGGAGGAAACAGATCCACGCGACCGCCCTAGCGCAGCTCCGGCCGCCACCACCGGAGGGAGGCGACCACCCCATGTGGCCCGCACCGGAAGGAGACGAGGCCACACCCCGTTTCCGCACCGCCCAAGGCAACAGGAGCAGATCGACCAGAAGGATAGCGCCGCCGGGGGAGGCTGGGGAGGCCGAGGTGGTCTAACGGCTGCTTCCTCTGCTCTTCAGGGATGAACGGATGTTGGCCGTGCAGGATGTGCTCGAGCACTCCCACTTTTACTACCTCGGTGCCAGCTTAAACCGAGTTCTACTTGCATGTTTTTGTTTCAAGAAAACACGAAATCCTTGAGTCTCGATGCATTGATAGAAAAAAGAGGCTGTAAAAGCCCTAAGAAGGGCAACACCCGGTATATAAAACATGATGCCTCTAATCACTAGACACCGCCTCCACCGGTAGCTAGGCTGCAAGACCCCTCGCACCCACCGGCGCCCATTGCCTAGCTTCCGTCTTAATCTATGCCAATATAAAAAGTGCGAGTTACAGAGATCTAAGAAATCTCACCCGTTCAATCACATCTATCCAATGGCCTATGTCGCTCCGGTGTTTAGGGTTAAACATGTTTAGCACCCTCCACTAATTAATACTCCCTCCGTCACATCTAAACGATCTTATATTTCTTTGCAGAGGGAGTATCATGCATAATATCATCGTCAGCATTAACCAAGTAATTATATCCTACCTAATATTAACATGTGATTTATTATATCTTGCCTAATACCATATGCGCAATATAATTAATATCTTGTCTAATATTAATGTGCAACACAATTAATATAATATTAATGTGCAACACAATTAATATAATATTAATGTGCAACCTCAACTATACAGAAAAACTAGAAGGTGGGCCTACGACACAATATATATGCACAATATATTCAACACCCCCCGCAGTCGAAGCGTCGCCAGAGACACAGAGACTGGAACGAAACTCCTCGAAGGTGGAAGTAGGCAGTCCCTTAGTCATCACATCGGCTAACTGTTGTACGATCGGAACATGGAGAACCCGAATGCGTCCAAGGGCTACCTGTTCGCGCACAAAATGTATGTCCAGCTCGATGTGCTTCGTCCGACGATGATGAACGGGGTTGGCGGAAAGATACACCGCAGAGACGTTGTCACAGTAGACAACCGTGGCCTGTGAGACGTCGTGATGCAACTCCTGGAGTAGCTGTCGTAGCCAGGTGCATTCAGCAACTGCGTTAGCCACTGCTCGGTACTCGGCCTCCGTGCTGGAGCGCGAAACGGTGGGTTGTCGCTTGGACGACCACGAGACGAGAGAGGGACCGAGGTAGACGCAGTAGCCAGAAGTGGAGCGACGTGTGTCAGGGCAGCCAGCCCAATCAGCATCAGAATAGGCCACCATATCCAGAGAGGTGGACGCCGTGAGAGTGAGCCCAAGGGACATCATGCCACAGATGTATCGGAGAATCCGTTTCACGAGGGTCCAATGGTAGTCACGAGGGGCGTGCATATGGAGACACACCTGCTGGACAGCATACTGCAGATCTAGTCGAGTGAGTGTCAGATACTGGAGAGCACTAACGATGGACCGGTAGAATGGAGCATCCGACGCGGGCGAGCCCTCGAGAGCAGAAACCTTGCCCTTCGTGTCAACAGGAGTAGCGACAGGATGACAGTTGAGCATGCCGGCACGCTCAAGTAGCTCATGCGCGTACTTCTGTTGATGAAGAAAGAAGCCGCCGGGTCGCCGAACGACCTCAATGCCAAGGTAATAATGGAGAGCACCCAAATCCTTGATGGCAAACTCGTCACGCAGCCGGAGAGTGATCTGCTGAATGAGGGCTGCGGAGGAGGCCGTCAGGATGATGTCGTCGACGTAGAGCAGCAAGTAAGCAGTTGTGTCGCTGCGGTGATAGACAAACAACGAGGCATCCGAGCGGGTGACGCAGAAGCCAAGTGTCTGAAGAAAACCGGTGATGCGTTGGTACCAGGCGCGAGGTGCTTGCTTGAGGCCGTAGAGAGACCGGGACAGCAAGCACACATGGCCAGGATGAGAGGCGTCGACGAAACCAGTGGGTTGCTCACAGTAAACCTGCTCCTCAAGGTGGCCATGAAGAAAGGCGTTGGAGACATCCATCTGATGAACTGGCCAGCCACGGGAGACCGCCAGCTGAAAGACGGTGCGGATCGTGCCCGGTTTGACAACCGGTGCAAACGTCTCAGTAAAGTCAACGCCAGCACGCTGCCCAAACCCACGGACCACCCAGAGAGCCTTATAGCGCTCAAGCGTGCCATCCGAGCGGGTCTTATGACGAAAGACCCACTTGTCGCTGATGACGTTGGCGCGAGGAGGCCGGGGAACCAGTGTCCAGGTACGGTTCCGCTGAAGAGCATCGAACTCTTCCTGCATCGCAGCGAGCCAGTGAGGATCACGTAGGGCTGCTCTGGCGGACACAGGAATCAGTGACGGCTCGGTGGTGGAGGCAACGAGGAGATACTCGTCGCTGGAGTACCGCAGACTCGGACGGTGGACGCCGGCCCTGGCCTGAGTGAGGGGGCGAGACGGCAACGCCGGAACCGCGGCGGGCGTAGGTGGAGAGGACGAGCCGGCCGAGGCCGAGGTGGAGCCCGAGGGGGCGGCCCCGTCCGAGGGGGAGGCCGCGCCCGCGGAGGCAGCCGAGGCTGCGCCTGAGGCGGCCGGTGGGGAGGCCGGCGAAGCAGCCGTCGGCGGGGCGGCGCCCGAGGCGGCCCGTGAAGATACCAACGACGGGGCGGCCGGCGAAGATGCCGGCAAGGCGGCAGCCGGCGAGGCGGGCGATGCCGAGGCCCCTGACGGAGTCGGCGAGGGCGTCGTGGGGGCGCGAGGCGCAACTCGTCCCACGGCGCGAGGACCGCCGAAGCCCAGAGGTGGTCCAAGAACCGAGCGGGGTCGTCCACCTGACGGGGTCGCTGGAGGGCCGCCGGTGGCCGGCGGCGACGGGGCGACGGGAGGTACATGCTGAAATGGAAACACCTTCTCATCAAAGTAAACGTGCCGGGAGGTGAATACACGATGCGAGACGGGATCGTAGCAGCGGTATCCTTTGGTGTTAGGTGGGTATCCGAGGAAGATGCAAGGAAGTGATCGTGGTGCGAGTTTGTGGGGGGCGGTAGACGTGATGCTAGGATAGCAGAGAGACCTGAATATGCGAAGGCCATCATACGAGGGAGGCCAACCAAAGAGGAGGTGGTGAGGAGCGTAGTTCCAACGGGGACGACACGGTCTAATATTAAGAAGAAGAGTGGCGGTGGCGAGAGCATCAGGCCAGAATCTGGGAGGGACATTAGAGTGAAAGAGTAATGTGCGAACGCAGTCATTGAGAGTGCGTAGGATGCGCTCAGCGCGGCCATTCTGCTGTGATTTGTAGGGGCAGGTTAGGCGGAAAATGATGCCGTGAGAAGTAAGAAGATCTCGAACGGTGGCATTGTCAAATTCTTTTCCATTATCGGTTTGGAGTGTAAGTATGGGGCGACCGAACTGTGTGGTGACATAGGAATAAAATGCCGTGAGTGTGGCAAAGGCATCGGATTTTCGACGAAGAGGAAATGTCCACACATAATGAGAAAAATAATCTAAAATCACCAAGTAATAGAGGTAGCCCGTGTTACTTGCAACTGGAGATGTCCAAACATCATTATGAAGTAATTGAAACGGAAAAGTGGAAATAGTGATGGATGCACTAAAAGGAAGACGAACATGCTTGCCGAGACGGCAAGCCTCACAAGTATGGTCATCGATCTTATTGCATGAGAATGAGAAACTCTTAAGAATTTGACGCAACGTGATGGGGTTCGGGTGTCCCAAACGAGCATGCCAAAGGTTGACACCTGCGGCGAGGGCGACAAGGGTGGTGGAGGTGGTGGCGGAGGAGTGCACCGGGTAGAGCTCGTTAGGACTATCACATCGGTGAAGGACCATCCGGGTGTCCTTCACAGAAAAACCGACATCATCAAATTCAACGGTAATGGGATTCTCACGAGCAAGACGACGAACAGATACAAGGTTCGTGACTAAATCAGGAGAAACAAGAATATTAGACATGATGACAGGCGTAGATGTGGAAGGAAACGACGTACGACCAACATGTGTGATAGGTAGAGAGGAACCGTTACCAACGGTGATGCGAGTAGGAGTATGAACCGGAGTGAAAGAGGTTAGGGTACCGGGATGAGATGTCATGTGGGCGGTGGTGCCCGAGTCCATGTACCAAGCGCCGCCGATGCCGTAGTTGTTCGGTGATGGGGCCGAGCGCAGGGCAGCCAAAGGAGTAGGGTCCCATGGCGGTGAGACCGGCAGTGAGGCGAAGCCGCCGTAGGGCTGAACCGGGGCGGGCGGAGCATGGCCGCCGGCCATCGGCGGGGCGGGCAGAGCTGGCACCGGCCGGCTGCTGCGGCACGTCGAAGTAGGCCGGATGGCCCGCCGGGAAAACCTGCGGCGTGGTGTAGCCGCCGAGGGGCTGAACCAGGGCCGGCGGAGCGTGGCCGCCGGCCATTGGCGGGGCCGGCTGCGTGTGGGTGAAGGGAGCCGGCGCGCCAGCGTACATGTGGCCGAAGGGAGACGACGCGGTAGAAGACATCGCAGCGGCGACGGCAGTGGCTGGGGTAGGAGGCGTGGCGGCGGCCAGGGAGGCGGCGGCGGCTGGAGGAGTGGTCGTGGCGGCGGCGGCGCTGTGGGAATGGGCGGCGGCGGCGGCCCGGTGCGGCGGCGGCTGGAGGAGACGAGTAGGAGAGGGGTGATGGCTGCGACGCGCGGCGGCGGCGGCGGGTGGCGGCTGTTGGGAGGGAGAGGTAGCGCGGCGGCGGCGGCGGCTAGAGGGAGAGAGGGCGGAAGCGGGGTTGGGGAAGGGCGGCGACACGGGGCAGCGGCGGCGGCTATGGAGAGCGGCGGCGGCGGCAGGTGTGGTGGCGGGATGGAGCGGCGGCGGCGCGAGGGAGGCGCGGCGGCAGCGGCTAGGGTTAGGTCGAGGATCATGCTGTGATAGATACCATGTAGAAGATAAGGTTTGGGTCGTGCAACACAATTACATTGATCGGTGCACTGGACACGTATATATGATATACAAGTTGGGGGCCACAATCTTAACTATAAAGGAAAACTAGGAGATGAGCCTATGACACATATACATGCACAATATATTCAACAATACTAGCTGTTGGACGGGCATTGGTCGTTCAGTGTCTCGCCACAAGAGGGTGTCCGGCGAGTTACAAAGCTGCGCAGGGCGCACCATCCGCCAAACTTGGACAAATTGCATCATAAGGCCACTGGACTGGGAGGCCCCCTGACGTCCATGATCCAACCATGGTCGGTCAAGGTGCCGTGGACGGTCCGTCGCTTCCTAGCGCGCCCTGAGACCAGAAGTAGCAACTCGGGCGCAATCTCCGAAATGGCACGACCATCAAGCTAGCGCTTGTGTCTGTACTATGTTCAAAAAAGCTAGCGATCCTCCCAAAATAAGGCAGATTGATTCTCCATCACCAACCACCGCCTTGGTGGACATGGCAAACACCTCACGCTCATCTCGGGAGAATTGCATGTCTAGACACTTCTACGGATGGAGACAACCATCAGACTTCAGGCTGATCACCGCTCTGCCAAGGTCCAGAACACCCAAAACTCCCAATCGGAGAGGCCTACACACCCTAAACCAGTTGACTGGCAGTGGCCGCCCTGCCCACCTAAAGGAAACCTCTCACGATCTTGTCCACCTGCTCCGGTCAAGGGTTTCCCCCGGTCTAGGGATGGAGAGCATCGCCAACATCGTGACTGGCACCACCGGTCAAGGGTTTCCTCCGACCTGAGCCCGCACCTCCACTGCATCGCCCACCATTCAAGTAGGATGCCTGGGGGAAGCCCACAGCCCGGCTGGCAAAGGAGAACGGGCGTCAGAGCAGCTGCCATCTTCAGATCAGGACCAGGCCCGCCGCCGCCTCGCCGCCCAGCACGGCCAAGACGGCGAACCGCAGCGCCGACGCCACCCCCTATCGAGGAGGGGGAGGCGCCCTCTCCATCAGTGGCCACCGCCACCCGCAGTCTCCGCAAGCCCTAGGGATCCAGACTAGCCACGTCGGAACAGACCCCTGCCGTGCCGCCACCTCCTAGCGCAGCCGCCACCAGATCCATGCGTCCCCGCCGGACCTAGCTTCCCCATGAGCGGCGGCCCACGCCGCCGAGATCCCGACCAGGGGAGGAAGGAGAGAAGCCCCGCCGCTGCTAGCGCCGCACGGGCTTCGCTCGGCAGACGCCCTCCGGCACCGGTGAGGGGTGGACGATGGGGAAAGCCTAGCGCCGGCGGCGGATCTGGAGCCCCCGTGACACACTCGCGGGGCGCGTCGCGGGAGGGGGGTGTCGCATATAACATATTTCTTGTTGGTTAAAGCAATACCCAAAGTTAGACCCGAATTACGAGGTGACCTTGTATAGATGACTGGAGGGAGTAAAAGGAGTAAATTGCAAAAAACCACCACATTTGGGGACGTTGAAACAGAAAACCACCACGTTTCGTTTTTTTTTTCAAAAAACCACCACGTTTGCGCTGACAGTTTTCAAAAAACACTGATTGCACGGTTTGGCATGTCTGAGTGGAAAACTGACCGGTTGGGCCCGCTGTCAGGCGCCACGTGGACAGGGGGAGACGGCGCCCGTGACGCGCGCCGTTAGACGACGTCGCACATGACCTAACGAGCCGGCCCGACCCGTTCGTCCATTCCCCTCTCTCTCGCCTTCGTCTCTGCCTACGGCGCGCCACCGTCTCCGCCGTCCATTCGTCGCCGCCGGCCGCCGCAGCGATGGTGTCATGGAAGGATGGAGAAACTAGCAGCGAAGACTCTGTGTCCCCCCTCTTCAACTCGCACGCGGACGAGACCTACGTGAGTATCATTTCTCTTTGACTTAGAGTTAGTGTTTTCTTCGATTTGAGCTTAGTTTTCACGGATTTGATTTGGGATTTGAGCACTGTTGCAATTTTGTAGATCCCACAGACCACTGTTGACCCGGAGTGGTGCGGCATTGTCATCGGAGGACCGATGTGCTGTCACAACGTTCCTGTTCATAGGGCTGTTGTGTTCCAAGGAATCAACACTGGCCGTAGGTTTTATGGATGCGGTAATCAGGTTAGTGGCAGGTCCTCTCTGCTAGTCATAGATTATACAGATCCTTTGTTTGGTGCTCAGTGAACTGAATATAGGTTTTTTTGCCTGTTAACTAAATATAGTTGTGTATATAGTTTTGTGAAGATGTTGTTTTATCTGGTGTTTTGACGAAAGAATGTGTCAGGTTTAATCAATGCTTATCTAAATGTGTCAGTTGTTAAATGAGCTCAGTTAACTGAATATATGTAGCTGTTAACTGAACATATGTAGCTGTTAACTGAATATAGGTGTTAACTGACTTATCTAAATGTGTGGTCTTGCTGTTAACTTTGGTTTTGTCTGAATTATTATAGGAAGGTGACAATTGTGGTCTGGTTCAATGGATTGACCCAGAATGGCCAGAACCCATGAAAAATGCACTTCGCAAACTTTGGGATATGTATGAGCAGAGTAGCAAAGAGAATGATGCTAAAGAAAAGCTCATACTCAAGCTAGGAGAAGAGAAGAAGCTAATCCAAGAGAAGCACCACAACCACATCAAAGAAACAAGCAATTTTTTTGCAACAATTCACAAGAATGTGATGAGGGAGAACTATCAGAAGATTATGCAGGATGGTGATGTAGAGAATGCTGTAGTTCAAGCCCAGGAAGAGAAGGCTAAGCTTGAGAAAGACAATATTGAGCTGAGGACAGCGCTGCAAGTCATTAAGCAGAGCAATGGTGAACTTGTTAGCAACTGGAAGAAACATGTAGTAGATGAAGGTGTTCAACAGATTGAACAGATGAAGAAGGAGAAGAAAATGCTAAAGTATATCATAGCTGATTTGCTTAAGGATGGGGAGGCAAACAAGGTTAAGATGAGGAAAATCAAAGAAATCTGTGATGAGTGAGTAATTTGTTGGCATAATGTATGAGGCCAACAAGGTTGAACTAAGTTTGGTTGGTTGTATTGTGTTGAACTATGTTGTTTGTGTTGAACTAAGTACCCTAAGATGTTTCTGTTGGCATAATATATGAGGCCAACAAGGTTGAACTATGTTGTTTCTGAACCTTAATAGTGTGATGTTTAGTTGTAATGGATTATTATGTAAGATGTGAACACTAAGATGTTTGTTGGATGTGATCATATGGAATTATGCTGATCATATGCACTGTGGTCTAGGTTGATCTTATTGATAGAGGAGCAAATGTTTAAATTACTGTTGTGATCATGCTGAATATGGTTGGTTCCTTTCGTCGACAGTTGTCGAGAGGCTACAGTTAGGCCTAAAGATGTTGGTTCCTTTCGTCGACGGTTGTCGAGAGGCTACGGTTAGCCTTAAAGTAAGTAGTGCTAACCCTAGCCTCTCGACAACCGTCGAAAAAAGGAACCAACAACTTTAGGGCTAACCCTAGCCTCTCGATAACCGTCGACAAAAGGAACCAACAACTTTAGGGCTAACCATAGCCTCTCGACAACCATCGACAAAAGGAACCAACCATATTCAGCATGGCAAGAAGTTGACAAAGAGCAAGTTATCAACAATAGCAAGTTACCATAACCCATCTAGACACTAACATTGACTGCCAACATCACAGCAAGTTATCAACAATAGCAAGTTCATCATATCAAGTTTACCATAGCTTGCCAACATAACAGCAAGTACAAAATACAGCAAGTTTTGCCAACATCACATCAGTTTTGCCAACATCACAACAGTTTTGCCCAAAATACAGAAATAGTCTCTGAACTAATTGCCTGACTAATTGCCACTAGCATAGAAATAGTCTCTCAACCTGCTTGGCTTCTTCCTGACCCTTGTAGAACCAGATGCACTAGTAGTAGCAGGCCTTGGAGGAGCAAATGAAGAAGCACCACCTCTTCTTGGAGGAGATGAGGAAGCAGCTCTTCTTGGAGCAGATGAGGAAGCAACAGTTCTTGAAGCAGCAGCTCTGGGAGCAGAAGCATTTGTAGGAGCAGTAGCAGCTCTTGCACCAGAAGCACCAGAAGCTTCAGAAACTACAGTTGTAGCTCTTGCACCAGATGATGCTGCTGCTGCTGCTTTTCTGGTACCAGAAGCTGCAGCAGTAGCTCTTGAGGGAGGGGGCAGTTCTTGTTTCCTAAAACATGTCAAGGATTTGCATTATTTTTTCAGTACAAAACTAAACATTGCAAGGACAACAATTAATTATAATACCTTGTGCTTGTTCTTCCTAGCAGCAAGGGATGGCTTCAATTGATCACCACAGTTTGTGTATCTATGTCCTTGCTTCCCACAGTTGCTGCAGGTGATGGTTCCAACTCTTGAACTATCCTTGGGTTTTGGCACTTCAAATTGACCCTTCCTTCTTTGAGTCTGATTTCTACCCTTCTTCTTATGGAACACAGGGGGATCTATGTCTCTAGTGTCTGTCCTTGTCCATAGGTCAGGTCCAGGAACTGGGTAGATCATCAGCTTGTAAGGTTCTAGGTACATAGGCTTCTTGAAGAACTCATGGACAAAATCTTCTGGTTGTTGTTTTGATTTATAGATTGCACATACAGCATGGTTACATGGTACACCTCCCATGTCCCATTTTCTGCAACCACATGTCCATTTCTTCAAGTTCACAGCATATGATTTCTCACCACTATTCACTTGATATAGATCAGGCCCTGCCATCATAGCTTTGCAATTCCTAGCCCATTCCTTTGACTTCTCTAGCATCTCCATATATGTTGGGGTAATTGTCCATCTGGCTGATTCCCCTCCAGTTCTTTTTTCATTGAACTTCACCATTAATTTGGACCTAGCCCCTTCAACCATAGTTTTAATGGGTTTGCCCCTAATATCCAAGATCATCCTATTGAACACCTCACTTATGTTGTTGACTACTAAGTCAGTTTTACAAGTGGTATCCATAGCATATCTAGCCCATGTTTCTACAGGTATTTTCTTAAGCCAGACCCAAGCATCCTCACTTTCCTTTCTTATTTCTTCCATTGCCTCATCAAACCCATACTTTGTGTAAGAATAAGTTGTTGCATCCATATATTGCTTAAGTTCTTTTCCTCTAAATCCAGCACTTTGGAAATTTGCATATATATGCCTTAAACAATATCTTTGAGGACAATTAGGAAATACTTGGTCAATGGCATTTAGCAGACCCTGGTTACATATATGATAGACCTAATTTAGATTGGTACATCTATGTTGTGCAATACACTGAATGCAGTAAGGAAATTAAAAAAACAGTTTACAACATTAAATACCTTCTGCCTGTCTGAAATTATTGTGTACTTTCCAAATTGTCCTGATTCTCCACCAAGAACTATCTTCAATTGTGTTAAAAACCAACACCAAGTTGGAGTATCCTCCTTCTCTACAACTCCAAAGGCCAGAGGGTATATATTATTGTTTCCATCTCTGCCAGTTGCAGCTAAGATTTGTTGCCCTGTGTTTAGTTTCACAAAACACCCATGTAGACATGAAATAAGTATAACATAAGAGATGCAACATTGTATATGTGAAAGACAAATTGCTATAGAGACAAACATACCAATGAAAGGTCTACATCCTTTAAGAAAACCCTCCCTTTGTGCTGCAAGACAAATGAAGAGTCTATGAAATCTGGGATTTTTGCTGGGATGCTGTGACGCCCGATAATTAAGCTACAGCAACCCTCTGCTAATGATGCCACGTCACTTTGATTACTGTTGCTAATCTCGCGTTAGTTTGAAACCTATTCAAATTCAAATTCAAAATCAAGTCACACGGTAAGAGTTTTTAAACATTTAAAACTAAAATGTTCTAGAGGTAACAAATAATGCATAGGTAATTATGGTGGAGGATCTACATTTTTATAAAACATTTAAATGCACTAAAATGATTTAAACAGTAGCAAAAACAATTATTTAAATGCCTTTGGTATTTTGTAAAATACTAAACTATTTTGTTTCGGGGTAAAACTTTTTATGGTAGTGGGTTATTCTGAAATATTATTTTAGGAGCTATTTTCATATTTTGCAAAACTAAAATAAATAGAACATATAATGGGAAAATGAATAACAGAAATAATTAAAAGAGAATATAAAATATAAAAATAAAAAGAAGGCCCAGCCGCCCCCCAGCCAGGCCGGCCCACCCCCTGCCTACACCTAACCCTCCCACGTGACCTAAATCGACCGCACCCCCACTCCCCCATGATTCCCACCCACTTCCCCTCGCTCCTCTGCCCCCCGCCCCGATCTGGATCGGGGCTGCCACCGTCGCCGCCCGCGGACCTTGCCGGAGCTGCCCCGTCGCCCCCCCTGCCGTCGCCGTTGCCTCCTCGTCCTCCTCCCCAAAGGCGCCAACGACCCTCGCCGCCCGATCCCCTGCAACGTGGGGTGAGGACCCCCCTCCGCCTTCCTTCTTCCTCGGCCACGGTCACCCCGCGGTCATCGCGCCCGTCACCTCCCCGTAGCCGCACTCCGCGTGCTCGCCGCCCGCTTGCGCGCCCTTCCCCGCGTGCCCGCCTCGCCGGGTCGCACCCTGGCCACGCCCCTCGCAGCTGATCGCCCGGCTTCCCTCTCACGCCGCGTTTCGTCGCGCACAGCCGCGCCCCGCCACTCGGCCACTGCCCGCGCTCGCCGCCCACTCCCTGACCGCGCTCCACCTCCGTCGTGCCCCACACCGGCCGCTAGTGCCCGTCTCCACGCCCCCCTGCAGCCTGTTGCCGCCCCGTGCGCGCCCGTGTGCTTGCCCTGCTGCGCCGCTCCACCCTGCCACTCCTCCCCGCTCCCCTGAGGCTGCTGCTACATGCTACGAAGGCCGCCGGCGCCCCGCCGCGCCCCGCCTGCCTCGCACCACCCAGGTGGGCTCGGCCTCTGCCTGGGCCTCGCCCGTTCGCCCGCCAAACCGCTCCAGTGGCCTCCTATGCCACTGGCAGCTGGGGCCCAGCCCCTGTTAAAAGAAAAAGAAAAGGAAAATGTAATAAAAATAAATAAATAAATATAATTAATTAACTTAATTAATTAAACTAATTAATTAGTTAGTCTAATTAAACTGTAATTAACTTAATTAAACCCTAATTAGACTAATGTGATAATGACAGGTGGACCCCACCTGTCAGGTTGACTTGCTGATGTCATGGTGATGTCATGATGATGTCACCATTCACTGTTTCGGATAATCCTAATTTAAATAATTAAATAAAATCCAGAATATTGATTAAATCTTTAAAATTTAATATAAAATAAACCGTAGCTCAGGTGAAAATACTTTCTACATGAAAGTTTCTCAGAACGACGAGACGAATCCGAATACGCAGTCTGTTTGTCCACCACATGTCCCTAGCATAGCGAACATGCAACCGTCCACCTCCGTTTCATCTGCCCGAAAACGTCAAACCCCGGGAATACCTTCCCGGATGTTTTCGCCCTTCGCCGGTATCACCTATCCCTGCGTTAGATCACCCCTGGCACCACGTATTGCCTTGTTATATTTTGTCATGCTTTGTTTGCTTCGTATTTACTGTTTCTTCCCCCCTCTTCTTCTCCGATAGACGCCGAGACCAACGCCGACGCAGCAGAGTACGACTACGCTCCGGACGAGCAGCCTTCCGACGACCCCTCCTCCTCGCCAGAGCAACCAGGCAAGCCCCCCCTTGAGCATCCTGGTATCGCCCATTCTATTTTCTCCTGCTTGCATTAGATTTTGCTACTGTTACTGTTTGCTCCTATTCTGATGCATAGCCTGCTTTTGTAACCTGCTTATTGTTACCTTACCTGCCTATTTCAACTGCTTAGTATAGGTTGGTGATGAACCATCAGTGACACCCATCACTTTACCCTTGTTGCCTCTGCTTCATCATCGACTACTCGATCAACGTGATCGACAACCAGAGACCGACACATCACCTCACCCCCCTTAGTTGTATGACTCTGCATAGTTACTATCGAGTGCCGAGGGTGATACCTCGTAACGCACTCCTGTTGAATACTCTGCAGTGTAGTTGTTCGGTCGTGGTCATCGAGGGTGATTCCTCCGTAACCACTCCCGATACGACTCTGTCGTGCAACCCCTCAAGTGTGAACCTCGAGGGTGATGCCTCCTACGTTCACCTTGATGATCTCATCAGGTGGAATCCTCCGAGGGTGATTCCTCGGGTTTTCCCCCTTGATGTTATGACCACACGGTTACTTTGACCTTTGTCACAGGCGGGTCGACCCTGAGGGGTACCCGCAGGGAGATCTATGATGTCGGGCTTGCCCGGAAGGGCGCCCGAGTGTGATATTGTGGCGGAGCTTCAGAAACTCTGATTGTCTCCGTGTGTTACTAAATGAGCCTATCGGATTTGGGTATTTGATCTGAGTGGGTCGACGTGCCCTATACGCACCACCACCACGCGGGATAATGGTTTATGGGGCCCTCTACGTCATACGTTTCTCCCGAAAGCTCTTCAGACATCACGGTTCACCGTGCGGGCTGATTGTTGGGGTTGGGCTGGATACTTCACTGACGAGTTCAGTGTCGCGCCTACTCCCCGGCCAGTCTCGCAACGCGCAAGGGCGCCCGGGGCAATGGCCCAAGACCCCTGGGTGCATAGGTTAGTCCGGCGTGCTGACCTCTCTGCTGAGCCTAGGTAGGGCGCTGCTTCGTGTCGATCTCCCGAGGACAGGCATTACCTAGCAAGTGTGTCCGGCCAGAGGTGATCGAGCGTGTTGGGTAACAGTAGTGCACCCCTGCAGGGAAGAAAACATCTATCGATAGCCGGTCCTACAGTAAAGGACGCTCAGTTTGGTATCTCGATCTATTACTTGAACTGGATACTTGTTTAATTAATTGAAGCTCTGGGATCGGTTTCTCGCAGGGAGTCGAGAAAGGATCTCTAGGCTTTGCCTCAACATGCTTGCTTAATAAAATGCTTTTCTATACTCTTCTAATTGCTGCAAGATGGTGCCTTCGTGAAGATGCTAGTCTTCGATAGGACTAGGCCTTCTCTCTATTCTGGCATTTCTGCATCCCAGTCCACATATACAGCCTTTTCTTTGATAATGTTGCATATGTAGTATAGATCCTTGCTTGCTGAGTACTTCGGATGAGTACTCATGGTTGCTTTGCTACCTCTTTTCCCCCATACCCCTTTTTGATGTTACATCAGACGATGGAGCCCAGGAGCCAGATGTCCCAACAGGAGCTTACTACCAGGAGGGCCCAGACGGCACGTACTACTGGATCGAGCCAGCCGACCAGGAGTAGGATCGGCGGCCCTAGGCAGGAGGCCTTCGCCTTTCGATCTAGAGTCGTTGTTTGTGCTAGCCTTCATAAGGCAACCCTTGGCTAACTATGTCTGTACCCAGATATTATTTGTATGACTGACTTATGTATTCGGATCCTCGTGATCCCTGATCTGTAATATGGTGGACCTCCATTTATTTGTGTTAGAGTTGTGTTGTGATATCTTCCCGCGAGTCCCTGTGCTTGATCGTGCACGTTTGCGTGTATGATTAGTGCACGATTGAGTCGGGGGCGTCACAAGTTGGTATCAGAGCCGACTGCCTGTAGTAAGCCCCGTTCCAATTCCTTGGTCGAATTTGAGTCTAGACATCGAAAAACTAATTTACTAACTTGGCTGTGTGGCTTACGGGCCCACGTCGCCAATTGGGTGGTATTAGGATCTTTTATTCCTCATCTATACTCTGGGACTCTGATCTCTCTTCTGTTCGGGTTAAATGATTTTACTAATTATAACTCTAAGTTCTCGATACCACTTCCTGCCGGAGAGCCCCTTCATTCCAGATGATCGACTGCTTCACCAGAAGGTTCCGAAGATGCTATTCGATGTTTTCCCGAGACACCTGTGTCCACCGCCTTTGCAAATTCCGTACCGTTGTTATATCCTTATGGATAACTACATACACTAGCCACTCTTGCATTCAATCTCATTGGTCTTGTTATTACAAGATGCCCCAAACGGCTCTTCGTTGTTCCGACAATCCTTTGAGCTTACTGCCTTGCAGTTCTTTCCTCATGAATACCCCCTGCGGATAATTTCTCGCACTTACCAATTATCTGTTCTCCCTCCCTTTGTTCATATGATTCACAAGATACCTTGAGATACTATTTGATCTTCCGAAGATCCTTAGCAGCTTATTGCTCTACAAATACTTGTCTGCTTGCATTAGGGATGCTTCCCATATGTCTGGCAATATTCATTAGTATCCTTTGACACCGTCATTTTGATCTATTGATTCAACATGAGTGCGAATGCACGCAATCATCAGTTGATCCTTTAAAAAAAAAATCTGGCTCAGACGTCATTTTGAACATGAGCTGGTTCTCGACCAATCTAATTGTCGTCGATCATACCCTTAGGTCTATTCAAGTTACCCATCCTTGATCAGAGCGTCTGCTTCTGATCCTTCGTATTGGAACTCATAATTCCTTTGTTATCTAAGCATCAAATTAGTCAGATATTCTATAATCCAATGCCTTTGCATTCCTTCTTCATTTGGTTGTGTGCTGATGCTCACATCAGCTCCACTATGGACCATCAGATCCTTTGTTGAATTATCATCCGACAGTGTCCTTCGTATATAAAAACCTCAAGAAGTTCTTTCTCTGATACATAATGCCATTGGTAAATCCTATTCTCTGATTTGGACGACCATGCTTTGCTTTTGAGCTGGTGATAATTACTCTCGAAGTTTGTGGTATATGTTTCTAAGATGCCCCGATGGGTTGAACCTATGCCTTCCTTAATCTGTGTGAACCCGAAACATTTCATGGGTCATACTTATCTGGTATTTCACCAGGTAAAACTTTCAACACTAATGTCATTCTCGGAACGAGAAGTGAATGTAAGGTTGTGCTTTGGAGAAGTGGGAGTCGACCTTAAACTTTGTGTTCATGCCCATGGACACGATGTAGATCCTATCATGGAAGCTACTCTTAAATTAATTATACCCTTGGTATAAGTTCATCTTATATCTGGGATCTGGTCTTTTGCAATCGTGGTTCCGGCCATATTGATATTCTTTGATTCCTTTTCTCGGACAAGTTGAAGTACTTGTCTTCTGCAGATCAATGCACCTGTCCAATCTTTACTTTGATCTACCATCGAGTATTACACTCTGGTATCTCGAGAATATCATGGAATTGCATAACTTCTTATCGGTTCTTCATCAACTGTTATTTCTCACCGATTCCAATTTTCCTGGGTTCTGGGTTGTCGTCAACCGAGAACACCGATATGTGAACCGATTCCGCATTCCGGTTTGATAACCCTAAGTAATTTTTGTTGCTTTTGAGTTTAATAATCCTTCAAGTCATTCCTAGCCTGATCGGCTATATCATTATCGTGCTAAATTTCAACTGTGCTACCTGGTCCTTATTCTCGGAGCACAAATTTCGACGATGAGCTAAGCTTACGTCGATCTTCCTTGTCTTATCGTTTCACCTTGAACAGCAATCTTGATTTCGAGTTTGTGTCGTACCCATGGTTCCTATAACCTTTCGCTTCATCATTCCATTGACTTGATGTCATCGTCGATCGATTACATCTTCATGAAATCTCTCGACAAATGTGTCATGATCATCATCAGCATTCCAAGCTCTTCCAGGATATCAATTGAATTCATGATGAGAAATACCATCCTTGCCCCTCGATGGTTTGTGTTATCATCGACAACGTTATTGCCCTCCCTCCAACACAAACTTGTTCATGTTTGGTGTAGTACCTTGAATTCCTTTTTTATCTAGCTTGTTATATGTTCTACCTTGGAGTATTACCATCTTTTATGTCAGGGATGACATGGGAATTTCACCACCTCTAGAGAATTCTTGATACAAGTGATACTTATCACCATCACCATTCTTTTCCTGGTCACCGTGTTGTTTCTAACCACCGACAAATGGACTGTGATGTGTAATTCAAAACTTCTAGTAGCCCTATTGCTTTGAAGTGAATGTTCGAAAGTTTCATTCTAAGTCTTATGGTTATTGAATCACCATTCTAACATTTATCATGCTACCTAAGCCCATATTTCGGGTGCACTTTTCAACCAATGTTTAATTGTGTATGTTTCCCTCGAGCATACATCATTATATCATTTGATCTGGCAAATGTTATCTCCTTGTTCACATAATTGTGGAGATCCATCTTTTGGAAATCTCGATGAATTGTTGCTGAATCCATCAGCCATCTCCTCACCCTCTCCTTGGTTTAATGATGAACTCTTGTTTCGAAACTCGCTTCCATAGTTCATTTCCTGAGAATCTTACAATGTCTTCTCGTCAATTGGTGTTGCACCTTTTCTTCTCATACATCCTAAGTCTGAGGTATCCTGCCACCAATCAGATCTGAAACTTGGTCAGATATGATGGTTCGAACATTTTCCAAGAGTCATAGCATTGGTCTTTATATAACCCAGTAAGGTGATGTCATGCCTAGCACACCTGGCCGGAGGACCTATTGCTATAGTATCCTTTTAGCAAGGTTAGCCATTCGTCCATGAGGAAGTTGTAAGACTTATTCTATGAGTTTTCCTGATGGATCATTTGTGTATCCTGAGTCTGATCCTTACCTGATGACCATGTCAATGCTATCTCGAAGCATGTCAGTGGTACTCCGATTTTTCAATAAAAACATTGAAAGCACAAATGCTAAATTTTTCTTATCAATTATCCAAACACCGTTGTATGGGTAATGTCATGAACTTTCCCTCCCCTTACCAAAAGGGTTTTCTAATTTACATCCAGTCATGGATATCATGCTCTGCTTGTCCTTGGGAATGATATACCCCTGAAAAATGTGTTTAAACACATTTTCCTTTCCATTGTTTTGTTTAACCTTTCTCGTAATCTACTTAACTGAGCAGTGATAATTCCCTGCTTAGGTGAGCACCTCGTTGTACCCCTCTGTCAGTAAGACCCTGTTCCTATTGTAGATGACATCCCGGTAACCACGGATGGACGAGAACTTTGCCTATTGGTCCGCCTCGTCTTACGAGCAGGAAAATGGTTCTCTTCGTTCCTCGCCCTTGGTACCAACGTTGTTGCCAACATAACTGGCAGGCTACCCTCTGACATACCTTGCTATCGTGATCGTGCAAGATGTCAGCACCCTTTCTACTTTTAACCCACATGGTGGGCCCATAACCCACAGTTCCACAGGATCGAAACCTGACTCTCCTGTACACCCCCTGTTCCTAAAGTTATTCCTCACGCTTGGCTTTGTATGTAGATCACGAGCCACCTTTCGAGAGATCATCAATTCTGGTATCAGACACAATACTTATTCCCGTTGCTTTGAACCCCTTTCACGCATTGTAACAGGCATCGAACGATTGTCTGCCCGCTCGAAACTTCCATGGATACCTCCTTACTTTGCTCTCGATATTTTCTTAAGTTTCAATTCGAGAGTTACTTTCCGCCATCTTCCCCGATGATATCGACCAGATAGTCAACCTTGCAGAGGTCCGTTCTCCCAGAATACCCACACTTTATTCTTTCGTAAGTACGATGGAGTTCTCGAAGAAAGGATGCCGACTTCATCATGATGACCTGAAGCAGAGAATTGAAGACATCAACGTAAGTGATCGACCTCTTCGAGAAGAGCAACCAAGACCGAGAAGATTCGTTAGAATTTTGTAACCAGAACTTTCCCCCTTATTCCACCTCTTAAATCTCGGGATGAGATTTCTTGTAGTGGAGGAGAATTGTGACGTCCGGATAATTAAGCTACAGCAACCCTCTGCTAATGATGCCACGTCACTTTGATTACTGTTGCTAATCTCGCGTTAGTTCGAAACCGATTCAAATTCAAATTCAAAATCAAGTCACACGGTAAGAGTTTTCAAACATTTAAAACTAAAATGTTCTAGAGGTGACAAATAATGCATAGGTAATTACGGTGGAGAATCCACATTTTTATAAAACATTTAAATGCACTAAAATGATTTAAACAGTAGCAAAAACAATTATTTAAATGCCTTTGGTTTTGTAAAATACTAAACTATTTTGTTTCGGGGTAAAACTTTTTATGGTAGTGGGTTATTCTGAAAAATTATTTTAGGAGCTATTTTCATATTTTGCAAAACTAAAATAAATAGAACATATAATGGGAAAACGAATAACAGAAATAATTAAAAGAGAATATAAAATATAAAAATAAAAAGAAGGCCCAGCCGCCCCCCAGCCAGGCCGGCCCACCCCCTGCCTAGACCTAACCCTCCCCCATGACCTAAATCGACTGCACCCCCACTCCCCCACGATTCCCCCCACTTCCCCTCGCTCATCTCTCCCCTCGCCCCGATCTGGATCAGGGCTGCCGCCGTCGCCGCCCGCGGACCTTGCCGGAGCTGCCCCGTCACCCTCCTGCTGTCGTCGTTGCCTCCTCGTCCTCCTCCCCAAAGGCGCCAACGACCCTCGCCGCCCGATCCCCTGCAACGTGGGGTGAGGACCCCCTCCGCCTTTCTTCTTCCTCGGCCACGGTCACCCCGCGGTCACCGCGCCCGTCACCTCCCCGTAGCCGCACTCCGCGCGCTTGCGCGCCCTTCCCCGCATGCCCGCCTCGCCGAGTCGCACCCTGGCCACGCCCCTCGCAGCTGATCGCCCGGCTTCCCCCCCGCTCCGCCCGCGTTCCGTCGTGCACAGCCGCGCCCCACCAATCGGCCACTGCCCACGCTCGCCGCCCGCTCCCTGACCGCGCTCCGCCTCCGTCGTGCCCCACACCGGCCGCTACTGCCCGTCTCCACGGCCCCCCTGCAGCCCGCTGCCGCCCCGTGCGCGCCCGTGTGCTTCCCCTGCTGCGCCGCTGCACCCTGCCACTCCTCCCCGCTCCCCTGAGGCTGCTGCTGCAGGCTACGGTGGCCGCCGGCGCCCCGCCGCGCCCCGCCTGCCTCGCACCACCCAGGTGGGCTCGGCCTCCGCCCGAGCCTCGCCCATACGCCCGCCAAAATGCTCCAGTGGCCTCCTGTGCCACTGGCAGCTGGGGCCCAGCCCCTGTTAAAAGAAAAAGAAAAGGAAAATGTAATAAAAATAAATGAATAAATATAATTAATTAACTTAATTAATTCTGGTTAATTAAACTAATTAATTAGTTAGTACAATTAAACTATAATTAACTTAATTAAACCCTAATAAGACTAATGTGACAATGACAGGTGGACCCCACCTGTCAGGTTGACCTGCTGACGTAATGGTGATGTCATGATGATGTCACCATTCACTATTTCGGATAATCCTAATTTAAATAATTAAATAAAATCCAGAATATTGATTAAATCTTTAAAATTTAATATAAAATAAACCGTAGCTCAGGTGAAAATACTTTCTACATGAAAGTTTCTCAGAACGACGAGACGAATCCGAATACGCAGTCTGTTTGTCCACCACATGTCCCTAGCATAGCGAACATGCAACCGTCCACCTCCGTTTCATCTGCCCGAAAACGTCAAACCCCGGGAATACCTTCCCGGATGTTTTCGCCCCTCGCCGGTATCACCTATCCCTGCGTTAGATCACCCCTGGCACCACGTATTGCCTTGTTATATTTTGTCATGCTTTGTTTGCTTCGTATTTACTGTTTCTTCCCCCCTCTTCTTCTCCGATAGACGCCGAGACCAACGCCGACGCAGCAGAGTACGACTACGCTCCGGACGAGCAGCCTTCCGACGACCCCTCCTCCTCGCCAGAGCAACCAGGCAAGCCCCCCCTTGAGCATCCTGGTATCGCCCATTCTATTTTCTCCTGCTTGCATTAGATTTTGCTACTGTTACTGTTTGCTCCTATTCTGATGCATAGCCTGCTTTTGTAACCTGCTTATTGTTACCTTACCTGCCTATTTCAACTGCTTAGTATAGGTTGGTGATGAACCATCAGTGACCCCCATCACTTTACCCTTGTTGCCTCTGCTTCATCATCGACTACTCGATCAACGTGATCGACGACCAGAGACCGACACATCACCTCACCCCCCTTAGTTGTACGACTCTGCATAGTTACTATCGAGTGCCGAGGGTGATACCTCGTAACGCACTCCTGATGAATACTCTGCAGTGTAGCTGTTCGGTCGTGGTCATCGAGGGTGATTCCTCCTTAACCACTCCCGATACGACTCTGTCGTGCAATCCCTCAAGTGTGAACCTCGAGGGTGATGCCTCCTATGTTCACCTTGATGATCTCATCAGGTGGAATCCTCCGAGGGTGATTCCTCGGGTTTTCCCCCTTGATGTTATGACCACACGGTAACTTTGACCTTTGTCACAGGCGGGTCGACCCTGAGGGGTACCCGCAGGGAGATCTATGATGTCGGGCTTGCCCGGATGGGCGCCCGAGTGTGATATTGTGGCGGAGCTTCAGAAACTCTGATTGTCTCCGCGTGTTACTAAATGAGACTATCGGATTTGGGTATTTGATCTGAGTGGGTCGACGTGCCCTATACGCACTACCACCACGCGGGATAATGGTTTATGGGGCCCTCTACGTCGTACGTTTCTCCCGAAAGCTTTTCAGACGTCACGGTTCACCGTGCGGGCTGATTGTTGGGGTTGGGCTGGATACTTCACTGACGAGTTCAGTGTCGCGCCTGCTCCCCGACCAGTCTCGCAACACGCAGGAGCGCCCGGGGCGATGGCCCAAGACCCCTGGGTGCATAGGTTAGTCCGGCGTGCTGACCTCTCTGCTGAGCCTAGGTAGGGCGCTGCTTCGTGTCGATCTCCCGAGGACGGGCATTACCCAGCAAGTGTGTCCGGCCAGAGGTGATCGAGCGTGTTGGGTAACAGTAGTGCACCCCTGCAGGGAAGAAAACATCTATCGATAGCCGGTCCTATGGTAAAGGACGCTCAGTTTGGTATCCCGATCTATTACTTGAACTGGATACTTGTTTAATTAATTGAAGCTCTGGGATCGATTTCTCGTAGGGAGTCGAGAAAGGATCTCTAGGCTTTGCCTCAACATGCTTGCTTAATAAAATGCTTTTCTATACTCTTCTAATTGCTGCAAGATGGTGGCTTCGTGAAGATGCTAGTCTTCGATAGGACTAGGCCTTCTCTCTATTCTGGCATTTCTGAAGCCCAGTCCACATATACAGCCTTTTCTTTGATAATGTTGCATATGTAGTATAGATCCTTGCTTGCTGAGTACTTTGGATGAGTACTCACGGTTGCTTTGCTACCTATTTTTCCCCCATACCCCTTTTTGATGTTACATCAGACGATGGAGCGCAGGAGCCAGATGTCCCAGCAGGAGCTTACTACCAGGAGGGCCCAGACGGCACGTACTACTGGATCGAGCCAGCCGACCAGGAGTAGGATCGGAGGCCCTAGGCAGGAGGCCTTCGCCTTTTGATCTAGAGTCGTTGTTTGTGCTAGCCTTCTTAAGGCAAACCTTGGCTAACTATGTCTGTACCCAGATATTATTTGTATGACTGACTTATGTATTCGGATCCTCGTGATCCCTGGTCTGTAATATGGTGGACCTCCGTTTATTTGTGTTAGAGTTGTGTTGTGATATCTTCCCGTGAGTCCCTGTGCTTGATCGTGCACGTTTGCGTGTATGATTAGTGCACGATTGAGTCGGGGGCGTCACAGATGCTCTTTAACAACTCTAGTTGTTACAATGCATCTGCTCCCAGGGTTTGTGTCCAAAACAGCTTGAAGATAGTCTCTAATCCTAGTGTACTGTGCTTCCTGATCACCCTGAACAATACTGAGAGCTTCCTGCCTTGCCCTGTATGCCATCATCTTACCAACCTCCACACCATACTTCTCCTCTGTCTTGTCTATGAGTGTCTGAATTCCTGCTTTAGGATCTGTCCTGAAGCATTCTTCAACTGCTTTGGCCACAAACCTAGCAGGAACCTTGCAATTCTCACCACTTGGAGCACATGTATGCTCTAATTGCAGCTTCCTAATACAAAATCTTTTTTCTTGCCCAACTACAGATGCAACCATGTGAAAAAGGGGCAACCTTTCTCCACACAATCAACTATGATCCTGTCTTTGTTGTTCCTATAGTAATGGAAGTTCCTTCTCTGTGACACATGCAAGTTAACCAATGCCCTTCTGAACTGGTAAACATCAACAAAACACATGTGCCAGCAAATTTGCTCCTGTGGCATAAGCCTATTTTCATCATACCATATCCTAGCTTTCTTCTTTTTTGCCCTGGACTTTCTACCAGATGAGGGACAATACAACACTACTTCTTCATCAGAATCATTTTGAAGTTCATCCTCTTCATCAGATAAGGGAATGTAGTCTGCCTCAAGTTTGGCTTGTGAACTGCAGTGTGATCTACTTGTTGGACCTCTTCTAACAGGTAATTTCTCAACTGGTGGTGCTTCAACAAACCCCTCTACTTCATCCTCCTCCTCAGCCTCACAGAACAGATCTTCTGGCTCTGAATCACCTTCATAAACCCTCTTCCTCTTGAGATCTTTTAATTTTTGGTGCAAATCTGCATCATCTTGCTCCTCTTCCTCTATCTCCTCTTCAGAGCTATCCACATCAATCTCCTCTGTCTCCATCAACTCATCCTCTTCCATTCTTTCTTCTCCTTGTAGTACTGGACTGTCATCAGCAAACTCATTAAGAAAATCATCTAACTCTTTCACACCAGCTATGTCCTTTCCCTTTTTAACATTGCAACTCTCTTGAGTGAAGAGATATTCTCCATAGGAGTCCTCTGTGTGAGCACTAACAACTGGAGCACACATATCTACTTTATGTTCACTGGTCTGACTTTGGTAGAGCACACCTGCATCATCTATATTGTACACCTTTGGAGAACCAATCTCAGAAATTGGAATCTGCTTTTCACATCCATCTTAAGTGTTGATCTGCAACTTTGCCATCTCTGAGTCTCTTCCTTTCATTACTGTGATAGTAACACACCTCTTCTCCTCATACAATATCAACATTTCTTCTACATCTTCCTCAGATTTGATTAGCTGCATGCCTGCCATTCCTACACCCTCTTGCTTCACATAGTACATTGAATCCTTTTGATCATAGCCCTCTATCCCAATAATAGCTAACATGTTGATATATGTGATATCTGATTCACATAAGGTCCTTTCCAGATTGTCACAGCCTTGGAAATGAAACCTCATATCCCATGGTTCATCATCATCCAAACTGCAAGTTCAGTTAGCATTAGATTCAGTTAACACCATTCAGTGAACAACAGATTCAGATAACAATCAAGATTACATTCAGACAAACAGCAAAGTGAACAGAAGATTAAGATAACAGACAACATTACATTCAGTTCAGTCAATTGAGCTCAGTTACCAGTAAATTCAGTTAACAGTAAATATCATTCAGCAAATTGAGATCAGTTAACCACAATTAAGCTCATATTCACTTAACAGTTCATCACAATTATTCTGTTCACTTCATTTAACACAACTGAGCTAAGTTAACACTAAATTCAGTTATCCACAATTAAGCTCATATTCACTTAACAGTAGATTCAGTTCATCACAATTATTCTGTTCACTCAACTGTTGAAATTGAGATTCAACCCTAATTCCTAAATTGAGATTCAAACCCTAATTCCTAAATTGAGATACAAACAGAGGAAATAGTATAGCTACACTAGCAAAATCACTCAAATTGTTCAACTACACTAGCATAATCAAAAAGAAAATTATGAAAACACTCACTCCACGCCGCCGAGGCCGGATGTGAAGTGGTGGCTCTGCCCTGGATTGGCCTTCCAGACCTGGGCCAGTTTGGTGGCCGCATGTGCCTCAATGTCGTCGGATTTGAAGATGTTGCCATCCTCGCCGCGCTCATCTCCGCCGACGGTGGCGGATCAAAAGGCGCCAATCGTACCAGGGAGCACCGTCGGAGAGCGACGAAGGACGGGGCGGCCACCAGCATCGGCGATGGCGAGGTCGCGGTCGTCCCTGCCGTCACCGGATGCGCCTCCGCCGCCGCCGCCGTCGCCGCCGCCACCGCCACCGCCGGTTGCCATGCGGGAAGTGAGCTAGGACGACTAGATGCGATTTGGGGGAACTGGCTGGGTCGGGCCGGCTCGTTAGGTCATGTGCGACGCCGTCTAACGGCGCGCGTCATGGGCGCCGTCTCCCCCTGTCCACGTGGCACCTGACAGCGGGCCCAACCGGCCAGTTTTCCACTCAGACGCGCCAAACCGTGCAATCAGTGTTTTTTGAAAACTGTCAGCGCAAACGTGGTGGTTTTTTGAAGAAAAAAACCGAAACATGGTGGTTTTCTGTTTCAACGTCCCCAAATGTGGTGGTTTTTTATAATTTACTCGAGTAAAAGAGAACAGGTATATTATCTTTGAGAGAGAGACAACAGCCCTTAATTACTCCCAGATACAACTATATTCAATCTAGCATGAAAAGTAGTGCATGAAGAATATATGAGCATGAGGTCTATAGTGCAGTTGTGGGAGCGAGGTATACCATTTCAACAACACAAATTTACTACCTACATTACAATATTCTGCCTTATCTACTCACCATACAACGTGGCATATGCATGTAACATGCGTGGTGGCATACGTATAATGTTCTAAGGTTCTTATGGGTTGATCTTGTAATCTCATAAAATAACAAAAAAAATTGTGCACAATTATTATATCTTTACTCCGAAGGAGGGAGCGAGGAATTACTGATCATGCATGGAGTTCAGTTATGTACCTGTTTTTTGAGTAATAACCAGGCATCCTCCTCCTCTAATTTGTCGATGTGGTGGTAAGGTTGAACTGCTTTCATCCCTCGAGCAACTCTTTCATCTCTAGTAGTGACAACAAGAACTCGGCTACCTCGAGACACGACATTAGCCAAGGGTATTTCGAGCACATCACCCCATGCTCCATGGCTCCACATATCATCTAGCACCAGCAATAGCTTCTTCCCTGTCAAAGCAGTACTGAGGATTGGCTGAAGCACAGCCAACGCCTTTTCACCTCCGTGTACTCCCCCTGTGAGTGTGATGATTGTCCTGAGCAACTCAACCTTGTCAAAGTTCTGATTGATGCTCAACCATATTGTCTTGTCGAACTCGGCCTTCACGGTTTCATCACTGAAGACCTTCTGGGCAAGAGTGGTCTTACCAATCCCGCCGATGCCAACAATGGCGACTACCATGATATTGGTCTTGCCCTCTTTTTCAGTCAGCGTGTCAGATAACATGATCTCAACTAACTTTCTTGTGTCTTCTTCGATCTTCTCCCCGACAACACCCGACCGGTTGAACTCCCCTGATGTTTCACGACTAGTATTACCAGAACGAGAGGCTTGCACCTTGCCCCTACGATCCTCATAGGAACCAAGATTGATGAAGTTGAAAGCAGCGCTTTGCTCCTTGATTGTGTCGAGCCTCTTGTTTAGCTCCTTGATGCGGGTGCCGATATTGTGGGCATGGGAGGGATTCCGCAGGCAAAAGTGCAAGGGATTTAAGCAGCCAACATCTACAGTGGATGGATCGCGCTCCATGGCCTTGAGTTGGCAGAGGTCGAGTATGTCTGCAGCTTCGTACATGGCGCGCTTGAGCTGGCCCACCCACTCTCGAACGCTTTTGTCGGTGATGTTTCTCCTATCAGCGTCTGCAAGGAAGTTCTTGAGGTCCCTAAGCTTGATATCCATCTTGTCGATCTCGTCTCTGACCAAAAGCAGCATGTGCACCTCTTCGCTTGCCATCTCCATCAACATGTTTTGCACGTAGAATGCAAAAGCATCCAGAACCATCGCCATTTTTGCTGTCTTTTGCTGTAACAAAGATAAACCAACATATCACATCCACCACTTGTTGTAGCTAATTAAAGATTAGCAGCAATATCCCCACAGAAAAAAAGAAGATTACCAGCAATAAAGAAAGAATAATTCAGCACAGGAATGAACAAGTTTGCATGAGAAACAACAAAAATAGGCAAGCTTATGCTGCCTAGATCAATAGATGCAAGAAAAGCCAGCTAAACCATAAGAGGGATCCAAAATTACCTTCAAGATTGATGGATGTTGGGTCGTCCTGTGGAGCAACTGATAGTACTCGTGAAGGGCTAACAAGGACATGGCACTGTATATATAGGAGGACAGGAATTAATTCCATAATTATATGCTGGGTCGTCTTGCTTACTCTCTACATAATACTAATATGCACATCCATCCACATGCTTTTCCAAAAATGACGCTACATCTTATCTTAACTAATTAATTAGTGACGCCAGATCGACCAGAAAGTCAGATGTTCAGGATGCGTGCATGTGCACGATGCCTGATTGTCTTGTTAATTCGGACATGATCGGTGCAGGCATGAATTATTCACCAGATTGGTATGTTAGCAAGAAGCTAATTAGCTGGTCAATGGTACAACTGACGCCACCTGTAATCTAATAATAAGAAGTCAGCAGTCACCACTCAGCCAATTGGTAAATACCAGTCTGAAAATTATGCCTGGCAGAGGCCTATTTCATGCCTTGACATATGGAAGTTTAAACCTGAACTAGAAAACTGGTGATGTGTTGTTTATGTTGAAGTGTATATATGGATTGCCTAGCCCTTTCCATCAGTTCGGACTTTTGATTGCGTTGAGTAGTGCATGAAGCTTAACATGGTACCAGGGCTAAGGTCTTGAGTTCAAGTCTTGACTTTTGCAATTTCTCCAAAAATTGCTGCTGCCCCCCTTTGTGTCCACGTATAGGCCTCTTGAGCCATACCTCTGAGTCTATTCCCGCGTCAGACGTGAGAGGGGGTGTTTATGTGGATTGCCTAGCCCTTTCCATTAATTCGAACTTTTGGTTGTGTTGGCTAATGCATGAAGCTTAATAGTTTACAGAGTCAAATCTATACTTTTATGTCTTTTTTTTTTGTATGAGCTACCCGGCCTATCTTCAATTGAAAGGTTCATCGCTAGAAGTTTTCTTGTTTTTATTTTCCAAACATGAGAGTTGTTGACAGCTACAGAATTCGTTAAAAATACATTCATATATTAATTTACTATGATATTTATATAATCATGAGTTTCAAGCAGATGCAAAATGCACTTTATTAATAGCTTTATGACATTTTCTATATTTATTCCTGGTGTGGTATGCTATTCTACTCATACGTGCTAGACTTTTCCTTGTTTTCTTTCTGAAAATGTGAACCCGATGACATGTAAATGAAAATCATGTTCCACAAAAGAAAAGGGAAAGTATTTGTTGAAATATAGAAATGGAAGACTTGTAGTGATAGCAAAGCACACCTAATTTAATCATAGACACCAAATAATAAGGGGAGCAGGTGGTGTAGTTTTTTTGTTTTTTTTTAAAGTTGGTGGTGTAGTTTACTTTGAAATGGTATTTGCAATTCAGTTTGACGGTTTCATACCTAGACAAGAAAACAAAGGCATTCCCAGGACCTAGACAACCCCAATAATTTGGAGATACTTAGCCTGATAGCCTTGGATGCATTGCTATCAAGCTTGGATAATTAGCAGTAATTGTCACCATCTTCAACTTGCCTCCCACTTGGAGTAGGAGAAATGTAATACCTGCTGCCTCCAACTTGGAGGAGTAGGAAAAGATTGTACATAGTAACATAGATTGCCAAAAAAAAAAGATACTTTCCAGAGATGAAGACGTGGGAATAGTAGACACAAAATGAGAACTACTCCCTCCGTAAACAAATATAAGAGCGTTTAGATCACTACTTTAGTGATCTAAATGCTCTTATATTAGTTTACAGAGGGAGTAGAAAGCAATGCATGCAAGAGAGAAATGAGCACTGAAACAGAGAAACACTAGCTAGAGAGAAACAACAGCCCGGTAAATTGTAGCAAATGAGGCATTATTATCAGGACTATCTAGAAATTAAAGACTGAAGATTCCTGAGTCAATTTCTGCATGATCATCAATCAGGCACTGTCATCCTTGGTGGACTCAAAATGATTTCTGCTGGCTATGCTATGCTTTTACTGGACCTTACAATGGTTTGTGTTGCTCAAGTAATTCAGAGATGTGTACTGACAGTGAACTTGGGGTACTTGTAAATCACCTGAAAACTCTAAGCTCCCTCGAAATGCAGCCTTCCGGTGCATCGAGGCTAGGAAGTGCGCGTGGGCCCCGCGTGGGCCGGTGGGAGAGGTCGTCGGGGCTGCGGCCCACTCGCACAGTTGGGCGGTATTACGGCCCGCTCAACGTCGGTCCGGTCAGGTTACGCGGCGCTGTCCCCGAACCCTAACCTTCTTGTTTCCTTTGTGCTCAGCCGTCATCGCCTCCTTCACTTGCCGCCACCAGCGCCTCACTCTCCCACCCCGCCGCCGGCGCCTTATCCCACTCCGCGGCTCTCCAAGACCGCCGGACCCCATGCCTTATAGAGATGCAGGCCGCTTCACCCCACTCAATGTCGCTGTCTCCCTGCACACCATCGTCCGGGAGGAGTTCTTGAGATTTCCCTTCTTAGCAGGCTCCTGCTTCGTTCGTCTTGCTGCTCGTGCCGCTCGACCACACCTCCTGCCGGCTCACTGCCGTCGGCTACGGTGGTGTGCGACCCTCCACCGCAGGCAACCACTCCGCCACAACAAGAATTAGGTAATTGGTCCGTGTGGGCTGCAATTAGGTGCAGTAGATTCAGAAGTACGGTGCTTTTCACTTCTCAGTACCCATGTATGCCCAAAAACGGATTTGTTTGTTACCGCGTCTATGAGCAGGTTGGAGAAAGAGATTCGGAGAATGGTTGCTTATAATTCTTCGTACTTACGAGCCAATGCCTGTTTTTTTCCTGTTGTTTAACTGTTCTTTCTTTCCAGTGTCTGAATCAGATATGGAAAATAATATGTTTTGCGGTGTGCCCATTAACAGGTTGGAGGAAGAGTTGCTTAGAATGGTTTCTTATAGATATTGTTTAGTGAAGCGAACAATGTCATTTTCTTTTGATGCTTTCAATATTCTTCGCCCTTCAAATGCCTCACATCAGTGGAGATTGTAGAAATCAACATTTCTGCTGCTGGTAGACGTCATACCAAAGGAGATGGATGGTAAGCTTAATAGTCAATTCACACTATCTTAAACTACTTTAATTTTGCATCTGAAGGTGTGCATCACCTTGAACAGTTACTTATTTGTGATAATATAAAGCAGGTTCAATTGGTTTTTTTTAGTTTATTATGTATGTGATATCTCATCTTAATTTTTGTGGTTCCTTATGTACGTCATCTGATAAATATAAGTTCTTCAGTGTTAGGAATCTTAGGTTATCAATCATGAAGTATTAAGTTTGACCTTCTACTTTTGCTATTGATGTTTGGAGTTATACTAGGGCTCCACTACAACAGTCTCTCATTCTATGCAGCATTTTTTTCATAGAAACATTTCAAGGTTCCTAGAGAGGTTGTACATACTGTCTATGTTTGCAACAAGTGCCTACCTGGAAGTCAAAGAATGAATCGATAAAATTGTCTGGCTGCCAACCATCAAATGAGGACAAGAATGAAAGGATTATATGGCAAGTACATGAAAGGCAACTCAAATATATCATAACATGTCTCAAATTGTCGTAAGAACAAGAGGACAACTTCACATTACTCTTACTGGTTAAATGATCTTCAATGGACAAAGAACAAAGATTGTGAACAAGCAACAAGTTTTAGGAAAGCAAGAATTGTTTTTCCACCTGAAGATGTTAAGATTTCAGAAACCAGCCAAGTAGTGGCCTTTGTCAGGAATGCTACAGTGGAGATGCTATTTATATTGCTTCTGAGAATTGTGAAGGTAAGATATGCTTACTTTGATGGTATGTTTCAAAGGTAAAAGGCTAATTCATGCTCTGAGTGTGTGTGTGTGTGTGTGTGTGTAACAGTCATACGCATGAAAAACTCTTCATTATCATTTGCTTTGACCATGGCCCTTAGAAGTGAGGAACAGTTGACCCTTCTCAATTTTCTGTCGTGGTCTTCTGAGAACACTGATTACTACTTCCTTTTTGCCATGGATTATTTTTTAAGCTACATTAGAGACAACCTTTCGTAAGCTAGCAATACTTTTGTCTCAACAGGACAAACAATAGTTTCTGGAATTTTGTATGCTGTTCTATAATGTTGATATGTTATTCACTTGAACTTCTCATGTCATGGGGGAAGCCACCATGGTTTAAATGGTGCACTTTTAATTGTGCTTGTTCTTCCCTTCAGATTGGTTCCATGGGGATATCTGTTCAATTTGAATTACCATAGAAAATGCTGACAATCTCATAGGCTTCAAGTACCATCATGTCGTATGAGAGTTGTTCCTGTTTTTCCATATGTTGTACGCACAAGCTGATGCAATTCTTCATGATCAATCAGACAAGGAAGACACAATGGACAAGTAGGAACAACAGTTGTCCAAAAGATCTGTGCACTTCCAATGATCTGAAAGATCTTCCCAGTCATAATATTGAGGAGGAGCTCCACGGTCATAGCATTGAGAAACAAGTTCGTGATAGCATTGAGGAAGTGCTAGAAGATTATAATGTTCTCAAAGAGCAAGCCAGTCGTAGTACCGAGAAAGAGCTTGATGATTGTGGTTCTATTTTGGTCGTTTCTTAGGGAAATGTGCTGACATGACAAATCAGCATAGGAGGTATTGACTGCCATTACAACTTTTCGTTATGGTTAGCATTCTTGGTAGGGCTGACATAGGAATATCTGGGCGCCAATTGTTGGAATCTCTGCATTATTTTAGCATCAAAATCTTGCTTGCTTTTTTTTGCATCTTCCAATGCGGGACTATATAGTCATTCATTTCAAAACTGTTCGCGTGAGATATTATCCAAATGTTTATTGAATTATTGTTACTTTCGCTGGGTTGTTAAGTGGAAAAATTGGCCGTTATGATTAGTTCACCGTCTCTTACCATGATTTTGTGCTCAGTTTGAAGCTAAAAACTTATGTGGTGTTATTGCTGTACTTACACTGCAGCCTCTTGAACCATGGCATGTTGATGGATAGGGTATGTCAAAAGTGCATCTGTTCATAATTATGCAGATTTTGGCCTCCAACAAGGAACCGGGTACTTGAAAAAAGCAAGTATGTGATCTTCGTTGTTGGAAGCTGTTCCCATATGTATTTACTTTATTTTATTGTCCTAATGCCTAGATTAGCACCATTTGGTTTATCTATTTTTTCAATAGTATGAAACCATTGCATTTCAAGAATACCGCGATGTGCATCAGAATTCTATGTTGGTCTTTTAGATGTTACTTTTCAAGAAGGGGGGCCTAGAATGGTTGATAGCTTTGTTGTGGTATCTTTTATATTCTATAATGGATCTCTTCGTTTCCTCAACTGTAAATACTTTCTTTAGAAGATATATTGGCCTTATCCGGTTTTGCAAGAACTTGAGTTTTTAGAAGAGATATGGTCGTATTCTGTTTTCCAAGCAAAGGTCCGTCGATTTCTTAAGTTTTTGTGGCTAACTCTGTCAAACAGCAGGAAACACTGGGTTTGCCCGACAATTGTGTAGTCCAGGAAAGTATCACAGAGATGCCAGGTTGCTGGTTTTCTGCAGTTAATAATTTAGTCTACTATTCATGCGAATGTATACATGGATCCTATTGGTTTACCAGTGCAATGCTAGCTTTTCTTTCAGTGTGTTGTTTGTTGACAAACGCTCTTATATGTGGACTAGCTCGGAAGAGGAATGAACGCTGATTATGTTTCCTGAAGATTGCAAGACCAATCCGGATGGACCAAAAACCCAATCTGTATAAACAAAACTCAGAAAAAACGGCCAGACATAATAGTCCGAGGAAGAAAAATAAACCAGCTCACACCCGGCAGAAAACTCGCGCAGCAAGGCGCGCGTATCCCTCTAGTACATTATGATGCTGGAAGCCTGGAACTGAATTAGACTGATACTCCCATCAAGAACAGCAAGTACAGTATGTACCCAAAAAAAGGTGCAGATTCCAAAATTACTACTGTAGCAAAATTAAGGATCAAAGAGTGAATGGAACAAACGGAATGGGAATGGGGCCTGGGGTGCGGATGTGGTGGGTCCAGGATGTACTCTGACCGGGGCGGCGCCGGTGGA
The DNA here is from genome assembly GCA_011799875.1 of Thinopyrum elongatum. Classification (NCBI taxonomy): domain Eukaryota; kingdom Viridiplantae; phylum Streptophyta; class Magnoliopsida; order Poales; family Poaceae; genus Thinopyrum; species Thinopyrum elongatum. The sequence continues at coordinate 67,801,039 of CM022302.1, read as the reverse complement.
CGACGGAGAAGACGGCCGTGTTGCCCCTGCCACATGTTCGTCGGGCAGCGCCACCGGCGCCCACCACCTCACGGCGGAGCACCCCAGTTCCCCATCCCGCTGCACAGCAGCGGCGCTGGTGGCGAATCCTTATCCTCCTGTCGCGGAGGCATTACGGCGGCTGCGCACAACCGTCCATCCAATCAGAGAGTCACTCCGACGGCGCCGCCGGCGACCTTTCCCTCACCGTTGGGCCCAGCCACAGCCGCGGCAGCCGGAAGACCGCAACCCTCCTTCCGCAACCCTCCTTTTATTTTTCCTTTTTTGAGAGAAACGACCGCAACCCTCCTGAGAAGGCCCGAACCGGGATATGTACCCCTCAAAAACACAATTTGCGCTTCTGTACCAAATACAACATTTTTTGAGGCAATGAGCCAGACACATTTTTTTTTGAGAAAAATGAGCCAGACACACATATGTCACAGCCCCTATGTGGGCTGGCCCATATAATTTTTCGGGTTTTTGTTTTTTTCCATTATTTTTTCCGGGTGTATTTTGTAAAACATGAACATCTTTTGGAATTTGCAAGCATTTTTTAAATTCATGAACCTTTTTAAAGGCCACCAATTTGTTTTCCAAAATCTGTGAATATCTGTCAAATTCCGCAAAGTTTCATGAAATCCAGCAAACTTTTTTAAAGTAATTTATTTTTTTAATTATGTGACCATTTTTAAAAATTCACAGAAATAAATAAATTCATGAAAAAATTAAAATCAATTGACATTTTCACGAATCAAATTTCTAAAAATATTATAAATCTTGTCAGCATTTAATGATTTCACCAAGTTTCTAAAAATTGAATTTTTGTAGAAATTTCTTTTTCTAAGACACGAGACGAGTTGTAGCAAAAGATGAGGGAAAATAAAAACCAACAAGCGGTTGACAAGAGAGTGATTACTTTTTTTTTTGAGAAACAACGCGCTTCATTTCTTGTCTCAAAGTTTATAGGAATACAAAGGAGATTCGGTGGATCGATGAGCCACACATGACGGCCAGAGTCTAAGGTAGTCGCCATTCTAGCTAATCTATGTGCCTCGCCATTACTTGTGCGTTGTTCGTGGACGAGCTCACAGCTCTGTTGCTTCCTGTCGTTGATCTCCTGCAAGATCATGCAATAATCACCGAGATGCACCGAGCTCTTTAGGTCGTTTATGACTCAGAAAGTCAGATGCGATGCGTATTTTGTTCACGACCAAAATCCTCAGCTAATGTGAGAGCCTCCCTGCAAGCATATGCTTCCAAAGTTGTCGGTTCAGTCACGCCTTGGAAAACCACAGCAGAAGCACCCAAAAAACAGCCCGGCTGCGTTGCGACACACAACGCCCACAGCACCTGTGTTGGAGGACTTGGCCACTGCCCCATCTACATTCATCTCGACATCTCCATCTGCCAGGTTCGCTTCTTTGACGTCCGGATTTGAAACTAATCCAGAGTGGTGCAAACAAACTTCCCTGTCGAGGAATTGCGTTACGGCGATTTGCAGGAGGTCCATGCCTCGGGCCCCTACAGGCTAGGGTGAGCTGCATTGTACTACCGCTGAATTGTACATTTTGCATGCCAATCAGCTCAATAAGATGGCGGTATTGTACTTTCTACAGTAATGTTTTTTTCGGAAATTCTACAGTATAATGTTTGCAGTATTGTCTTCAGCTGTATTTGGTTTTGAATTTTCCACGATGCCACTTTGCCGTATTGCACTTTCTACAGTAGTGTTTGCAGTACAGACTGCATAACAACACTTGCCTTTGTCAAATAGGTAGATGACCAAACTTTTAAAAAAATTGACTGATTTCAATTCATGCTTCAGCACCAAAGTTGTCTCAGGCTCCATTACCAGGGCTGCTCTGGACTCATGCATTCAAAAACTCCAACCAGCGGGACGCCGGCTTATCTTTCACCTGATCAAACCAAAGGTTTTGATTATTATCCGATAAACGGCCATGCACCAGGGTCGAGCATCAAGATGGCAACGGGGACGAAACCCACCGCGTTTTGCTTGCCCAAACCCATCCCCACGAAAAAATTGCAAACCCGTCCCATCACCGTGCGCGGGGCTAGTTTTTTGCCCGTTCCCTAAACCTGTCGGGTTTTCTAAACCCACGGGGAACCCGTCCCCACAAGCAGACAAGGAAAACAAAAACATTTGAAAGAAAAACAGGAGGATATTACATCAGCAAAAACCAACATATTTAAGCAACAAACAGAGTATATTTCAGCAGCAACAACATAAGATAAATAGTAGCCGGGGGTTGGTTTGTACTTAAGGGCCTCAACGCTAGGGGGCTCGGCCGCTCAGGCGTTGTGGCTTTGGACCGCTTGAGTTAACATGGATCAGTGGCATGCAAAAAATAATGTATTTTGACGGGTATTGTCGGGTTTCGGATTCAGGTACTACTGAAACGGGTTTAAACCCGTGAAACATGCTGGGTTTTATAATGTACCCACCAGCAGCCCCGCGGGGATAGAAAGACGCCCATCCCCGTCCCCTAATAGGGTAAAAACCCACGGGGACGCGGGGTTTCGGGGCCCCATTGCCATCTTGAGTCGAGCACACCGAAATTTAATTTTCATTTCCACAGAAGTATAGCTGCTCTTTATTGTTCATCACGCATCTCGTATTAAATGAACAACCAATTAAAGCACTTGCCAGCGCAGAGAGGAAATACACAAGGGACTCATGTAAAAGATACTAATGTTTTTTACCTTGAATGGGCGCCTCTTTTCCCTCTATAAAAGGTACAGAGACCGGCGGTTTTCTCTCTCTCTTTTTTTTTAAACAACATTTCCATATCAAAAGAACAAACCAAGGAGAGAACTCTGATATTGCTTCATGGAAGGAATAACAAGACTCTGAAGCAGAGAGTGCTAACACTAGTGACAAATGCAAAGCTTCAATTGCCAGGGCTGCTCTGAATTCATTGTACTTGAAAGCCCCAACCAGCAGGACGTAGTCCTCCCTCCACCTGATAAAATCATGGTCTTGATGTATCAAGAATATTTCATTTCCACGCATAGCAGCTAACTTTATGATCCAGATCACGCGCGCTATCAATTAAAACAATTGCCAACACATAGCAGCCTCAACGAATAAGCAATGTTTTGCTTAGCACGCTCGCAGTGGTTGTATCAGTTACCTTTCCTTGATCAGTTTAAGATTTCACTGACATTAGTGCCATATTGAAAAACAAAACAGGAAGCCAACAACTGCGATATAGCTTGAATCACAGCGTGCTAGAAGTAGTACGTACTTAGGATGAAGCTGGAAGAAGGTTTTCTATATGATGATCTCCTGACTAATGTTGCCTCCATCTCCTGCTATTGTCTCTGCCTTTTGTTCCTTGTCTGATGCACCTACTTCATCATCCCCCTCTGCACCCACTGTTCCGAGTAAATATGACATTAGTGAATAGAGCAGCCAAACGAGGACATTAAGATGTAGGAGCAGTTGTGCTAACTCACCTCCTGATTCGGATGACATAGTGCTCAAGAAGTATTCCGACAGCATATCCCTCGCCCTGACGGCGTCCTCGTTTGCTATCTGGCGCACTTCCTCACGGTAATTCCCATAAACGTTCCGCATGACTCCATCATCCCCCATATCTATGACTATGTTGTGCAACAAGCAGCAGGCATAGATTGTCTTATGTAGAGTGTCTGGACTGACCGGACGCCATGTCTCTTCCTGCAGGTACTTCCATGTATCTCTGAACCTCGCCAGCGCCTTCAGCATGCAGGATGTGGCTGCGGAGTGTCTCCTATTGAACTCCGTCTTGGAGCCCGAGTGGTCTTCTTCTTGGTAAGGTGTGAGCAGCCAGGGGAGAAGAGGTTGTCCTGCATCACCAATTATGTATTCCCCGACTTCTGATCCATCTAATCCTACCTTCAGCTTGCTGCCATTCAGGCGAACCCCCTTCTCGCACTGCTCAAAGAATGGAGAGTCATGCAAAACGGCCAACTGGTTCACATTACCTGCTGATCCGACCCAAATGCTTGTAAACCTCGTCTTTGGATCGACGACGACTTGCATTAGAATGCTGACATTCTTCTCATGATCCCAGTTTGGTCCAAATGGGATGTGGGTTGTACATATAACACCGCAACAGTTATGCATATTGTAGATCTTGCCAAACATGGATTTGATCTTATCCATTTCACTGGAACCTGGCCAGCTCTGCATTGCGTGGGTGTACACAGCAGCAACAAACCTCTCAGTTACCAACGAGATGGTTGACTCGTTCACACCAACAGAGGATCCGAAGGTCTCTGGTAGCTCAGCAGAGTACAGTCTTCTCAGAGCAACGGCTACCCGATCTTCTAAAGACAGCACCCTCCCGTCAACAAAGGTGTAGCTGTCCATATCTTTCAGTGATGCCCACTTCACCAAGCTGCAGATGTAACTAAAGGTTTTTCTTGTCATTTTGAAGACATACTCAAATCTTTGTGCATCCACAAATGAACACAAGGTTCCTGCATGTGACGAAAACGTATAAGTGGTTACACAATTCATGGCATGGAAGTTAAGAGCTCAATTATGACAGTGTTAAAATAGTGAGATATCACATACATGCTTGTAATTATTAATGATACCACTCTTCATTTTTGATCTTCAGGTAACTTAGGGACCAGTAAGAACAACAGATAGCAACATGGGGAAGTACAACCAAATAAGAAAGTAGCCATTACAAAACGATAAAAAGTGAGTCATCTATTCCATATAGAGAAAAGGCCAGTCATATCTCTGTTGACATTACTCTAAGAGGGTGTATTCAAGGGGAATGAGACTATGGAATGTATTCAAGCTCCAGCATACGAATCAAAGGTAGAAAACAAAGAGAATAAATCAAATAAACAGAGAAAAGAGACAAGTTAAGATGGAGTCACCCTAATTTACCTCTAGACATGAAAGAACGGCTGACATTTGTTTCCAAGTTGTAGGGGTCAGCTGTGTACAAGACATACCATTTCTTCCTATTATTTTCTTCATGTGCATACGCCTTGACATGCCCAACATGGCTGAACTTGTCCCACTCGGGGCCAGATTGTCCCATGGCTAAAGAAGTGAGCAGCCCTAGGCCACAGAGTAGCTCCAAATACCTTGGGCATATACTCCCCATGTATTCTGGGAGTGTATCCATGTGTGCATCCGAGAGCATGATCCATTGGAGTGAGGGAACACCCTCCAGCACATTCAACTTTGAGCACCCCCCGATTGCAAGCTTCTGCAGCCTGGAAGATTAGCTCCAGGTCAAAGTCTAGAGTGACATGCAGCTCGACCAGAGATGGAAAGTTCTCTACAGAGATCAAACCATATACATATTGTATGAATAATTTATTCAAAGCCCTTGCCTGAGAGGCAAGGCCAAGAGGAAGACGCTTCAATTTGCAATGTTTTAGCACAAGCTCGTGCAGGACAGGAAAGGCTTGCACTTGCTCCTTCCATTCCCATTCCTCCCATTCCACCATTTCCGTTAAGAACATCTTGATCAATCTCGGAAAGGCAACAGCCGCCTGGGTTGGATGAAGACCATGGTGGTGGTAGGGCTGCATGAATTCAGGGCCAATACGCTTGATGATTGGTGCACGAGAGATCTGAATGAACTCCAAATAAGGAAGCTGACACAAGCCATCAGGAAGCTCTGTGCAGCAAGCCAGGTAGCGAACCATCAAAGTCCTCAAGCTCTTTAGAGCCACAACTGATGATGACATCATCCACCTTGGGAGTCGTCGGCCAAAATATCCATTAATGTAAAGAAAATCTAAGTTGGGCGGAGGGCAGAGCTCATCAAACACCTTCTCAATTTTTTGATGTTCTTCCTCAGAGACACTAGTACCTTGCTCCGCAATCAACCCATACAATCTATAATCACAGATCAAGGATAGGCCAGTAAGATGCACCTTCTCGCTAAGCTTTGCCTTTGCTGCGGATGAGGAAGCAGATACATTCTCCAATCCCTGTAGTCCAAGTATCTTGAGCCGAGAAAGAGGGGCCAACTCTTCCAAACTACACCAATCATCCTCTTCCTGGGCTGGAAACCCAGATACTATTCTCAAATTTGTTAGAACATGGAACCCCTTAGGTATGCCATTTATATTGGTGTTATCCAAGTTAAGATACCTTAGCTGCCCTAATTTTACAATGCTATCTGGAAGCTTCAGAAATTGTTGGCATCCTGCAAGGTTAATGTACTGCAAGAATTTCATCTCTCCAATGCTATCTGGCAGACTAGATATATCACAGTACCGGAAGGACAAGTACCTCAGGTGCTTGATTTCATGTAAAGATTCAACCAGTGCAACAACATGTGCAGAATCTATATGTAAAGTACGTATGCATGGAAAATTAACCAACGAATCACCATGCTTCAAATTTATGTGTCCAACTGATATTAGTGTTCTCAGTGTGCTTTGTGCTTGTAAAGAACTCCACTCTAGCCCATCTGATTCTGATGATTTGCTTTCTAGAGACAACCGAAGAAACTTCTTTGCACGAAGTTTACTAACAATACTAGTTTCTCCACTGTGAGCTGCTAGTGCCTCATCTCTAGCCACAAATTGAGCAAATGAGCGTACAACATCATGCACGGTGCAGACAGATTGATTAGAGTACTCTGTATTTGGCTCTATGAGGTTCCTCAGTATCAGCTCCTTATAGTACTTATTTCCTAGTTCTTCTAAGTTGTCGGAGACTCCGTGAAGAAATCCTTCACTAATCCACATGCCAATTATGTTGTCCCTTTCGAATAATGCAATTTTTGGGAGAAGGGAGTAGCATAGAAAGCATTGTTTCATGCTAGAAGGTAAATCTTCATAGCTTAAATATACTGCATGGTTTAACTCTTCGGGCATTCCAGATACTGACCACATAGAATCATCTAGAACCATCTTCCAGTCACTGCGCTTTTTCTCCTTTTGGCACAAGAGTCCTCCCATCACTTTGACATCAAGAGGCAAACCATCACATTTTGTTATAATTTGCAACCCAATATCCTTGAGCATATCAATTTCACGTCCATTTGTCTCACTTGAGACTATCTGCAAGCAGTATTAACTGGCAGGGTCAATTCAAAAAGGAAATCAGAAAAATACCAGTTAATGTACTATACATAAACTGAATTGTCAACTGAATAAACTGGTAACCAGGGATGTTGCTGGCAACCGGGTAACCTAGCATGTCAACAATTATCATGAGAACATGCTCACCCAGGCAAGATGTTAAGTTTATTACTCTTTTAACCATGATGATTAGTTTAATATGTCATCAGTTTGGCACATGAGCATTTTAGTTCATGCATTCTAATCCTGAGGGCATGGATTTAAAGGTGCACCCCTAGTGAGACACACTTGAAGCACTCCCACTTTTAGTACCGTAGTGCCCGTTTTTAATTACACATGCATATAACCTTTCCAGGCCCAAGAGGTATCACTTCTGCGCTAACTCTTTTACACCAGACGAGCATGAAAGAATTTAGTCATGCACTGAAGTTTTGAGTCACATTAATATTCTTTTCAATTACCCACATATGCAACTTGGGCAGGGTGGCCTACGTCTATTGATGGGCCTACGCATGCTTTGGTATTATTCTACTGATTACACTTATATTGCAAGCTCTCAAAAAAATCTTAGCTCCCAAAAAAACTTATATTGCAGCATTAGTACCATACAGCTTCATGTGCATTTCTTGACACCTCCAGCTGAACACAACTGAATTTTGCCCATGGATTGGCCATACATTTGTGCCTATGATGGTAGAACAATACCACAATGCTTGTTTCTGACATTTATACGATATCCCAAATTGTATATTTCGTTTGGAATTGCATTTCGTGTGGCGACCACATATATCTCCAAATTTTAATTTTACAAGGCCACCTTGTAATTTGGGTTTAACTTTGACAATCGATTTAACCAATAAAATATATGTATATGTTGAAGAAATATATTGGTATCACTAATTGTGTGTTTTTGACTCCTTCAGCTGAACTCAACTCATTTTTGGCTTAGGGAATGCGAATAGATTTGTCTGATGATGGAAGAACAATACCACCTTGCTAGTTTCCTACATTTATACGATATATCCCATAATTAATGATTTAGTTTGGACTTGCATTTTAGGTGACCGTAATATACATTTCAAAATTAATAACTTTCTAAAAGGAAAAAGTATTTCGTCAGAGAGACACCAGCACAGATTTGTAAAGGAAACAAGGTAATTTAATGCCCTTGCTAGAGCTTGCCGATCAGAGGGCAAGAGAGAGTTTAGGGACGAAAATAATTTGTATTGATAGCTTGCGATTCACTTACAGCCTATAGTTCCTTATATATAGGAGACTAGAAGTCAAAGCAACATAAGGGAAAACCTATGGAACTCTAATCCTATCCTGATCATCAGCTTGCATGTCTTGTGTTGGTCCGTTTTGCGTGGCGTCCATTGTAGCTGTGCGGCTGTGCCTGCACTATGTTCCTTGTTTCCTTTGTTAGAACTGTGTTCAATGGATTGTAATCTGAGATTGTTGCTTTGCTGGGACCGGTAGTGCCTAGTGCTTTTATTTTGTTACTATGTACAAAGACCTGTTTTTACCAGGCTTCTTTCTGAGTAATGGAGCCGGGGAGCTTCTCCCTGTTCATCTAGAAAAAGATTCTAACCTGATAGAACCTATCAATCTGGTATGAATCCCCAGACTTGATCCAACAGGGCCTCTCTGTTCCGATCCTAACTGCTGCCAAGCAGCAGGCTATCTGGCTTGGGCTTGCGCCTGCCACAGTGTATCCCCACGTGACAGCTCGTGTAAAATATGATGGCAATATGGGTATTTTACTGATACTCTTAATACTTCAGCTCAACTCTAAATGGGCATCTATTTCAAAACAGAGGGCATGCAACTATATTCATTTTACCTTGGAAAATGATGCATGTGGTCATGAGGTTGTCTAGTTTTATCAACCCATATTTAATTTGATGCCTAGGTTTAAACTGAAGTATTGTGCCTTTTTTACTCATAGTAGGTGTGTGCATAATTATAGCATCCATGTGTTGTATGGACCCATTTTTAAACCTAGGTAGAGGTTGCCCAATTATTAGGCCACTCCCTGTGCTCCGAGGTAAGGTGTGGAACTGTGGACAGGTTCTTAGCATCGTCATATGAAAAGTCCAATGTGGCACTAGTTATCACAAGGCCCTGGACAAAATCTGAGATGGCACCATACATATGCAGGAGTGATGGTGCAGCTTATTAAGAAAGTGGCCTAACATTGCGAAAGTTGTATACAAACATCCATCATGTGCAATAAGAGACAATTCACTGCAAGTGGCCTAACTATCTCTACTACAGATTAAGCATGGAGCTAGCAAATATTGAATATGCATGGAGTTCCGTTACACACCTGTTTCTTAAGCAATGACCAGGCATCCTCTTCCTCTAATTTGTCGACATGATGGTAAGGAGGAACAGCTTTCATCCCTCGGGCAACTCTTTCATCTCTAGTAGTGACAAGGACTCGGCTACCTCGAGCCACAACATTAGCCAAGGGTATTTCAAGCACATTGGCCCATGCCCCATGGCTCCACACATCATCTAGCACTAGCAATAGCTTCTTTCCGGTCAAGGCAGTAGTAAGGATTGGCTGAAGCACAGCCAATGCCTTTTCACCTCCGTGTACTCCCCGACTGCGATGAACAGGCGATGACATGCAGTCGAGGGCATGCCTTAAAAACTGAGGTGTGGACTGAATGGCAACTTTGTTACCACCAATGCACAAAATCCACCAAGCATATGAAGAGCATGCAGTCAGCCGAATCTAGAGCACAAAGAGCATTAAGTTTGTTCATCTTAATCTCTATTTCTATGGTGGGTTCAAAGATGTCTTCTTGCTTAGCATGTAATTTCTCATGCAACTTTTTACTTTCGGTAGCAACTTGATGAATGAAGCTTTTGTAGGCATCATCATCTTTTATCTCAGGTAGTTGGGGTTTCAAACTCATCACCTTTATGAAGTCTTCATTCGAATATGTATGCTCAGGAATATGACTTCGGTCAAGTTCCTACGCAGTATCTTCATTGTTTTTCATCATTTTAACACTTCCAATCGGATTAGGTTTCGGCTTTCCTGTAAATTTGGAAACGATAAAAGTTTGGCTCTCAACTATTTTTCAACATGAGCTTTCATATTGCGGGTTTCCGCCTGAAGTGCATGCACGTCATTCGTTAATCTACCAATTTTCATTGTCATTTGACCAAGTAAATTATCGTGAGACTTCAAGATGTCGGTACAAGTTTTATTCTGCTCCGTTTGAGCAGACGCGGGAATGTTGAGGGTTCCCTCAAGTAAAGGCCTATTACCAGTTGCCCCATTATAATTGTTTAATACTCCTTGGTTGGTGGGATATGATCCTCCTATTTACCTTTAATCACATCAATTAACTCATCCATTTTGTCGGTCAATTCTTCATTCTTTTCTTGAGTGATGGAGTTTACCTTTTTCGTTGTTGACCTTTCGATATGCCATTGGGCATGGTTTGCTCTAGAATTAAATAGAATTAATCTTATATTGTGGCTTTTGACAGTCAGTAAAACAGGGTACTTGTAGTTAGTATGCCATTAAGGTCTGAGTTAAGCACTGACAACACAAGTTAAATGGTTCCACCTTCAACTGAACTATGACTCACTAGTAGAAAACAGGGAACTAGTCCCGGTTCCAGAGAGCCTTTAGACCCGGTTCTGGAACCGGGACAAAAGGGTCGGGACTAAAGCCTAAAACCTTTAGTCCCGGTTTGCTTACGAACTGGGACAGAAGGGGCTCCACGTGGCAGCTGCGGGGCGCCCAGGCAGGAGGACCTTTAGTCCCGGTTGGTAATACCAATCGGGACCAAAAGGCAGCCACGCGTCAGCAGCTCGCAGGCGCTGGGTTTTTTTTAAAGGGGGGGGGGGGGGGGGGGGGTTTTTTAGGGTTATGGAGGGTTAATTTAGGGGTTTCATATTGTGTTAGCTAGCTAATAGAGAGAAGTGACCTCTCTTTCTCCGTGCTTGGTCGACGCTAGCTACTATACGTATAGAGAGAACTCGACACGCTAGCTAGTAAGCAAATGAAGGAACCATTAATTACACAAGATCGTCATGAACATATACAGAGAGAAGTGACCTCTCTTTCTCCGAGATTGGTCGAACAACAAGTTTTCGTATATCTATCCGACGCTACTACATATATACAATATAACATCTCTTACAATCCCTAACATCTAAAATCCATTTCAACTTCCACATGGCATTCTCCGTCTTTATGTATGACGTGGTTAAGAAAGAATCCCGCCAATTCCTCTTGAATTGCTTGTATGCGATCATGTGGTAGGAGTTCATCTCGCATCTGCCACAACTAATTTAAAGAAGGGGGTCAATACATATATATGAATGAAACTCAACACAATTGATGGTAATAAAATAAAATTGTGAATATTGTTTAAGTACTTCATATTGTTCGTCAGAGTAGCCCCGCTGAGAGGTCGAGTTGTAGATGAACTCACAAACGTAGTATCCGCATAAATTATTCCCGCCTTCCTGCCACAAGCACTTTACGAGAAATAGAGTTCAATCAAACTGATAATCAAGCATGATAAATGGTATTGATGAAACTAGAATCAATGAGAGATGCGCGAAACTAGCTAGTACTACTTACTTTGGGGTGTGTAAATCGCAGCTCCCTCTGCAGACCCGGAACCATTCCGGTGAACTTTTTCTAAACTCTGCCAGGCAAAGGAAATGATTACTTGATATCAGCAAATGAACGAAAGTTGCCGATATGGTGTGATAATGATCGATTGAACTTACTTCTGGAGCATTGCAGTCATGTTCGCATAATCCTGGGGATCTTTAAGTCTCGAGTCTAAGACAGTTACTATTCCTCGGTCAAGCTTAATCTCTAGCAGAATAAAGTGGAAGCTGCGCATGCATAACTCATCAATTACATTACTATAACCTCGAGTAAGCGAAACCGAATATGCACAAGACAGTAACACTCACTTGAAGTTGTAAGGAAAGAGTATTTTAGCTTTGTTTTGATGTCGAAGTAACGATTGTAGCAAGTTGTCCTCAGTATCTTTGACTCTCTTTTTAACCGACCATTCACTTATGGTATTTGGGTTAATGAACCCAATATCATATATTTGTCCTTTTTCGCATTCGATAATCTTCAATCTGCATAATATAGTGAGGATAATTATATATACATGCAATAAAAGAGTTGAGCTATAGAGACTTAATTACAGAAGTAATACTTACAGATAGTAGCAAGTCATGAGTTGTTTGTCGAGGGCGTCTTGATTGAATAACTGAAATAACTCCACAAATTCAACAGGCAGCAACTCAACTCCAATGAGGCCATGCTCATCTTTAATTTTCACCATCATACTATCCTTCCCAGACTTCCTGCAGGTATCCATGTACCATTCATGCAATCTTCGCATCATCGTTTTTAGAGGAGGATGATCAGGTTTGACGAGAGGCTTCCCGTACTCGTATCTGAAGATCTCAGTTGCTACCTCTAACATTTCAAACTCTACATCATCGCTCAGGTAATCACCAGGATTGGTACCGGGCGCTAGCCCCGGATGATTAGCGACGATATCGCTAGACACCTTGAGCGGGGGGCACGATTGCTTCGCCTGTTCGCCGAGCTGGGGAATTGTTTTCCCACTTCGTTGTGCTAATCTTGCATCACTGGAAGTACTTCCCGACCACCGCGCATCTTCATATGTCTTTTTAATACAGCGGACATAGTTGGAATCCGGCGGAGGCGGTGGTGGTCGCTTCAGGGCATCCAGAGTGCGCTTCGCTTTCACCGGATCTACCATTTCCTTCGGAGGTGGAGGTTTCCGTTCAAAATGGGCCTGCACTTCGGCAGCACAGATGGCCTGCACTTTGGAAGAGGCTCCAGGCCTGGACCAAATTTGTATTTCTTCCCGCCTCTTGTACTGCTAGCCGCCGGAGCGGCGGCGTCTTTCTTCCGCCGTTGCTGACGCGGCGGAGTCCGCTGCACGCCGGAGGAGGCGGAGTGCTCCGACGCGCCGGAGGAGGCGGAGTGCCCTCACGCGTCGAAGGAGGCGGAGTGCCCTGATCACTCGCCGGAGGAGGAGGAGGAGGAGGAGGCGGAGTGCCCTGACTCGCCGGAGGAGGAGGAGGAGGCGTCCAGTTTGGAAGCTTGATGTACTCCTTCCTCCATAGACAGGTACTCCTTAAAGCATAAACCAGATGATTCTCCCCTTCACCTGTAGGGTAGTCAAGCTCCAGCTCCTCAAATCCCTCCATTATTTCATCCACCATCACAACAGGATAGCCATGTGGAATCGGACGGCAATGAAAAGTTCCCTCAGCTTGAGGAGGTACAACAGAGCCGACAGCCTCCTTCATAGTCAGGTTCTGCCATTTCGTCATTAGCTTGCAATGTTCAGCCTCCATGATACTATCCACGGGGTAGCCAGGAGCCGTGAAATTAGGCTGAATGAGCTTCGTGGAAGCCACGCTGCTTCTCCGCTGAGATGGTGGGGTAGCTTCTGGGGCAGCGTCGAAGCAAAGATCTTCGTGCCGCTGAGATGGTTGGCCGGTAGCTCGCTGGCTCTCAAGTTCCTCTAGCCTTGCTATTCTTGCATTGAGCTTCTGCATTTCACTCACTTCCACTTTCCTCTTTCTCTCTCGGCTTCTGTAACCACCGCTGTCGGGAAACCCATGCACCCACGGAACGGAGCCTGGTGTGCCTCGTGTTCGTCCAGGGTGCTCAGGATTCCCGAGGGCCTCTGTCAGCTCGTCTTTCTCTCTGTCGGGAATGAACGTCCCTTCCTGCGCTGCCTTGATTGCTGCCTGAAGCTTCTTGATGGGTATTGCAAGTTGCTCGTCCGTCCAATGACACTCCCCTGTTTTTGGGTCCAAAGTTCCCCCAACCCCGAAGAACCAAGTCGTTGAACGATCTGGCCAGTTCAATGTCGCTGGTTGGACCTCTTTAGCAAGCAGGTCTTGCTCAGCTTTGTCCCACAACGGTCGGGCTTTGTAGTAGACACCTGACCCCGTGTGATGGTGATACTTCTTCTTTGCAGCATTTTTCTTGTTTGTGAGTGACCTTTTCATACCCTTCTCCGATTTCTTGTAGGCCACAAATGCGGGCCAGTGATCTCTTGTCTTCTCATATCGACTGGTGAATTCTAGAGTCTTCCCTTTGTCGACAAACTTTGTGTTCAACTCTTTCTTCCAGTTCATGAATAGATCTACCATCTTCTTAAGAGCAAACGCCTTGACCTTTGGCTCTATAACTGGGTTATTCGGATCCTCCTCTGGCGGTAGGCTGAAATTTGTCATCAGCGAGGTCCAAAGATCATCTCTTTCTATTCTGGACATAAGATACTTCAGGGTCGTCCTTACTCTTATTCCATTGCTGGGCGCTGATCGGGACGCTGTCCCTAACAACAGCTCCGCACTGATGTACAAATGCGTCCTTGGTCCGCTTGGGAGCAATCGGTCGGCCATCGTTCGCGACTTCTGTGATCATGAACCTTTCTTCCTCGCGCAACCTTTTCTTCGGGCCTCGTCTCCTTATGGAAGTTTGGCTCGATCCGGAGGGCTAAAAGAAGAAAGAAGCGTTAATATATGTACATACCAAAACAATTAATGCATCAAGTCAGCACAGGCTTAATTAATATATATATATATATATATATATATATATATATATATATATATATATATATATATATATATATATATATACACCTCGCCGGACTTTCCAACAGCTCCCTCCTCCGTTCGGTCACCGGAGCCGTCATCATGATCTCCTTCCTCCGGCATTCGGTCACCGGAGCCTTCATGATCTCCTTCCTCCTCCATTGTTGGATTACCGGAGCCGTCATCCTCTCCTTCCTGACCATCGGTGTCATTGAGAAACGACAAGGGATCACCTCCGTCGCGGATTATATCCCCAACAACTCTTCTTGTTCTAAGTCTCTGTCCATAGTTTCTGCAAATATTACAACATGGCAATATACAAACATGAGAGATGGATATATTAGTGGCAAACATAGACCTAGCTAATCACAACAAGGAATCATATGCATATATGAGCAATGGATTAGTTGCGGACCGCCTCTCTCATGCATGTCCGACGTCCCCCCTCATGTCGAAGTTATCGAGCCGGGGTTATACTTTCAGGGTTTGGGTGGCCTCGATAGTTGGTCGGGTGAGCGGACTGCCTCTCTCTCATGCATGTCCGATGTCCCCCCTCATATGTCCACCGCGAGAGGGGGTAGGAGATCGATAACGCTCTTTCTTCTAGGGGTTTGGGTGGTCTCGAGAGTTTATCGGGTAGGGGCGGGAGGGGGTAGGAGATCGACAATGCTTTTTTTTCTAGGGTTTGGGTGGCCTCGAGAGTTGGTCGCCCGATATGTCCACCGCGATATAAAATGATACATAGATGACAACAATTCTTTATTAGAAAGCAAACCTGTGACGACCCCGGCTTAATCGTGCACTAACCATACACACAATTGCACACGATCAAGCCTAAGGACTCACTTGAAGATATCACAACACAACTCTAAAACATAAATAAAGTCATACAAGCTTTATATTACAAGCCAGGGCCTCGAGGGCTCGAATACATAGCTCGATGGCATACAAGCGTCAGTGGAAGCATTAGATATCTGGGTACAGATATATTACAGAGAGAGAGATAGGCCTTCACAGAGGCGGGGCAAAATAAAATACTACGATCGAAAGGCGTAGGCCTCCTGCCCTGGACCCTCCGATCCTACTCCTGGTCGTCAGTTGGCTCCTCGTAGTAGTAGTACTCTCCGGGCTGGTAGTAGTAGTGGTCGTCGACAGGGGCAACTGGCTCAGGGGCTCCGTCGTCTGGTGGCATCAAAGGATATGGGGTAAAAAGAAAGTAAAGCAAACGTGAGTACTCATCCGAAGTACTCAGCAAGCAAGGATCTACACTACATATGCAACTTTGTCAAAAGGAGGCTGTATATGTGGACTGGGCTGCAGAATTGCCAGAATAGAAGGGAATGCCTAGTCCTATCGAAGACTAGCATCTTCAACATCTTCAGCAGTCTTGCAGCATTAGAAGAGAGCAGATCAGCATAATGTAAAGTAGTAGTAGTATCATCAACCTCGACCTGAGATCCTTTCTCGACTCCCTACGAGAAAGCAATCCCAGAGCCGTACTATCCAGTTCTCATCTCATGTTCTAGTTGTACCAATCGGGATACAACTCCGAGTGTCCGTTACCGTAGGACAGGCTATCGATAGAAGTTTCTTCCCTGCAGGGGTGCACCAAGTTACCCACCACGCTCGCTTAACTCCGTCCGGACACACTTTACTGGGTCATGCCCGGCCTCGGCCAAATGATACGCCGCAACCCGACCGAATACTTAACAGAGAGGTCAGCACGCCGGACTAAACCTATGCGCCCAGGGGTCTTGGGCCTTCGCCTCGGGAACTCCTGCATGTTGCGTACGCGGCCGAAAGCAGACCTAGCAACCCCTTAATACAAGAGCAGTTGCGTAACCAGTCCAATTCGGCACACGCTGCTCAGTCGCTGACGTCCATTAAGCTCCGGCTGAAGTATACGACGCAGAACGCCCATACTATGCCCACGTGATGGTTAGTGCTATCAGGCCAGAGGCCCCTCGGATCAAATATCCAAACCGTTTAGTGGATTAGGAGCGCGCGGACACGAGCAGAGACTCACGATCGATGTGACCCCGTCGCCCCGTCTCGAGGACTTGCGGCAAGGGCTAGGAATGCCCGGCCACGCCTCGTGTTATCTCGCGGGCACCTTTCAGGTCAACCCGTCTCCACATCACTTCGCATTAAGCTCGCGCGGGTACCCCTCAGGGCCGACCCGTCTTTAGTAACATGGTACAGTGTAAGTCATAGTAACAATGGTAACTGTGTGTCTAACACCTAGGGGAACCCTGAGGAATCACCCTCGATGGAATTCCCTCTGATGTTACCGTCAAGGTGAACGAAGGAGGAATCACCCTCGAGGTCCACACTTGAGAAGTTGCACGACGACGTCATTATCGGGGGTGGTGTAGGAGGAATCACCCTCGCTTACCATGACCGATTAACTAACCTACAAGGTTAACCTCAGAAGTGCTGACGAGGTATCACCCTCGGCACTTGACGGTAACCCAGCAGTGTCGGCAACTAAGGGGGAAGTGATGTGCGGTGCCAGGGTCTGGTCTTCAATCCCGTTGATCGGGTCTTCTGATATCCAGCGGGGCAGTCGTGATCAAGTGGGGTCTCTGATAGGTCTCTACCCAGCCTAAACTAAGCAGTCTAGGATAACCAGGTAGGTAACAAAACAGGTTACAATAAACAGGCTATGCAGCAGATATAGGATAACAGTAGCAGTAGCAGTTCTAATGCAAGCATAAGAGAGAAGAGAATAGGCGATATAGGCATGTTCAAAATGGGGGTGCTTGCCTGTTTGCTCGGCAGATGAAAAAGGAATCTCCGATGGTGAAGCAGTCGATCAACAGGGCATCGTCAGCGGCCTCGGGGTCTACCGGGAAGAAAGGGGGAGAAGAAACAATATAAATACATGGCAACAAAAGCAATCACATAGCAAAGCATGGTAATACGTAGCGCAGGGGTGCCATAGTGCAATGATAAGTGCTACAGATGGAGCGGGAATTTACCGGGAAAGTTTTCCCGGTTCCGGTCGTCTGTCAGACAGATGAACCGGAGGGGAAAGTTCCATGTTCATCATGCTAGAGGCATGTGACAGGTATGAGGAGGGCACATTCGGATTCGTCTCGTCGTTCTAAGCAACTTTCATGTTTTAACTTTTTCGATCTGAGCTACGGTTTAAAAGTTACGAATTTTCGAAGTTTTAAAATGTTTTCTGGAATTATTTTTATTAACAGAATTGATTATGATGTCAGCAATGCGTCAGCCGGTCAGCTGGGCTGCTGACTGGGACAAGCTGACAGGTGGGGGCCACCTGTCAGCCTCAGGGGGTTAATCAGCATTTAATTTAAACTAACAGAGAGGTTTAGCTAGTGGGCCCGGGCTGTCAGTGAGTCATGTAGCTAACAGGGTTAACTAATTATTCATTAGCAGCTAATTAGTCAACCGGGCCCACATGTCATGGTCAGAGAGGGAATAGTAACCCGTGTTGACTAAAGTCAACTGGGTCAAACAGCGGCCTGGGGCCCACTGGCAGTGACTACGGGCGGACCCCACACGGTTGCCACGTTGGAGTCGCCGGAACAGGCGCCAGCGAGCGCTCCGCGGCGGCTGGCTCGCCGGAGGGGCTCGGGATTTTGCCACAGCACACCAAATCGCATGATTTCTCTTGCGTTCGAAAGCAGGCGCTCGCGCGCGTCGCGTGGTGCCCAAGGCTTCGCCGGAGGTGACCTAAATCGACGGCGGCGTCCATTCTTGCGGCGGCCGGAGTTCGGGCTCGGGCAAAAACGGTGCTACGGGCCCCGCAGGACTGCGGGCATGCGCTGATTCGGCTGCTGGGAGCTCCAGGAGCTCGGCGCGCTGCTCGGGCGAGGGTGACGCATGCGGTGGCCGCGACGGCGGAGCAGAACAGCGGCGGTGAGCTCGGTCATCGAGGGGAGCACAGCTAGGGGAAGAGGAGGAGTGCGGGGAGAGAGGGGAAAGACGGGAGCTCACCGAGGGAGCACAAGAAGGCTCGGTGACAGCCTTGTAGCGCAGAGGAGACGACGAACGGAGCTGCGGTGCTCCGGCGATCCGCGTCGATGGCCAACGCCGTGGCCTCGGGCTTGTACGCGTGGTCGAGGAAGAAGGAGAAGACGATGGCGATGCAGCTGAGCTGGTCGGAGGGGCGAGGGAGACACGGTGGCCGTGGAGACGAGCAGCGACGGCGATGGCTGCGTTCGGGCGCCGCCGGTTTCGCGAGAGAGGGAGAACGAGGGGGCGAGTGAACGGTTCTAGGGTTCGAGGGGTGCAGGGGAAGCTTATCTATGCGCGAGCGACGGCGGATGGGTGACGCGTGCGGCGTCGGCGATCGGGGCGCCTATGGTGTCGACAGCGAGGCTGGAGGAGGTAGAAGACTCAGGCGGGCCGGTGAGTTGGGCTGGGCCTTGTCTATAGTGACAGGTAAGTGGCCTTTTGGCCTTTTCTTTTTATTTCTTTTCTGTTTTCTGTTTTTCTTTTTATTAATAAACAGAGAGAGAGAGAGAGAGAATTATTTGGATAACCAAATAGTGTAGGAAAAAGATGGGACTAGGCCAAATATTTCTAACACACATTTAGACAGTGCCGCAAATATTTTGGAGGCCAGTGAACTTCGTTTGGAATTTTCATAAATAAATTAGCATTTAAAAAGGCTGGAATGGTGCTGCTTTAATTGCTAATGCTCATCTGTGCTCAAGGGTGATGTTGTGTTCCTTAGCACATAGTTGTCTTGGATTATTTGCAAGATGATGAACATTTTCTCAGCAACTTTTGGGCAACTTTATTTTGCGCTTGTGATTTGAATTTGAATTAAGTGGTGGATTTTGAAATGAGATATTATGCAATGAAGATCAAGCATAGTTAACCAGGGCGACTTGGCATGATCAGAGAGTGATCACTGTGGTGTGAGGCTGGGGATGTTACAAAACCCGATATCCGACATATCTACATATCGTCCGATATATCTAGACTTGTTTTTCTGATATATCTAGACTTGTTTTTTCCGATATATCTAGACTTTTTTTTCCGATATATCTAGACTTGTTTTTCTATATACATCCATCCATACATATATAGCCACATACATTCATTTAGTAAAAATTTCTATGAACAAAAAAACTTTCTATGAACAAAAAAAACATACATCAATGGACAAAAAAAAGCATACATCAATGGATCATCCATACATCAACATACATCCATATATTTAGAAAAACAATATGCATACATATCCATTTACTAAAAATTTATATGAACAAAAAAAATTTGTATGAAAAAAAAAATGCAGAGGGCGTCGGCGACGGCGGCGGCGGCGGCGGGGCAGGGCAGGGGAGCGGGGGAAGGCGGGGTGCTCACTGGGGGCGGCGTCGGGGCTGAGGAAGAGGCGCGGGGTAGGGCAGGGGCGCGGGGAGGCGTCGGGGAGGCGATGGCGAGGTCGGGGAGGCGTCGGGGAGGTGACGGCGAGGTCGGGGAGGCGTCGGGGACGGCGTATCGTGGCGGGGAGGCAGGGGGCACGGTGACGGCGGCGAGGAGGCCGGGCAATGGGAGAGGGGGACGGCGTCGGGGCAGGGACGGCGACGGCGACGAGGAGCGGGCGGTGACAGGGCAGGGCGCGGCGACGGCGACAGCGACGAGGAGCAGCCTGGCGGCGTCGGGGGAGAATGTGAGAACTTGGGAAAAAATTCCTAAGTGTTGGCTTATATAGCAAAGCCTTTAGTCCCGGTTGGTGCCACCAACCGGGACCAAAGGTAGGTATTGGTCCCGGTTGGTGCCACCAACCGGGATGAAAGGGTGGTGCTGCCCGCGGCCAAAAGTTTAGTTCCACCTCGCTAATTGAGAGGGGCTCCGAGTGGTTTATAAGCCCCACTGCCGCTGCCCTCTCGAGCACCTCTCTATTGCAGGCCTACGGGCCTAAACTCACTCACTCTGCCTGTGGGCCTACTGGGCCTGCTGCGGGCCTGCGTCCTGGCCCAACTAGCGGTTGGGTTTCTAGTCGTATGGCCGCGGTGGCCCAGTAGGCGGCATTTATTTAATTTTTTTCCAGTATTTTTGTTTTTTTGCTTTATTTATTTTCTTTTGTTTATATTTACAGCTAAATACTTCGAGTTTTTGAGTGATTCTTTTTGCTTTAGGTCACAAAAATTATAAACTTTCTGTTAGTGCCATTAGTTTTCAAATTTGAATAGTTTAAATTTGAATTCTTTAAAATTTGTGTGAATCACTAGTTTGTGAATAACTTTACTTTAAAAATAGATTTTTGAGTGATTCTTTTTCCTGCTATTTAATATTAGTGTGTTTTATCATTATATTCAATCTGCTAATTTTTAGGTTAATTTAAATGGGTGTTTTAATCAAAACAGATTTTGTTATTTTTGTTTGCTATTAAAGTTTATAACAAAAAAATACTGTAATAAAATTCTTTTTGCGATTAATGTTTTGAACAAAAAATACTTTGATAATTTTAGTTGCATAAATTTTATATAATTTTAGTTTAAAAAATACTGGAGGTTTATAATAGCTTTTTACTTGATTCTTTTTGCTATTGAAGAATATTATAGTTTTGTTTTAGTTGATCATAACAGAATATTTTAACTGATTCTTTTTAGTTTATTCTTTTTGCTATTAGAGTTTTATAAAAGTTTTCTAGTTCATTCTTTTTGCTATTAGTTCATTCTTTGAGCTAAATGACCCTGAAATTGAAAAGCACTACAAATGAACTCTGAAAAGGTTGAAGGTTGGCATCGTATCATCATTTCACCCACATAGCATGTTCTAAAAAGTTGAGAGGGTTACGGCAAAAACTGGATGCACTTCGTGTACAAAATGGACAATCTCTTTCGAAGTATCAGGGTTTCGGACGAAAACTAATCTGTTACAAAAGGCATTTCATTTTTTTGAACTTATTTGAACTGCAGACTTTTTGTGTGTTCAAAATGCACCATTCAAAGCCACATCATAAATTTTCAACCCTTTCTGACTTCATTTGGTATTTTTCATGCATTTACTGTTTTTTTGAGCTAAATGACCCTGAAATTGAAAAGCACTACAAATGAACTCTGAAAAGGTTGAAAGTTGGCATGGTATCATCATTTCACCCACATAGCATGTTCTAAAAAGTTGAGAGGGTTACGGCAAAAACTGGACGCACTTCATGTACAAAATGGACAATCTCTTTCGAAGTATCAGGGTTTCGGACGAAAACTCATCTGTTACAAAAGGCATTTTATTTTTTTGAACTTATTTGAACTCCAGACTTTTTGTGTGTTCAAAATGCACCATTCAAAGCCACATCATAAATTTTCAACCCTTTTCTGACTTCATTTGGTATTTTTCATGCATTTACTGATTTTTTGAGCTAAATGACCCTGAAATTGAAAAACACTACAAATGAACTCTGAAAAAGGTTGAAAGTTGGCATGGTATCATCATTTCACCCACATAGCATGTTCTAAAAAGTTGAGAGGGTTACGGCAAAAACTGGATGCACTTCGTGTAACAAACGAACAATCTCTTTCGAAGTATCAGGGTTTCGGACGAAAACTCATCTGTTACAAAAGGCATTTCATTTTTTTGAACTTATTTGAACTCTAGACTTTTTGTGTGTTCAAAATGCACCATTCAAAGCAACATCATAAATTTTCAACCCTTTCTGACTACATTTGGTATTTTTCATACATTTACTGATTTTTTTTGAGCTAAATGACCCTGAAATTGAAAAGCACTACAAATGAACTCTGAAAAGGTTGAAAGTTGGCATGGTATCATCATTTCACCCACATAGCATGTGCTAAAACTCATCTGTTACAAAAGGAATTTCATTTCTTCACATGTAACTGCAGTGATATTCTAGATCAAAGGCATCATCATAATAGTTGTGGAGAGAAAGTCTTCACTTTTTTTTCGATTGTGTCCTTTGCTTATTGCGCCGTAACCATGGATAATCTTCATCGTTTAACAGGGTGCTTGGGTCAGCCTTGACTTTGAAGGGAGGAATTTCATGAAACTTTTCATAATCTTCAGACATGTCTGTCTTGCCCTCCACTCCCACGATGTCTCTTTTCCCTGAAAGAACTATGTGGCGCTTTGGCTCATCGTATGATGTATTCGCTTCCTTTTTTTTCTTTTTCTCGGTTTGGTAGACATGTACTTCACATAGAAAACCTACGCCACATCATTGGCTAGGACGAGTGGTTTGTCTGTGTACCCAAGATTGTCGAGAACCACTGATGTCATTCCGTTCTGCGGGTCTACCTGTACCCCGCCTCCTGACAGATTGACCCATTTGCACCGAAACAAAGGGACCTTAAAATCATGTCCATAGTCAAGTTCCCATATGTCCACCATGTAACCATAATATGTTGGGTAACGCAGTAGAAAACAAAAATTTTCCGACCTACGCACCAGCCCAGGACCACTATGGAGACTGCATACAAGGTTTGATCATTTTCGTTACCGACTCGTAGCGCAGCGGAAGTTGAGTCGATGACGATCGTCGGTGCAGATCCCCGCAGCTAGGATTTACAACCTCCCAACCGCGAGGATGTACTCCCTCATCCGCCACTCGGACAGCCCTCCGGGAGGTGGTCGGACAGTCCCCCGGACGGTGTCGTGGACAGCCCTTCGGGAGGACTCACAGAACTCGGACCGTCACTCGGACAGCCCTTCGGGAGGACACTCGAACAGCCCCTCGGGCAAAAGGACGAAACTACGACCTCTCTACGGGGTTGCACACATACGGTGCCATCTATCCGGCAGGGCTTCGCCGTCCAGAACTAGTTCCCACCGGAACCCAGACAGCCTTTCGGCACTACGAAACTATTTCGTGGGAGGGAGAGAGAATGCCAGATCATGCATGGCTTGTGTGAGAGAGTTGGAGTGGAGTTGGAGAGCACCTCTCCTCCTCCTTATATAGTGGTGGAAGGGGTGGAGGGGGCTGAAAATTCAGCCCACTAAACATGGGGAAAACATGTTCCCACAAAACAAGGAGAACATGTTCCCACCAAACAAGGGAAAAACATGTTCCCTTGTCCATGGTGTTCCCCCATGGGGCCCCACCTTCCTCCCAACACTCTCCACCATTTGTGGGGGCTGCCCCCCACCATGGGGGCCCCCCCCAACATTTTGTCCAGCCACAAGGGGGCTGCTCCCAAAGGGGGCCCCCCCAAAAACAGCCAAAAAACAGCCCCCACGATCCGTGGGATCTTGTCCCCTCGCGCTGTGACAAGATGTTTTCCGCGACTATTATTTCTGAAAAATTCCAGAAGGTCCCAGAACATTTCCGGCACCCTCTAAAATTATCTGGACACGCTCTGGAACATTTCCAGTATGGTGGTTTAACTTAAAACCATCTTTGTTTACCCGGCAAACAACTCCGGCAGCTCCGAAACTTTTTTTCGGTTTTTTCTCCAGAAAAATTCCAGAAATTACCAGACCAATCTGGCAACCTCCAAAACATTCCCGGTGCTTGCCGAAACCTTTTTGGATCAATGGTTTTATCCGAAACAACTTTTCGGTTTTACCGAAACTTTTTCAGTGTTCTCTCTCCGGAACTCTTCCGTTGTCTCCGAAACTTTTCGGTGATTTTCTCTCAGACTCCCTGTCTAGTATTCAGCAGATAGATGACCCTTAAGCGTGTGACCCTATAGGTTCGGTGAAGTATAGACATGACACGGAACACCTTCCGATCAATGATCAACATCGGAGCCGTGGACACCCATATTGACCCCTATACCCACACGAATGAATATTCGAGTGAACCTCCAGTTGCCGTGTGCTATTCCTGTTGCTTCACGATATGTTACAAATACCCGAGGTTAGACATGTAGGCATTTCCGTGGATCAACAACTTGTCCACTATGACAGTTACCTCGTTACCGGTATTGTTCTCTTTTCTCGTTACCGTGTTCCGGCATCCCTGTGATCAAATCACAAAGTGTCTGGCCAGACGATGATGGATACCGTAACACCGAGAGGGCCCAGAGATATCTCTCCATCGTCGGAGGAGCAAATCCCAATCTAGAGCTATCAAGTTACTTGACACACTTTTCCATGAACCCGTAAGCCGCCGTAATAGCCACCCATTTACGGATGACGTTTAACAAACCCCAAAGTTCATGAAGCAAGTATGAAGAAACTCGACACTCTCATGGTCTAAGGAATTTTGCAAACATTAACCATCTCTGTGTTATTAACCATTAATATGTGACGAATGTAACTCATAGCATAACATCAATTTGGGTCGATTCAACACAAATGTTCTTCTAACACTGTGCCCTCAAAATTGCTGGCATAGACATGCCCATGATCAGGAAAACAGAACCATCATGCAATACTTGAGCTAGTCTTAGAGGCCAGACTAGGAATACATATTACCGTTTATTATTCCACACGTGCATATGAGTCTTCCTCCGAGCCTCGTTTTATTTGCAGACTCGAGAACCATAGCAGTTATAGCATGGAACATAAACCTAATTATGAACAGGGAGATGATCAATAACATTTATTATTGCCTCTAGGGCATATCTCCTACAGACTCCCACTTGCACTAGAGTCAATAATCTAGTTAATGCTAATGCACTTTACACCTGTGGCACACCGGTGTAAATATGCTTCGCTTGTGGTATAGCCTGAATGTTCAACGGATCTGACGACTTCAGCTCCGTGTGTATCTTTGCATATCCTCGCATTTTCACGCTTTCACAAAAGTCATATTTTGTGTGGACTTGGCTTGATATGTATGCGAATCACAGGTCGAACCTGGATTCCTCAGACTGAGTTATGGAGCAACTACTTGCAGTAGTGTCCCATTGACAAAAGCCATCTTGGAACCATACTAAGTTCATGAATGAACTATATGATTCAACATCTTCTTTGTCGCTTTAAAAGCGGCAACATACTTTGCCTCTGTTATAGAATTCGCCACAGTAACTTGTTTGAACAAATTCCAACTAACTGTGCCACCATATTGTGTGTTACACAAAACCGTCAATTTAAATCGAAAATCGCATGGAGAAATGATGAAGACTGTATCGATGTAACCTTTTACAACGAACTCTTCATGATCTCTACTTGCGAGAAAACTTGTCATCAGTGCTACTATAGTACTCAATGACCCTTTTTCACTATTGTCCCTTGATCAATACTTTTGATCACTTTGGTATCCATACTCGCAACAACTTTGGGAGTATTGGACATATCTGGTTGTTATACATACCATGGAATACATGATTAATCCAAACACAAGAGTGTGTGGAATCCCCATCATGTATTTTGCTCATCAGTGTTTTTGGGACACCGAGTCTTGCAAAAACTCTTTCCATGTGACTTCGGCAAGAATCACTCCTTGGCGTTTTAAATGCTAAAAAGTTTTAGCATCTTGTCAATATGTATTTATTGCTTAGCCCCATTAGGTAAATCTATCTTCATAGATCATCATGCCTAATATTAAGGCTATTTAGCCCAAGCACTTCATCGAAAAACTATTTTCAAATGAAGTCCTAATTCGTGTCAAGAATTTTATTTCCAATTAACAATGTGTCAAGCACACAAGGTTTTTAGAAATGTTATTAGGCTCCCACTTACTTTCTTGAATTACAAGCATCTTCGTTATCCATTGATGAAGTCAAAACTCCTTTGACCATTTCATCAAAACACAAAGATTCCAACTCCACTTTGCTCTCTTCTGTCCATCGCTGAAACTCTGAAGTTTGCACCCTTTCTAGCATCCTCTGGATTGACAAAACACCTTGGACTGTAACACATACAGGTCCTTGGTTTCATTTCCATCAGATGGAAATCCTTTTGTCATCCATTGTTTTATATCTCATGATATGAAATATGTATTAATTGCTAGTTCAACCCGAACCGAATTTAAGCATCGCTACGATGAAGCAACCTCATCGTAGTCAACTCCTTGAACTTGTATATTGCAACAAGTCGAGCTTTATGGATAAAACATTTTTATTCATATCAGTTATAGTTCCATAAATATTCGTCAGACTCTAAGTCTTCCGAAAGGTGTATCAAGGTTTTAATCTTGAATCACTTATATGGGAACTATCTCGGATTGTATTGGCATTTAGCCAATTCCGGAGTTAGGGCCCATCAACGCTTCCTTGTGTATCGTAGGTATACTGTTGTCTAACAACAATATCTCGTTTGCGCACCTGAGAGGTTTGCACGAGCCTTGCCTACGTGGTTCAGCTGCAAGTTCGACCGAAGTCCATACATTTTATTGTAGAGACTTCCGTATCAGTCGCAGTAGGAAACTCCGGAATTACTTCCAAGGTCTCTTTCCTTTGATCTGATGGCGAAGATACTGTTTATCTCATCGAGTTGCACTATTCTCCCACTCACCTTTTCCAAAGAACCATTTTCTTCAAAAAGCATACCGTTTTGTGGCAAAAACTTTTGCCTCGGTATAGTGGTGGGGGAATACCCAATGACTTGGGATAACCTACAAAGTAGCACTTGTCTGATTTGGAATAGGTTTGTAACCTTTTACACAAGCCCCATATTCCAAATGTTAAGAAAAGATATAACATGGTTGGGCGTACCATACCATGGTGTAATTTCAAAAGACCTGATGGAGCTCTTTTCAGTGTAAAAGCCGCAGTCTCTAAAGCATCACCTTTTAAAAGGGATAATGGCAAATTTATTTATGTCATCTTTGATCTTACCATGTCATAAATGGTTCGATTACATCTTCACGGACTTTCCACTTGCAGTGGTGTTCCGGGAGGTGCAAGTTATGAAACCCCTTTCACAACGCATCAGACATTCGCTAAACTTGTAACTCAAATATTTCTTTCTGCAATCGAATTGTAGAAACATAATTTTCTTGTTACAATAACTTCTACTTCATTTTGAAAACCTTTCAAATGATTTCAAAAGATCCAGACTTACGTCTCATCAAGTAAATATCCATATATCTACTTGAGTCATTTCTGAAGATAGATAAATCCACTACTTGCAACAACATTTATCGGACTACATACATCAAAATGTATGATCACCAATAAGTTCTTTGCTCGTTCCTTATGGCCTGTGAACGGTATTTCAGTCACTTCACTTTTCGGAGGAAAGTTGCAAGTGTCAGGTGATTCAAAATGAAACGACTTCAAAATCCATCATAATGGAATTTTCCATGCGGGTTTCTCCAATGTGACCAAATGCAGTGCCACACTTGTGTGGTATTCTTTTAGTCTTATGACATTTAGCGTCAGTGTTATGGATGTATCATATTACCATCAATATTCATAACATACGTCCCATCGATGATGGAAGTATGGCCCTCATGTTATTCATAATACTGAACAGCAATTGTTCTTCTATGAACAACCCTTTTGCAACAAACATTGTGCAATGGGCTAGAGTGTGTAAAACTCTAAAATGAATTATCAAAGTTAATACTGAGGTAATGTATTATTATCAATATTCATAACATACATATCATTCATAATGAAAGTATGGCCCTTATGTTATTCATAACACCGAACATCAAAAGTTCTCTTATGAACAACCTTCTTGCAAGATAACTTATGCAATGGGCTAGAGTGTGTAAAACTCTAATTGAATTAGGAAAATAAACACAGACGGTAATACACCGATGGAAGGTACAGTAACATTTACTATGTTCCCTGTGTATACCTAAACCTCATTCCTGGCTAGTCTTTCAGGCCATAGTAGTTCTTACATCGAGTTGCAACAGAATGCAATCGAGCGGATATCTTTGTGATTAACTCACAATACCCAAGAATCAGTGATTAACAATTTAATCATAATTCCCAAGAACTATATCTTTGACCAGCCTTCTATACATCAAAAACTTGTATGACATTCATACATGAGCTGGATATTCCAGTCTTCTTTCTCATTGCCTTTATACTTCTAACAGTTTAACTTTTAGTATTTCTCCTACTCTCAGAAGAAGCACACAACTTAAGAGTGGCATCAGCCCTGGACTTCCTAGGCGTGAAAGTTTCACTGACACCCTTCGGACACTTCCTTTCTCTTTAAGTTGTTGTTTTATTCACCTTTCATCATATGACAGGCGTTCTTCTGGATCCCTCTCTTATCAGCCTAATGCATAGTAAACTCCTTTACTAATAGTTTGCAAACAAACATTTCTTTGGATATCTCATATCTTTTAGCCTTTGTCTGTCTCTGAAAATGATTTTCAGATTCCATGAATATCACATAACTATCCAAACTTTCGAAGTTCGGGTCTCATGGAAGCAAACATATTGCACTTGACTGAAATGGAATTCTAGCTTTTGGATCAAAGGACGAGAGTCACATGATCCATAGCATAAGCGAGAGAATACCGAAAGTATGCGATAGGACAAAGTCCTTCTCGGCACTCTTGAGGACAATCCTCACATTACGTTGCCAACCGTAAAGTTTTAACCAGATATTTAACAGCTATTCAATTTTAATAGGGAAGGTGGAAACGCGAGCCATTATTCTACAACTATTTTGCAAATCACACTTAGACAGTGTTCAAAATTAATTGCACTGAGAATTAAACAAGTTAATTCAAAGTGCGCTCCCACTCAAATCAATAT
Source organism: Thinopyrum elongatum (assembly GCA_011799875.1). Classification (NCBI taxonomy): domain Eukaryota; kingdom Viridiplantae; phylum Streptophyta; class Magnoliopsida; order Poales; family Poaceae; genus Thinopyrum; species Thinopyrum elongatum. Next base: position 67,771,745 of record CM022302.1, on the reverse strand, counting down.
CTCTCATAATTGATTGTGAGTGATACAAGACCCGCATTTCCATTCAACGCCATTGAACGAGATGAACACTGATGGCGCGAACTTCAATCGGTAGGCAAACTTGCCAATCACATCTCTATGTGACTCTTGTACATCTTTCGATGGGCGTGTTCCGAGCTCAGGGAGATCCTTCCAGAACATCAAGACAACCAAGTGATCTCGCTGCGAGGTCTCAACTCACCCGCCTCACACATCCCTAATCGTTCGCACCCAGGGAGATCCTGTGATGCCCCGAAAAGTTAGGTGCCGTGACGGTGCTACACTTGGGAGAACACTAACTACTTGATATTTTTGTGAGAGATCACCCTAATAAAAGCGACTACCGCGCAATCAAGAAGGGTGCATCATAAGGGATAAACATCTCAGGCAATTCATAATAGCATGATATGGTATAGCCCTTTCTGACGGAGAAGTCTTGTATTTCTTCGTCTTTGGCATTCGCGTCGGTGTTCACCTTTGCGAAGATTGCCACCACCTTGTCGATGCACCAGATAATATTGCTATCTCTATAGCTAATAAAATAAGTGCATTACATAAGGTTGACACGCAGGTCATTAAAGTGCAATCATATGGCTCCAGCCATCATGCCGAATCATGACACGCAGGTCATGTTAATCAGTTTACATCATATAGACATCTCATACATAATCAAATTATTATGAGCACTACTATACCACATCATATGCACATGCAAACCCTCCTGCAAAACCAAGTTAGACGCCTCTAATCGGTTTAGCAAAAATTGGTTTTACGTGGCTTCTAAGGTTTCGAAACAAACCGAAGCTACCAACGTCCATCATCAAGCATGATTATCCAAGTCGCTAGATTAACAACGCGGGGTGTATGAAACACGAGATAATAAAATCTCGAGCCCCATACTGAACTTCGTCATACGCATGACCCCCGTGCAGATCATATCTGCATTGCCCTTTCATCTGTGAAACATCCATCTTTCATTGACTAAAGTGGAACCCAAAGAACTGTTAGCACTTCGTTGATCTGTCAATCAGCATACTCAGGAGCAGCATGAAAGGATCGCGGATTGCCAGAACTTTGTCAGATTCCGCAATGCTGTCAAGATCAGGACTACGCAAATTCGAGGGAAGCAACAAGAACATCGGGTAACAGATTTCATCTGCTAGCCGCACAAATAATTTTCAGTAATAGAACTCATCTACTACCTAATTATATTGTGCAACACCCATACATCTCCATGTATTCTAGATCGCAACCTGCATCTACGCATAGCACGGCTCATGATGCCACTGTAGGGTAACGCAGTAGAAAACAAAAATTTTCCGACCTACGCACCAGCCCAGGACCACTATGGAGACTGCATACAAGGTTTGATCATTTTCGTTACCGACTCGTAGCGCAGCGGAAGTAGAGTCGATGACGATCGTCGGTGCAGATCCCCGCAGCTAGGATTTACAACCTCCCAACCGCGAGGATGTACTCCCTCATCCGCCACTCGGACAGCCCTCCGGGAGGCGGTCGGACAGTCCCCCGGACGGTGTCGTGGACAGCCCTTCGGGAGGACTCACAGAACTCGGACCGTCACTCGGACAGCCCTTCGGGAGGACACTCGAACAGCCCCCCGGGCAAAAGGACGAAACTACGACCTCTCTACGGGGTTGCACACATACGGTGCCATCTATCCGGCAGGGCTTCGCCGTCCAGAACTAGTTCCCACCGGAACCCAGACAGCCTTTCGGCACTACGAAACTATTTCGTGGGAGGGAGAGAGAATGCCAGATCATGCATGGCTTGTGTGAGAGAGTTGGAGTGGAGTTGGAGAGCACCTCTCCTCCTCCTTATATAGTGGTGGAAGGGGTGGAGGGGGCTGAAAATTCAGCCCACTAAACATGGGGAAAACATGTTCCCACAAAACAAGGAGAACATGTTCCCTCCAAACAAGGGAAAAACATGTTCCCTTGTCCATGGTGTTCCCCCATGGGGCCCCACCTTCCTCCCAACACTCTCCACCATTTGTGGGGGCTGCCCCCCACCATGGGGGCCCCCCCAACATTTTGTCCAGCCACAAGGGGGCTGCTCCCAAAGGAGGCCCCCCCAAAAACAGCCCAAAAACAGCCCCCACGATCCGTGGGATCTTGTCCCCTCACGCTGGGACAAGATGTTTTCCGCGACTATTATTTCCGAAAAATTCCAGAAGGTCCCAGAACATTTCCGGCACCCTCTAAAATTATCTGGACGCGCTCTGGAACATTTCCAGTATGGTGGTTTAATTTAAAACCATCTTTGTTTACCCGGTAAACAACTCCGGCAGCTCCGAAACTTTTTTTTCGGTTTTTTCTCCAGAAAAATTCCAGAAATTACCAGACCAATCTGGCAACCTCCAAAACATTCCCGGTGCTTGCCGAAACCTTTTTGGATCAATGGTTTTATCCGAAACAACTTTTCGGTTTTACTGAAACTTTTTCAGTGTTCTCTCTCCGGAACTCTTCCGTTGTCTCCGAAACTTTTCGGTGATTTTCTCTCAGACTCCCTGTCTAGTATTCAGCAGATAGATGACCCTTAAGCGTGTGACCCTATAGGTTCGGTGAAGTATAGACATGACACGGAACACCTTCCGATCAATGATCAACATCGGAGCCGTGGACACCCATATTGACCCCTATACCCACATGAATGAATATTCGAGTGAACCTCCAGTTGCCGTGTGCTATTCCTGTTGCTTCACGATATGTTACAAATACCCGAGGTTAGACATGTAGGCATTTCCGTGGATCAACAACTTGTCCACTATGCCAGTTACCTCGTTACCGGTATTGTTCTCTTTTCTCGTTACCGTGTTCCGGCATCCCTGTGATCAAATCACAAAGTGTCTGGCCAGACGATGATGGATACCGTAACACCGAGAGGGCCCAGAGATATCTCTCCATCGTCGGAGGAGCAAATCCCAATCTCGAGCTATAAAGTTACTTGACACACTTTTCCATGAACCCGTAAGCCGCCGTAATAGCCACCCATTTACGGATGACGTTTAACAAACCCCAAAGTTCATGAAGCAAGTATGAAGAAACTCGACACTCTCATGGTCTAAGGAATTTTGCAAACATTAACCATCTCTGTGTTATTAACCATTAATATGTGACGAATGTAACTCATAGCATAACATCAATTTGGGTCGATTCAACACAAATGTTCTTCTAACACTGTGCCCTCAAAATTGCTGGCATAGACATGCCCATGATCAGGAAAACAGAACCATCATGCAATACTTGAGCTAGTCTTAGAGGCCAGACTAGGAATACATATTACCGTTTATTATTCCACACGTGCATATGAGTCTTCCTCCGAGCCTCGTTTTATTTGCAGACTCGAGAACCATAGCAGTTATAGCATGGAACATAAACCTAATTATGAACAGGGAGATAATCAATAACATTTATTATTGCCTCTAGGGCATATCTCCTACATAATATGTGTCCTTTCCCCTGTTGGTTGCTGCATCAAAGCGGACACCACTGTTTTGGTTGGTGCTGTTTTGATCTTGGGCGATCGTGTAAAATGTATTCTCATTTATCTCGTACCCTTTGTAAGTCAATACAGTCGAAGATGGTCCCATGGCCAACGAGTACAGCTCATCTGCAATAGTGTTGTCACCCATGAGATGTGTTTGCAACCAACTGCCGAAAGTCCTGATGTGTTCACATGTAATCCAGTCGTCACACTGCTCCGGGTGTTTGGAGCGCAGAAAATTCTTGTGTTCATTGACATACGGGGTCACCAAGGTAGAATTCTGTAGAACTGTGTAGTGTGCTTGAGACCAAGAATGCCCGTCCCTACATATTATTGAGTCCTCTCCTTGCGTGCCTTTTCCAGTCAGTCTCCCCTCATACCGCGATTGAGAGAGACCAATCTTCTTAAGGTCAGGAATGAAGTCAACACAAAACCCAATGACCTCCTCTATTTGATGGCCCGTGGAGATGCTTCCTTCTGGCCTAGCACGATTACAAACATATTTCTTTAAGACTCCCATGAACCTCTCAAAGGGTAACATATTGTGTATAAATACAGGGCCCAGAATGGCAATCTCGTCGACTAGATGAACTAGGACATGCGTCATGATATTGAAGAAGGATAGTGGGAACACCTGCTCGAAACTGACAACACATTGCGCCAAATCACTCCTTAACCTTGGTAGGATTTCTGGATCGATCACCTTCTGAGAGATTGCATTGAGGAATGCACATAGCTTCACAATGGCTAATCGAACGTTTTCCGGTAGAAGCCCCCTCAATGCAACCGGAAGCAGTTGCGTCATAATCACGTGACAGTCATGAGAATTTAGGTTCTGGAACTTTTTCTCTGCCATATTTATTATTCCCTTTATATTCGACGAGAAGCCAGACGGGACCTTCATACTGAGCAGGCATTCAAAGAAGATTTCCTTCTCTTCTTTGGTAAGAGCGTAGCTGGCAGGACCTTCATACTGCTTTGGAGGCATGCCGTCTTTTTCGTGCACACGTTGCTGGTCCTCCCGTGCCTCCGGTGTATCTTTTGTCTTCCCATACATGCCCAAGAAGCCTAGCAGGTTCACGCAAAGATTCTTCGTCACGTACATCACGTCGATTGCAGAGCGGACCTCTAGGTCTTTCCAATAGGGTAGGTCCCAAAATATAGATTTCTTCTTCCACATGGGTGCGCGTCCCTCAGCGTCATTCGGAACAGATAGTCCGCCGGGACCCTTTCCAAAGATTACTTGTAAATCATTGACCATAGCAAGTATGTGATCACCAGTACGGATGGCGGGCTTCTTCCGGTGATCTGCCTCGCCTTTGAAATGTTTGCCTTTCTTTCGACATTGATGGTTGGTCGGAAGAAATCGACGATGTCCCAGGTACACATTCGTCCTGCATTTGTCCAAATATATACTTTCGGTGTCATCTAAACAGTGCGTGCATGCGTGGTATCCCTCGTTTGTCTGTCTTGAAAGGTTACTGAGAGCAGACCAATCATTGATGGTTACAAACAGCAACGCATGTAGGTCAAATTCCTCCTGGTCGTGCTCATCCCACACACGTACACCTTCTCCATTCCACAGCTGTAAAAGTTCTTCAACTAATGGCCTTAGGTACACATCAATGTCGTTGCCGGGTTGCTTAGGGCCTTGGATGAGCACTGGTATCATAATGAACTTCCGCTTCATGCACAACCAAGTAGGAAGTTTATAAATACATAGAGTCACGGGCCAGGTGCTATGATTGCTGCTCTGCTCCCCAAAAGGATTAATGCCATCCGCGCTTAAACCAAACCATACATTCCTTGCGTCACCTGCAAAGTCCCCCCACGTTCTCTTGATTTTTCTCCACTGCGACCCGTCAGTGGGTGCTTTCAACTTTCCGTCTTTCTTACGGTCCTCTTATTTGTGCCATCGCATCAACTTGGCATGCTCTTTGTTTTTGAACAGATGTTTCAACCGTGGTATTATAGGAGCATACCACATCACCTTGGCAGGAACCCTCTTCCTTGGGCGCTCGCCGTCAACATCACCAGGGTCATCTCGTCTGATCTTATACCGCAATGCACCGCATACCGGGCATGCGTTCAAATCATCGTACGCACCGCGGTAGAGGATGCAGTTATTAGGGCATGCATGTATCTTCTGCACCTCCAATCCTAGAGGGCATAGAACCTTCTTTGCTCCGTACGTACTGTCGGGCAATTCGTTATCCTTTGGAAGCTTCTTCTTCAATATTTTCAGTAGCTTCTCAAATCCGTTGTCAGATACACCATTGTCTGCCTTCCATTGCAGCAATTCCAGTGTAGTACCGAGCTTTGTGTTGCCATCTTCGCAGTTTGGGTACAACCCTTTTTTGTGATCCTCTAACATGCGATCGAACTTCAACTTCTCCCTTTCACTTTGGCATTGTCTCTTTGCATCAACAATGACCCGGCGAAGATCATCATCGGGCACATCGTCTGGTTCCTCTTGATCTTCAGCTTCCCCCATTGCAGCATCACCATATTCAGGGGGCAGATAGTTGTCATCATCCTCTTCTTCTTCGTTGTCTTCCATCATAACCCCTCTTTCTCCGTGCTTGTCCAAATATTATAGTGTGGCATAAAACCCTTCTCAAGCAGGTGGATGTGAAGGGTTTTCGAGTCAGAGTAAGACTTCGTATTCTCACAGATAGGGCATGGACAACACATAAAACCATTCTGCTTGTTTGCCTCAGCCACTTCGAGAAAATTATGCACGCCCTTAATGTACTCGGAGGTGCGTCTGTTACCGTACATCTATTGCCGGTTCATCTGCGTGCATTATATAATTAAGTGTATCAAAAACCATTACAGAACATCATGAATAGAGAAGTGACCAAATTAATACAAGTGGCTCACCACGGTGGTGCCGGCGACGAGATCAGCGCGGGCGATCGACGGCGGTGAGGACGGGGATGGGACAGGACGGACCGCCAAACCTAGACAAATCTTGAGGAAAATGGAGTTTGGACAAGGAGCTTCGAGAGGAGAAAGCTTAAGTGTGGCTCGGGCATTTCATCGAACACCTCATGTGCATAGGAGGTGAGCTAGAGCACCACAAACCTCTCCCACGGCCGGCCAAAAAACATAGCAGTGGCTCTGTTCGCGGGCAGGGGCGGGGGCATATATAGGCCTCTCTTTAGTCCTGGTTTGTGGCAAAAACCGGTACTAAAGGACAACCTTTGGTCCCGGTTCCAGCCACCAACCGGGATTAAAGGTGCTGGGCCAGGAGCGAGGCCCATTGGTCCTGGTTCGTGTCTGGAACCGGGACCAAAGGGGTCAGACGAACCGGGACCAATGGCCACCGAGGCCCGGCTGGCGCCCTGACCTCACGAACCGGGACTGATGCACACTTTGGTCCCGATTCGTGAGTGAACCGGGATTAATGCCCTTATCCTAGCCTCAAACAAAGCCATGTTTTCTACTAGTGACTGAACTTAGAGGTTTAACAGAGTTATGACTGTCAATAACTCAATATACATTGATAAGTAAAGAATTGGGATGTGCACGTGAAACATCTCTAACAGAATTTAGATGTTTCATCATTCAGCTGCAATCATCTCTTGCTAGCTGCTGTCTTTGATCCTACAGCTGGCTCATGCACTTGTGACTGTGTGCCATCTGATAGTTAATGAAGTACGGAGTACTAAAGTTTAACACTCCTTCAGTACGTACACCTGACTCGACAGATTGGATCCCCTTTCTGTAATTGATAATCACCGTGATCAGCTACTAATTCAGTGTTCCTAAATTTATGGAGCTTCCATTGATCAATTCTTCCATTGTACTACTACACACATGAAAAACTACTTCCATATCTAACAAAAAATTAACAAGTGCGACAAGCACAGAACCGGAAATGCAGGAACCGACAAGCAGAAAATCATCTTAATTCAAGCCAGGAAATGATCAAGTTTGCATGGCGCCCATCCCAACAGAAACTCATTCAACATGCTTACAAATGTATACAAAAACAACATCACAGATGAAGATATCCACAGATCTTAATTGCCTAGATCTGCTCGAGCGCGTGGAGAACCACCTTCATCGAGGGCCTGCTCCTAGGCTCCCCAGCCAGGCAGCTCAGCGCCACATGCAACGCCTGCAGGGCTTGTTTGGAGTTGTATTGGCCCTTGAGCCGGGGGTCCATAAAATGAGAGAGTTTTCTCCGGTCAGTCAATGACTTTGCCCAGTCGATGATGTTCGTTTGCCCCTTGGGGCGGTTGGTATCCTTCGCAAGCTGACCGGACAGCATCTCCAGGATCATAACCCCGAAACCGTAAACGTCGCTCTGCTCATACAGAAGGCCTGGACATGGTTCCAGGGCATGAAGTGAGAATAACCACCAGCCGCTAAAAACAGTTAGTATATGTAGCAACATGTGTTCTTATGTAAACTATTTTAGTGATCTGAAACGTCTTATATTAGTTTACAGAGGAAGCAGATTCCAAATTTTAAAAGATTTAATGGAGCTACAAAGTCAAAATTTAGTGTTCCAAATCATATGTTCTTTTTTCCGAACCATGCGGAAGAGTTGCATGTCATTCATTAAGAAGAGAGTACAATGCTGAAGCCGGCATGACCCTTATATTGCCAAAGATGGCACGACCCAAACAGACCACGATATCGCCAAATATGGTTTCTACAGGCTAAGTGAAAATGTGCATGTTCCTCTTTGATCTTCTGTAACCTCTTCCCTTGGTTTAAGTTTGGCGATGAAGTTAACACCGAAGCAACAAAATGAGCACGGCCCAACGGGTCACCACACATGAAGGTGGGCAACGCGCGGCAACCCGTGCCTCCTACCAAGTGGTATGAATGATTGCAATCGACCGCACATTATTCTTTGCTCTTTTTATGGAAGGTGATGATAGAGGAATGCCAAAGGAACTGTTAGCACATGGATCAATTTACTATGACTATTAACCGCTTGGGAAAGCAATTGTTATGAATGATTGACAAAACTACAAAGATGCACCTAAATCAAACCGCGTGTCCTACTTTCTGCTTTATATTACCATCTTTTTAAATGGAGAACTTTTCATCCTATTATTATTATTATTATTTATTTAGGTGCATCTTCATCCAGTTCCAGCTATATATAACAAAGGTGAATAAACAATGATAGGCATTGCCTCTGTTCTGAAACGGATGGCGTGCTTAAGGTCTGTTGTCCACATGGGTTAAACCGGAATTACTAATCAAAGAGATGGATGGTTAATTTGCTGTCCTTGCATGCCCTTTTCTCTCTTTTTCTGAAAGCAGAAAGGGAAGGCATGCATGAAATCTTTTGGGAGGTTAGTGCACAGCAGTTATTGATGATGCTAGAATGTGTCAACTAATTGTGCACTAAATTGTTGATTTCCCTCGAGCGCCAAATTCAGCTATGTGCTTTCATTTGCTCCCTACTCCAGTTTAGACTAATCTAAAGCGTGTTGATCAGAGACCATGACTTATATTTCTCCCATATATGTGTTCACACGACGCATGTATCCATACATAAAAGAAGCTAGATGTAGTTACGGACTTTGTGCTTACATAATCAACAACTTTTTATTCGCAAAACAAAAATAAAATGAGCAACAACTTTTGACATAAGTAAATAGATAGACATCTTTGTAGGGAATACTACGAGAGGGCATCAACATAACTCTCAGCTCAAACACTTTAGATTCTATACAAAAAACTAGACCAGTAGGGGGAGGAGCCCCTACGGTTTTTTGATTATTATTAAGGAGGAAATGTGAGACCCATGTGCCGGCTAGGATTCGGCCTAATTCTTTGGTGGGGCAATGGGCCAAGAAGGGGCCCATGAAGCTCCGTCATTGCTCTGACCACTGAGTTAAGAGCCCATCCACTTAGATTCTATACTTGCCTAAAAAAAAAAACTTAGATTCTATACGCAAAATCAATCACTTCAATTAAACACACGTGCTTTGGTTGCAGGCCACCTATATGGTTGCTCTTGTTGGAGCTGGCGAACCACCTATGTGGATTTGTTGTTGAAATGGTGGAGCATGTTTCACCTTTTTTCGAAAGCAAAATAAGATAATAAGTTTGGCAAGAATTTTCTTTATAACTGAAACTAATGTCACTTTATTATTAAACAATAATAATTTAGGGTTAACATAAATATGATCTTGATCTCAAAATTAGAACACCTCTATTGGAGAGAATTAGAAACCAACCAGAATTAGCAAACTCTGTTAAGGACTTAAGGTGTAGCCCATTTGTGAGGAGATCGTCAGGGAGGAAGTGCAGCAGGAAGCCGCCAACACAGCGCTGCGGTGTCCAGCGGTGGAGACCACCTTGGATCCCCTTAGAACCTCTTTAGGATCGATATTTAGAGAGGGATGTGGCTCACCCAGTGAGATTGTTATATCGAACCGACGGGAGCCCTTTTCGTCATATATAGGTGCTGGGGCCGAGATTAAGTCGTTGGTTCGGTGCCCCCGATCCGGGCACGTATGTGGGGAGTCACCTCCTTCTTTTTATCTTCGTTTGCTTCAACCATAGATCAATTCCAACATTTATTTGTAACACAATAACATTGACAACATATACATAGAAATCACATTGACAACATATACATAGAAATCACATTGACAACCACAATACTTGACTTTACACCTCTAATCCCCTGAACGCTTGCATTGAGCTCGTCAAGTTCATCATCATTGTTGCTCGAAGGAAATTCGATGCGAGCATCAAAGCAGTACACACTATATGAACTTCAAAGAGTATATGACCTGGTAGTTTCATGTTCAAAAAATTAAATAGCCAATTGCAGGTCATCCAGGTCGCCAGTGATGCAATCGACGTCATCGAGGTCGCAACTCTCCTCCATTGTCCATAGATCTTCTCGATCATGAGTGTTTGCAGGTCGATGGGGGATTTGATGGCCATTGCCATCTGCACGGTACTTGTGCGGTACCGCACAGAGGAACTTTAGCACCAACCAGTACTCGGTCATGGGGTCATTCAGGAGCTGCAGATCATTGACGATGGCGGTGAGGCATAAAGCAAAATCTTCAATCGACTCACCATCACATAAACATAGCTCCTTCAACTCGAGGCAGCAAACTTGCACCCTAGCCTCCCGCATGCGCTGGCTCCCCATGCGGAGCATCTTCATAGTATCCCACACCACCATGACGTTGTCCTTGCTGGCGAGCGTGCACACCATCTCTGATAGGACCGCGCGGAGGGGCGCCACCAGCGCCGCCCGGTCGTCAGAGTCGTCATCGCCGAACTTGATGGCCTCCCAGAGCCTTGCGGCTGGAGTTACACATTTATCACCATCGCTCAGGCGTAGTTGGTGCAGGTGAGTGTGGGGAATTGGGCACAACAGCTCCCTTACCACTCTCTCGTGAACCACTATCTCGCCAACTCGGTTGCATCCTGGGTTGCGCCCACGGCGCAAGGCGGGTGACAATGATGTCCTATAGCATGACATCGATGTCCTTAACCCATGCCCGCCAGCTCTGGTATCGCCTCCTCCTTCATGATGCTAGGACTGTGAAGCCACCATGTATTTCACACGGCTCTTATGCCAATTGTTGTTGCTCAAGCTAGATGAAACACAGTGAGAGAGGCAAGAGACTTTGCGCTGCTTGCAATATCCGCAGCTTTTCTTCTTTCGCCTTCTATTCAGTGAACGAAAACAAACATGTCTTGGAGCTCGCCCAACGACCGATCGTGCTATCCAACGACCTGAGGGTGCACGAGGCCTTCCTACTTCTTTTTTTAGTAAACCAGGCCTTCCTACTAATTCCCAGAGGATCGTACAAACCAAGTCCATCGTCCTGATCAAAGCTATAATGAGTGAAAGAAACGCTAACAGAATCGCTAACTAAAAGGGCTGCTTCATGCCAGCGAAAAACGCTGCATGCCATGGCAGGCTTATTTCCTGACCGATTTGCACAAGCGTAGGCGCAACGAGATTAGGCGCAACAGTGAGCAGATAGAGATATCCTCAGCGCTCGCCCAGAACCAGAAGGCCCAGGGCGGCACAATACGTGACACAAGTTACAATTCTAAGGTGGTGGCTAATATTCAATCAGGCGCTCGATGTCGATATGTTACAATTCTAAGGGAGATCAAGGCCCAGCGGAGCTCCTTCGGAGATCTTTCAGTTTATCCATGAGAAACGTCAGTCCAATGGCAAGGCACATGCTCTCGCCAAGGCGAGTGCTTCTCTTTCCACCGGGCGCCATGTGTGGCTGGTATCTTTGCTCGATATCATCTGTATCCTTATGAACATTGAACTTTAACAAAGGGTGCAGTTTCTAAAAAAACAAGTTACAAGCGGAGAATGGCGGGAATTAAAGGCCCGTTCGGAGGCTCTCCACTCCACGACTCCCTCCCGGAGCGGCCGGAGCCACAGTTGAAAATTATGGAGTGGGCAAAGAGGTACTCTGCAGATCCTTGTATTCTGCGGAGCCGGGGCAGTGCCGAACAGGGCCTAAGTCGACGTCACGGTCTACGCCGTACCAGACAACTCTTCGACGGCCAAGTCTACCATACAATGGATACACAACACACTTACCCAGCCAGAATGTATATATGGCATGGCTGGGGCTGTTACTTGCTCTTGCTTGATTTGTCGTGGCCATCGAGCATCTCCTGCAGCACGCCGTCGTCCAGGCACTCCAACTCAATCATCTTCGTCGTCGTCGCCTCCGCCGAATAAGGACCAGCACTGCCACCGCCATGCGACGCCTCGGTCTCGTAGACGTGAGCCTGGTCGGGGAAGTTGAGGACGGCGTTCCTGCCGCGCATGGAGTAGGCAGAGCGGTCATATGCTGCCGCTGCCTCCTCGGCGGTGTCGAAGGTGCCCAGCCACATGCGTAAGCCGTGCCGGCTTGAGTCACGGATCTCCGCTGCGAACTTGCCCCAGGGCCGGCGCCGCACCCCACGGTACTTGGTCTGGCTGCCCGAGCCTTCTCCGCCTTCCGCCATGACCACTCACTCACCACCCGATCGCACTACTTGCTTAACTATGTGTGTATGTATTCATATGCTGCATGTACATAGATATGTATGCATTTATATGCTTCTTGCCTGGGGGTTTGCCTTCTTCGAACAGAAATTATATTCTTCCATGCATTCAAGTTGCTTTCTACAATAAATTAATATACGTACTACTTTCGACTGTAGGGACATTGACCCAAGAAATCCCATTCTCATCTCCATTTCCACTATAACGTATAAATTACAACTATAGCAACAGATTTGCAAACATATTCCAAACTGTAATTACCTCTTACAGATGGCTGCACACTAAACTAGTATTCAACTCCTGCCCGACCGGTACTGGTGATGTCGCCACCCAGCACTTTATGTTTCTTAATCTATCACTACCTAGCTTAATTTGCTCTCTTTTGTTGCTAATGAGCGAAACCGAATCCCCAGCAAATAAAAATGAACAAAATAGAATCTGATCTTAGTTAGCAAATTGGTCAGCAGGCCGGGCTAATTGAGCTTTCTACTAATCAATCGCAGGTCCATGGATTTCTTAATCCATGACTACCTTGGATTTGCTTTTTGAGCCTCAACTGAGTATACAAGCTGTAGAATCTATTCGGACGCACAGGCACACACACCACACACACAAACGCACATCACAGCTCACATCCCCCGACTATGCGCCTAAACAAGACCTACAACCTATATCTCCAACCGTCTTGTGAGACTTCCGAAGTCCTGGACTCCGGAAACGACGGGCACGTCATCCTCACCTGTGGCTCGAAGACGTCGTGAGGTACCTACGAAATTTATTAGTACTGTTCATAGCAAACAGTACCACGTACACTGTTCCTAATGAACAGTGCCACAAGGTGAGACACCCGGAATTCGTCCCCGACGGGGATCGAACTCGGGCGGGTGGAGTGCCAACCGGCAACTCCAACCATTGCGCCACGCGCAGTCCTCACCTTGGATTTGCTGATGAGCAAGACAGAATATGATCTTTGCAAACCTGTTGCTCCATAAAAGACACACTTATATGCACGAATATGAACAGTTAATAATAAATCATATCCTTTATAGCCCTGAACCGACCATCTACCATACACACCCGCCCGTCAATTTTTTATATTACAATAACCTAGTTATCACAGCTTGTTTCACATGTTGAAAGTTAAAAGAGATCACCAAGCCGCCCTTCAAACATGCTAATTAGATACAAGTATATCATTAGATACGTATGTGTCTGGGCTGTTGAGAAACTTAGACTTGTGGTGGAACTATTAAAGATGAGTGCCCCACCATATCTCTATGGATTAAGAGCATCTTAAACAAGGGTCCTATTCAACTCCCTTAAACCTTTTTTTGGGCACGGGAGACAAGAAAATACTCTCCCGCTGTGCCTCTACCCAGTTCCTTATTATAGGGAGGCATCTAGAAGCCCCCATAGCCAATCTAAAAGGGGCCCGTGCCAAGCCCCTACAATCGGTACAGGAGGCGGGAAGAAATTTCATTTCAACTCCACACTCCCGCCCTCATCCAACTATGCCGTCATCTCTCCCTCTAGCTGCCGAATCCACCATCTCCCTAACCGCTTCGCCATATCACCACCTCTTTAGCCACCAATTTAGAAAGAGATTTTACAATACATCTAATTAATATGAGTCGTCCATTCTTGATCATTCGAGTCCAAAGTGGGAATCTATTGCCCCTGCCAAAAATAGGCATAAGGCGAGAAATTATGCGACGATGTCCAAGGGAGGTGGGGAGGTGGTGAGATCATGAGAAGAGGGTTCAGCACCTGGAGAATGATGGTAGTAGTAGCCCAACTTGCTATGGTTATTTGTTAATCGGTTTGTTTGACCAAGCAAAACCAACTAGTTAGGGTTTCCTCCTAATGACCAAACAAGAGATGAATGGTTTATTTGATTTTTTTATAAAGGAATGGTTTATTTGCTGCCCATGCTTGTCCTTTTCCCTCTTTTTTGTTCTTAAAGCATAAAAGGAAGGGCATGAGGAGAATATGTGACTAGAGTTATGCATCCATGAAATTTAGGAGGTTAGTGCACAACAGTAATTGATGGTGCTAGAATGCGGCAAATAATTGTGTTTGAATTTGCCGGCGTGAAAGCTTGCTGACCGAGTGGAAAGCTTGCCGGCCAAGTGGAAACTGTCAAGGCCAATCCAACCAGAAGTTGAAGATTGGCTGAAAAGATTATCTAGATGGCCTCGGATGAGAAAGTGTTCTACACGAAAGTTGTGCGTATCGTCAAAACGGTCAACTTCACTTTTGAAGTCATCATCACTTGAGATAGTATATGGCCTGCAAGGTTGCTAAAATACTCGGACAGCCAAGAAAACTGCATAACTGAGTCCGACTGAAAGTTAAAGATGACCCCCTAAGGTATTGAAGATGTCTTTATTTGGAAAAGAGATCAATAGGAGAGTTGTTCGTCTCGGCAAGGCGGACAAATTTGGTATTTTGATCATCTCAATCGCAGGTCATATGCAAATTCTACAGTCCGCACAAGGAGCAAGACAGAAGTTTGGGCCAGATTCAGGCTAAATCCGAGTTAGACTGGAGCTAGGACTCTAGGATGTGAATTAATGTAATTTTCTTGTAAGGAAAGTCTAGGTGAATTCTTTACTTGTACGGGAAGTCCAGCCGCCTCTTTATATATGTTGGGGGTGATGGCCGCTTGAAGCAACACACAATCGAATAAATCAATATACTACTTTTTATCTATGTTTTATCTCACCATCGTTTTTCTCTCTCGTTCTTCATTGTTCTTCGTGAGAGCTGCAAATCCCAAGGCTCTAGGGGCGAACAAATCGACCTAGGGCAGCCCATAGCCGCCGCTCTCCCTGACGGGGTCCCTCCCGGGCGTGTGCGGTTTTGGGTCTGCAAAAGCACCCGCCGACTGTCTTGCGTATCGCACTGTCGGTCGGGTCTCCTTCGACATGAGCTGCGGTGCATCACCCTCGGTGTCGAGGATGACGTGACGTGTTCGTGTGTCAACAACATCCTCATAGGCTGCAGGAGCCTGGAGAAGGTAGAAGTGAGGAACTGCTCACTTGGGGATAAAGCGGTGCTGGAAAACCCTAGCATGCTGGAGAAATTTCGATCCCTCTCTGTGGCGGAATGCTCATCGACCCTTGGCTGATGTCCACGACTTGCATGAAGAAGCCTCGGCTTACTTTGGAGATATGGAGCTATCTTAAAGAAACACGCCCCTTGGAGATACTTCCGGATGGAAGCCGTGTAGTGAGATTGTTTCCTACCGGACAATCGCCTAGCCGGTCAATGGTACTCCCTCGGTTCACTTTTATAAGGCGTTAAAGACATATTTGACAGCATGCAAAGCAGCCCATTTTCAGTTGTCTAAAACGACTTATAAAAGTGAACGGAGGGAGTAGTTGTCATGACCCCATCCCTAGATCCGCCAATGATGCAATGCCGTCTCTCACAACTGTAACTCCAAAGATTCCTCAGCCATTCGTGTCTGGTCGTCATCAAGATCGGGTTCATCGAGCAGGCGCAAGAGATCAAGTTGTGAGATGCTGAATGATCAGGTCTAAGTTGAAGCCGAAGTTACCCCCGTTGAAAGGGAGCAACCATTGACAGCCAAGGTACGGTGCGCAACGCCGAAAGAAGCAGCAACATGGCTGATTCTTCAGAAAAAAGCATAGAACAGGGGGCACGGGAAAAAAAGACTGCGTATGCTAGTTTCTACTATCAACGTTTGCATGTCTCTAATTGGCTTCGGCAAACAATGTGTTGTGCTGTTCCCAGCTACTAGTATGTCCATTACCATGACACGCCACATCACGGTTGTGGACTGGATCATCGATCCGCAACTTTTGTCGCGGCTGATTGTAATTGTGTTCGCGGCGATGAAGAGTTAATATAACTGTAGACGTATATGAACCTCTTTCCCACAAAAAGGAAATTGAAATTATTACACTGCCCAGGAAGTGTTTGTAAATTTACACAAGGGGTCAGATGCACCGTCTGATGAAACACCAACAGTTGAGAATTGACACACACCCATCACAACCACGAAAGCAGACCAACTAATGCAGCTACATCTAGTGCCATGGTGAGGAGACGGTGTTGCGGTTAGCCGGCGACTGGGTGCTCCTCCTTGGCGACGGTGACCTTGTTGACATGGCCGTCCTGCTTGGGGATGATGGGACCGAACCCTCCCTCCTTCCTCTTGTACAGGATGCTCACCTCCCTTGCATTGGTAGCTCAGACAGTTCAGTTTAGTCTAGTTCAGATAAGTACAGTTGCAACCAGTTAAGTATGTACACACGAAGTGTCTCATGGAACAAATGCAATTGCAACTGTGAATTCAATGTTGTAACTAACTACCTGTCTTCTCGTTCCTTAAAGGTGTAGAAGTTGTAGTCTACGTTCTCGAGCTGCTCCAGCGCCTCATCCACCGTCAATGGCACCATCTCGAACACCTTGGTGCGCACAACCTGCAAACCAACAAAGTTCATGACATCCACAACAGTGGCACCAATTGATCAATCAATCTTAAATCTTAATACATCAACGTATACGAACAGTCATCACAGCACTAGAATCCAATTCTTCATAAAGACCAACTGTTGAGGGTTCCCTGGATGGCATAGGCTTAACTACGGCATCATTACCCTACTGCCACAAATTGCAGATGCTAATAAAATACAGGATAAACAACTACGAGACTCGCTCGCGTCGCCTCCAAGGGCGGCTCGGGCGAACCCTAGCCGCCGCCACCCCCGACCCTTCCTCCCTCCCTCCTTCCCTGCCACCGCCAGAGGAGGCCGGCGAGCGAAGCTCGCCCGTCGGACGGCGGACGGCGGGCTCTCCTCCTCTCTTCGCGAGGGGATCTCTGGCCGAGATGCGATGGCAATCCTGGGCGCACGGCGTGGAGGCGGAGTTGGCACGTTTGGGCGGCGGCCCGATGGGATTCCGGCGGGGCTAGGCCACCATGGCTGCGGGGGCAGCGTGGGTCCGGCCATGGCAGTTGGCGGCGGCGGATCTGGAGTTTCCCACCCCAGATCGGTTCTCCTCCGTCATCACGCGGACGCCTGGGGCGGCGACCCTGGGCTTGGCGGTGGAGGTCATCTCCTTCATCGGGGGTGGTCGGCCAGAAGGCTGGGTGGTCGGATCTCAGATCCATCATCTAGTCCCGGCTGCGAGTCAGGGAGACGTAGTTGCCAGTGAAAACCGAGCCGACGGCGGGCGATATCGGCGTTCTGCGTTGTTACCTTGATGAAGGCATCATTGTGTAACTATTGTTGACCCACTCGTGCTGCTCCGGAGTAAACCCTAGGATCTGGTCTTTTAGATCGGACGATGGCGGTACTAAGGTGTCGTTTCTCTCTTGGGAGCATCGTTTGGGGAGTAGCGCTGGATGACAGAGGCAGGAGGTGGAGCGGCTTTGTCTTCTACGGAGCTTCGGTGGAGATGTCAAGTCATGCCTGGCCGACAGGTGCTACGCTGTGTCATGCCTTTTCGGCAGGTGCTATGCACGATAGATCTTCCAAAGACTTCAAGCTGCGTTGGCTGGTGGTACTTGGCGGCATGGCGCTGCGGTGTACCGGCAGCGACCGCGACGTGCTCAGCAGTTTGCGCGCAGGAAGGTGGTGCCATTGGCGCCGTGGTGGCGTCGATGGATGGCCGGACTGGCAAGGATGATGCAGATCTCTGTCCTGAAGATGGGTCAGTGGTTCGATGATGATGGTGCCTTCTAAAACATGTGCATGTGGTGTACGCTTTAGGTTAGTTGCACCTGCTGTAGGTTCTGATACGTTATGTGGATGGATCGGCGATGACACCAGTTTTAGATGTGGGGAGTGAGAGCACTCTACATTATCGAGTTTGTAGGTGTGAGTGGTGGCTTCAGATAGCTTGATGTATGTTCTTGTCAGATCTTTGTTGAATAATTAATAAAAATGGCTGTATGCATCGATTGATGCAGAGTCCGGGGGTTTTAATCTCCTTTTCCAAAAAAATAAAAAATACAATAGTATGGTCCCTTTTGTTCTGATTTTTTATTAATAATAATTAATAATCACGTAATTACGAAACTGGGAAAGGATTGGTCTAAATCTGGAAAATAGGAAGGACGCTGAGACCTGGGCGTTATTACGCACAGCGTTCTGACCTGGACGCTAGTATCAACCCCTTCCCCGTAACTGGTTCGATCCGCTGCTGTTAAAAAGATTAAACCCAATCGTTCTCCTCAAACAGACGAAAGTTTTGTCGCCTTAAACCCTAGAACGCATGGAATCGCCGCTCATCAACGTCGCCATGTGCTAACTAGCCCCCATCACTAGACGTCTCTGATCACGGTAGCCCTATCTCTCTTATCCCGCTCACCATTAGGATCCTCTAATCATCTCGTGGTTGGAACATGAGAGTTGTGCTAAGGTTGTCTTGCATCTTTGTTGGTTCTTTGTCCAATTGATTCAATGACTTGTAAGCAAACAGTGTTTAGATATTTGGTTTCAATATTCATGTGGTGGTACAGTTTGAAATTGCTATGTTTAAGAGAATTGACAGGTTGCAAAAATTCAACTTTACATAGTCGGCAGCAGATCAATGTAAGGCTGTCATATTTACACCTTGCATGTTCATGTTAGCAGGTGAAGATAAGAACATGATAATCGTACTGGCATATGTGGATGGTGAAGTGCAACATGGATCCACGGGTGTGTATTATAGTGATCCTCCCAAAGTCACTTTTCCAGCATCCGAGGAAACCACTTTTGAAGATGTCAAGAGTGAGATATGCCGAGGACTTGGAGTTGGTGATGATCAGTACAACCTGAATATGCAAGCTCGCTTGGATATTGGAGCTCCTGGACCACATTATTTTCAATTAGTTCCAATATATGAGGAAAGAGGATGGACCATGATTTTTGAGAAGACGAAGTCTCGGACAACATGGCAAGTGATAGAGCTATATGTTAACATCTCGCCAAATGGAGACATGTTGAACCAAGTCAATACTGCAAGGAACATCCGAAGAACTGAAAGTCAAGAACGAACGTATGAAAGTGCAATGCATTGCTCATTACATCAAACCTCGTTCGGTGGTTTTCCAGAATGTATCACATGTGCTCCTCATCTCAACATGTCGCATGCTCCACCTTCAAGTCATGTCAATGTAACAAATGATTTGCGAACAGGCATTGGCGATGACCCATATTATCAGGAGGATACAGACCATGAGGATGATTTGATTGGAGAGCTTGATGATGATGAGCATGATTCTGATGGTGCACCTAGCCAAAGTTCGGATGATGATTCAGAACCAAGGCACGTGTATCCTGTCCATGCATTTCCATTCATGCGGAGCTCCGGGCAGAATGGTGTGAGTGTACTAAGGGAGGCAACAGCGGATCAAAGTTTTTTTGGATGTAAGAAATATTTTGCGAGTCCATTGTCGGAGCTTCAGATTTTTGATTCGAAAGAGCACCTTAAAATTGCAGTTGGTGAATTTCACATAAACATGAACTTGGAAGTAAAGTAAAGCACAAGCAGTCAATCTAAACTTATAGCAGAGTGTATCAATGATAGTTGCATGTGGAGGCTGTATGCAACACCAACAAAAATTGGTTCATGTTGGCAAATAAGAAAGTGTCCTTACTCTCACACTTTTCATGCACCAGCAAATAGAACTGACTATTCTCAGTTATCAGCCTCTATAATTGCTGATGTGATTTGTGAAGCACTGAAGGATGACCTGGAGTTGAGTATAAAAAATGTTCGAGCATTAGTCAGACAACGTTACCGAAATGTGAAGCCATCATACAATAAGTTGTGGCGTGGAAGAGAGAAGGCCATAGCACAACTTTTTGGTAGCTGGGAAGGATCATACAATCTTCTGGTCCCTTTCCTCGAAGCTATTAAAGTTAAAAATCCAGGTACAAAGTATACTCTTCTATCGAAACCCATGGTGCAAGATGGGCATAGAGAATTTCAATGTGTGGCTTGGGCATTTGGACCTTGTATTGAAGCTGTTCCTCACATTTGACCTGTAATAATTGTGGATGCTTCATTTCTATCGGGAAGGTACAAGGGAAGGTTGCTAATGGCTTGTGGATATGACGCTAATAACCAACTAATACCTCTTGCATTTGCCATTGTGGAGAAAGAGGATGCAACAAACTAGGGCTGGTTCATGAGATGGCTTCGGAGGGAGGTAACTGGTGTTGGAAAGTTCGTGTGTGTCATTTCAGATCGCCACAAAGCAATCAAATGGGTGTTTAAGCAGCCACACATTGGTTGGAATGAGGATGCTGGTGAGTGTGTTCATCGATTTTGTTCTCAACATGTCGCAGAGAACCTATACAAATCTTATCGAGATGATAACATTTTGAAAATATTCAAGTGGGCAGTCAAGAAAAAGAAACCTCGTAGGTTTGAGGAGGGCATGTCATCTATTGCACATACTTGTCCCGATGCAATAGCATATCTTAGAAAGGTCGGTAAGTATTTGCAGGAAGACAAAAATGAGAAAGAAAAACCTGAAAAAGTATTTCAATGCATGGATGGGGGTTACCGTTGGGGGATCATGACCAGCAATGGGTTTGAGTCCTTAAACAATGTGTTTAGGCTTTCCCGAAGGCTCCCAGTGGCAGCGATTGTGGAGGAAACATTTTCAAAGTGTTTGGAGTGGTTTGTGGAAAGAAGGCGAAGTGCTCTTAACTTGGTTGATGATGGAAAGCAATGGTCCGATCGGGTAGACAAACTTTTGGTGAAAAGGGGTGACAAGGCAGGACATATGCATGTTATTTCATTTGGCGATGAAGTTGGAATATTTGAGGTCAAGGTTGATCACGAGAGGGTTCCATTACGCCATGGAGATCATGTTGTTTTTATTCATAAAGACTTCAAGTACAAGGTCATTTTGCAACCAAATAATGCTTCATCTTGCGAATGCCTAAAGCCGAACCTAACAGGTGTGCCATGTGCTCATGTGCTTGCTGTTTGCAAGTATCGGAATCTGAATGAAAATGAAATAGTACATTCATATTACTCTTAAGTGCTTGCAAACACTTGGGCTGGGCAATTTCATCCGTATGGTAACCAAAATGAGTGGCCAACATATAATGGAACTACTATTGTTCCCGATGAGAAGTTAGTAAACCGTGGGCGTCGTCAGCATAAAAGGATCCCGATGTACATGGATGAAATGCAAGGAAGGCGAATGGGGCACCAGGCCCGACATTCCACAAGAGACAAAAATCAAATAGGTATTGAAGCTTGTTATACAGTACTGTTTTATATGTAAAATTTATTTACATTTGATTTAACTTGTGTGTCTTACCTTTAGGCACATCATCTAGTCAAGGACAGATCTCATCGTCGAGTCGAGGAAAGAGGTTGAGTCAAGGGAAGAGCACATCATCCATAGGAAAGAGGTTGAGTCAAGGGAAGAGCACATCATCTAAAGGGAAGAGATCAAGTAAAGAGAAGAACACATCATCTAGTCGAAATTCTGACACTACGACTACCATCTGATGACTAGTATTCTCGGAAATTTTCATTAAATTTGGAGTCAGACATTGACAGAGTCGCCATTGTTCGTTCAGCCAAAATTTGGCCAAAATTTTGAACCGAAAATAAAAGTGTCCAGAAATTGTTGACCTTTTCACAAAAGTACAACAATATGATGACTACTATTCTGTGAAATTTTCAGCCAATTTTGAGTAACACATTGAGAGATTCGTCCATTCTTCATTTTCAGCCATAATTTTGCCAAAACTTTGAACCTGAAAAAAGTGTCCAGGATTTTATGAAAATTTGACACAAGGACTACCATATGATGACAAGTATTCTGGGAATTTTTCATCAAATTTGGAGTAACACATTGAGAGATTCATTCATTCTTTGTTTTCAGCCATAATTTGGCCAAAAATTTGAACCTGAAAAATGTGTCCAGAATTTTATGAAATTTTGACACAAGGACTTACATATGATGAATACTATTCTGTGAAATTTTCATCAAATTTTGAGCCACACATTGAAAGATTCGTCCATTCTTTGTTTTCAGCCATAATTTTGAACCCTGATTCATCTCACGCACATTCAGTTTTACACAAGGCAGGCTGCAACATGAGCTTAGCCAATGCGGAGTGACATGGCTTGAAAGGATTACAACTCATGTGTGGCCTATTACAAAGCATAATCAGGAACTTTTTTGTTGTGCAAAAGGAAAGAAACATCTACTCATTTACACTTCTAGATCGGTGGAGATGAGCATATCATATCACTATATGCTCTCATTCTAATTCAGTACTTGTGAAGAATTCCTTGACTGAGATCTGGGAGCTTCAGTTGCATCTTGTGTTGTCCGTCCTCCATCTACCATGGCTTCACCAACATTGAGATATGTTGTAAAACCTCTCCCGGAGTATATCCAATCATTAAATACATCGGAGTTGCTTTCTTTCGGGGGGCTCGGTGGGTGAGCAATATCTGAAACATCATCATCAGATGGGATATCTTCGATCTTCAGCGGCAATCTAGCCTCATCGAGCATGCTTCGCAGCCTAGGCTCCAAGTTGAGATCCATCAAATTTCCTACACAAGACCTCAGTATAGATTTGCCTATCTTCTTGCACCCACTGGTAGTAGCACATTTGATCCCCCATGCAGCATTCTTTATCTCACATAGGCTCTACAAGCGACAATACAAATATTAAATCATGTGATTGTTACTGCATTCCAAATAAATAATGAAAATAATGCACACACTTACAATGCGAGCCAATGGTGGACCGCTGGGCATGTACCCGGTCCATTCGATGCTATCTCATAGATATGGGATAGGTTTATCTAGGCCTCCTAAGCATTGATAGTCAAAGAATACTGTGTACATACCATATTGCTGGAGCCAATGTTTGTAATCGGGTAAACTAGCTACATCAAAGGGAATATCCTCTGGCACTACTCCTACTCGGACACGATCATACTCTTCAACATATTCTTGAACATACTTGACATGAACTTCTTCCCAATTATGCGGTTTTCCTACAGAATGCTTAAATTTTCGCAGTTTGCGAACCTCTACCTCGCCGCGTGGAGGGGAAGGTGGAATGGCTTGTCTTAATCCGAATTGCCGCATCACCCTATTTGGATAGTGAAAATCTACAATCCAAAAATGTATGAGTGGTACTCTAGCAAACCACCAATTAGTACCATCACGTACTTCGACAGGCATCTCATCCAGATGGTCTTCATATGGTTGCCATTCAATTGCACCTTCTCGAATCAAATCAATCTGATTTCGATAATATTCGGTACCTATATAGTTCATTTGCAAGTGAGAAAAATTAGTTGGCATAACACAAACAATGTCTAATAGATGAGGTGAGTACAGTACGATACCCGCATTATGTGGAACATCAAATTCAAGTCCAGCACACCACTTTGCTCCAAATACAGGGTTATAATCCAAGTCTACTTCTTCATCTTCCTCATCTCCGGGTTCCTCCCTTTCCTTTGGCTTCTCAATAATATTTTTAGGGCGACCAAGTGGCAAATGGGACCAGGACCATAACTGTAGCAGCAACAAAGGCCCCGAAATTTCTAATCTCTCCTTCTCAGCCCCCATGCTCAACTGTCTATATAACATAGCAAGAACAGCTGCTCCCGAATTATACTCTGTTGGTTGCCCTGCATTCTGCATAAACTGAAGATACATAGCTGGCACTCCAGCTCCAGATGTATCAGTGAACACCGTGGAGCCAAGGATTTCTAGAACAATCGCTCGAGCATGCCAATGAATCTCTCGATCCACTGGATTATCCGGCATCACCTGGAAGCGTTCTCGTAGTTTACCCAAATTTAAAGAGTATTGTGAATTCTTCACAGCAATATTGTCATCATCTTTCCGCCTTCTCTTTTGCTTCATGTGTTGTTCATCTACAGGAATCCCAAGCAACCTCTCAATCAATCCAGACCATGCAGCATCAGCTTTGCCAATAAGTGGTGTACCATGGATAGGCAACCCCCACAAACAACTCAAGTCTTGTAGTGTAACGGTCATTTCTCCTATAGGTAAATGAAAACTATTTGTCTCAGGCCGCCAACGCTCGACCAATGCTGATATCAAATATTTGTCGACATTGATTTTCTTCATTTTAGCAATTTGATAAAAACCAAGGTTCTCTAAGGCTGCGCTACAAAGAGGATCCACTGGAATGCCAACACAGTGACACCGAACATTCAAGCAAATGTTAGGCTGCATAAAGATATACAAAAATCAGTTTCAGCCAACCATAAAGTGCAACAAACCACATGGAAATTCGATAAATACTCACATTTTCCCAAGATTTGGATATTTTATGTTGTCTGTGCTGAAGGAAATATGCCCTAGAGGCAATAATAAAGTTGTTATTTTATATTTCCTTATTCATGATAAATGTTTATTATTCATGCTAGAATTGTATTGATCGGAAACCTAAATACATATGTGAATACATAGACAAACACTGTGTCCTTAGTGAGCCTCTACTTGACTAGCTCGTTGATCAAAGATGGTTGAGGTTTCCTAACCATGGACATGAGTTGTCATTTGATAACGGGATCACATCATTAGGTGAATGATGTGATGGACAAGACCCATCCATTAGCTTAGCATAATGATCGTTCAGTTTTATTGCTATTGCTTTCTTCATGTCAAATACATATTCCTTCGACTATGAGATTATGCAACTCCTGGATACCAGAGGAATGCCTTGTGTGCTATCAAATGTCACAACGTAACTGGGTGATTATAAAGATGCTCTACAGGTATCTCCGAAGGTGTTTGTTGAGTTGGCATAGATCGAGATTAGGATTTGTCACTCCGAGTATCGGAGAGGTATCTCTGGGCCCTCTCGGTAATACACATCATAAGAAGCCTTGCAAGCAAAGTGACTAATGAGTTAGTTGCAGGATGATGTATTACGGAACGAGTAAATGGACTTGCCGGTAACGAGATTAAACTAGGTATGAAGATACCGACGATTGAATCTCGGGCAAGTAACATACCGATGGACAAAGGGAATTACGTATGTTGTCATAACGATTCGACCGATAAAGATCTTCGTAGAATATGTAGGAGCCAATATGAGCATCCAGGTTCCGCTATTGGTTATTGACCAGAGAGGTGTCTCGGTCATGTCTACATAGTTCTCGAACCCGTAGGGCCCGCACGCTTAATGTTCGATGACGATATAGTATTATATGAGTTATGTGATTTGGTGACCGAATGTTGTTCGGAGTCCCGGATGAGATCACGGACATGAAGAGGAGTCTCGAAATGGTAGAGAGGTAAAGATTGATATATAGGATGATAGTATTCGGACACCGGAAGTTTTCCGGAATGTATCGGGTATTTATCGGAGTGCCGGGGGGGGGGTTACCGGAACCCCCGGGGGGAATATATGGGCCATATAGGCCATGAGAGGGGAGCACACCAGCCCACAAGGGGTGGCACGCCCCCCCTATGGCAGGTGGCCGAATAGGAGAAGGAGAAGAGGGGGTTCGGCCCCCCCCTTCCTTCTCTTCTTCCCCCTTCCTTTCTTCTCCGGTGAAAAAAAGGAAAGGGGGGGGGGGGGGGCGCCTCTTGGGGAAACCCCAAGTAGGATTCGGATCCTACTTGGGGCGCCCCCTGGCTGCCTCTCCTCCCCTCCCACCTATATATATGTGTGGAGGGGGGCGCCTAGAACACACAACATCAATTGTTAGCCGTGTGCGGCGCCCCCCTCCACAGTTTACACCCCCCGGTCATATTCTCGCGGTGCTTAGGCGAAGCCCTGCGAGGATCACTTCACCATCACCGTCACCATGCCATCGTGCTGACGGAACTCATCTACTACCTCAACACCTTGCTGGATCAAGAAGGCAAGGGACGTCACCGAGCTGAACGTGTGCAGAACTCGGAGGTGCCGTACGTTCAGTACTCGATCGGTGGAGCGCGAAGAAAGTTCGACTACATCAACCACATTGTGAAACACTTCCGCTTCTGGTCTACGAGGGTACGTAGACACACTCTCTCCCTCGTTGCTATGCATCTCCATGGATAGATCATTGCGTGTGCATAGATTTTTTTTTTGTTTTCCATGCAACGTTTCCCAACAGTGGCATCATGAGCCAGGTCTATGCGTAGATGATATGCATGACTAGAACACAAAGAGTTGTGGGCGGTGATAGTCATACTGCTTACCACCAACGTCTTATTTTGATTCGGCGGTATTGTGGGATGAAGTGGCCCGGACCAACCTTACATGTCCATGCACATGAGACCGGTTCCACCGATAGACATGCAACTAGTTTTGCATAAAGGTGGCTGGCGGGTGTCTGTTTCTCCTACTTTAGTTGAATCAAATTTGACTACGGCCGGTCCTTGAAGAAGGTTAAAACAGCAAACTTGACGAAACACTGTTGTGGTTTGATGCGTAGGTAAGAACGGTTCTTGCTAAAAGCCCGTAGCAACCACGTAAAACTTGCAACAACAAAGTAGAGGACGTCTAACTTGTTTTTGCAGGGCATGTTGTGATGTGATATACGTTATTGTATGAGATGATCATGTTTTGTAAAAGTTATCGGCAACTGGCAGGAGCCTTATGGTTGTCTCTTTATTGTATGAAATGCAAACGCCATGTAATTGCTTTACTTTATCACTATGCGTTAGCGATAGTTGTAGAAGCAATAGTTGGCGAGACGACCACGACGCAACTTTGGAGATCAAGGTGTCGAGCCGG
Organism: Thinopyrum elongatum; assembly: GCA_011799875.1. Classification (NCBI taxonomy): domain Eukaryota; kingdom Viridiplantae; phylum Streptophyta; class Magnoliopsida; order Poales; family Poaceae; genus Thinopyrum; species Thinopyrum elongatum. Next base: position 67,744,475 of record CM022302.1, on the reverse strand, counting down.
TGACGATGGAGATCATGACGATGCTTTGGATATGGAGATCAAAAGCACAAGATGATGATGGCCATATCATGTCACATATTTTGATTGCATGTGATGTTTAACTTTTATGCATCTTATTTTGCTTAGTATGGCGGTAGCATTATAAGATGATCCCTTAACTAAATTTCAAGGTATAAGTGTTCTCCCTGAGTATGCACCGTTGTGACAATTCGTCGTGTTGAGACACCACGTGATGATCGGGTGTGATAGACTCTACGTTCACATACAACGGGTGCAAGACAGTTTTGCACATGCGGAATACTCGGGTTAAACTTGACGAGCCTGGCATGTACAGACATGGCCTCGGAACACTGGAGACCGAAAGGTCGAACGTGAATCATATAGTAGATATGATCAACATAGAGATGTTCACCATTGATGACTACTCCATCTCACGTGATGATCGGACATGGTTTAGTTGATTTGGATCATGTATCATTTAGATGACTTGAGGGATGTCTATCTAAGTGGGAGTTCTTAAGTAATTTGATTAATTGAACTTAATTTATCATGAACTTAGTCCTGATAGTATTTGCATATCTATGTTGTAGATCAATGGCCCGTGCTACCGTTCCCTTGAATTTTAATGCGTTCCTAGAGAAAGCTAAGTTGAAAGATGATGGTAGCAACTACACGGACTGGGTCCGTAACTTGAGGATTATCCTCATTGCTGCACAGAAGAATTATGTCCTTGATGCACCGCTAGGTGAAAGGCCTGATGCAGGAGCAGATGCTGATGTTATGAACGTCTGGCAAGCTCGATCTGATGACTACTCGATAGTTCAGTGTGCCATGCTTTACGGCTTAGAATCAGGACTTCAAAGATGTTTTGAACGTCATGGAGCATATGAGATGTTCCAAGAGTTGAAGTTAATATTTCAAGCAAATGCCCGAGTTGAGAGATATGAAGTCTCCAACAAGTTCTATAGATGTAAGATGGAGGAGAATAGTTCTGTCAGTGACCACATACTCAAAATGTCTGGGTATCATAATCACTTGACTCAGCTGGGAGTTAATCTTCCAGTTGATAGTGTTATTGACAGAGTTCTCCAATCACTGCCACCAAGCTACAAAGGCTTCGTGATGAACTATAATATGCAAGGGATGGAGAAGACAATTCCTGAGCTCTTCGCAATGCTCAAAGCTGTGGAGGTAGAAATCAAGAAGGAGCATCAAGTGTTGATGGTTAACAAGACCACTAGTTTCAAGAAAAAGGGTAAGGGAAAGAAAGGGAACTTCAAGAAGAATGGCAAGCAAGTTGCCACTCCCGGGAAGAAGCCCAAAGCTGGACCCAAGTCTGAAACTGAGTGCTTCTACTGCGAAGGGACTATTCACTGGAAGCGGAACTGCCCCAAGTATTTGGCGGATAAGAAGGATGGCAAAGTGAACAAAGGTATATTTGATATACATGTTATTGATGTGTACCTTACTAATGCTCATAGTAGTGCCTGGGTATTTGATACTGGTTCGGTTGCTCATATTTGTAACTCGAAACAGGAGCTACGAATTAAACGAAGATTGGCTAAGGACGAGGTGACGATGCGCGTCGGGAATGGTTCCAAGGTCGATGTGATCGCCGTCGGCACGCTACCTCTACATCTACCTTCGGGATTAGTTTTAGACCTGAATAATTGTTATTTGGTGCCAGTGTTGAGCATGAACATTATATCTGGATCTTGTTTAGTGCGAGACGGTTATTCATTTAAATCAGAGAATAATGGTTGTTCTATTTATATGAGTAATATCTTTTATGGTCATGCACCCTTGAATAGTGGTCTATTTTCATTGAATCTCGATTGTGGTGATACACATATTCATAATATTGATGCCAAAAGATGCAAAGTTGATAATGATAGTGCAACAAATTTGTGGCACTGCCGTTTAGGTCATATTGGTGTAAAGCGCATGAAGAAACTCCATGCAGATGGGCTTTTGGAATCACTTGATTATGAATCATTTGATACTTGCGAACCATTCCTCATGGGCAAGATGACTAAAACTCCGTTCTCCGGAACAATGGAGCGAGCCAATGACTTATTGGAAATAATGCGTACCGATGTGTGCGGTCCGATGAGTGTTGAGGAACGCAGCGGGTTTCGTTATTTTCTACCCTTAACAGATGATTTGAGCAGATATGGGTATATCTACTTAATGAAACACAAGTCTGAAACATTTGAAAAGTTCAAAGAATTTCAGAGTGAAGTGGAGAATCATCGTAACAATAAAATAAAGTTTCTACGATCTGATCGCAGAGGCGAATATTTGAGTTACGAGTTTGGCCTTCATTTAAAACAATGTGGAATAGTTTCACAACTCATGCCACCTGGAACACCACAGCGTAATGGTGAGACGATACCGTATGAACTGTGGTTTGGCAAGAAACCTAAGCTGTCGTTTCTTAAAGTTTGGGGTTGTGACACTTATGTCAAAAGGCTTCAGCCTGATAAGCTCGAACCCAAATTGGAAAAGTGTGTCTTCATAGGATACCCTAAGGAAACAATTGGGTACACCTTCTACCGCAGATCCGAAGGCAAGATCTTTGTTGCCAAGAATGGAAACTTTCTAGAGAAGGAGTTTCTCTCGAAAGAAGTGAGTGGGAGGAAAGTAGAACTTGATGAGGTAATTGTACCTTCTCTCAATTTGGAAAATAGCACATCAGAGAAATCTGTTCCCGTGATGTCTACACCAACTAGAGAGGAAGGTAATGATGATGATCATGAAATTACAGATCAAGTTACTACTGGACCTCGTAGGTCGAACAGAGCACGTTCTGTACCAGAGTGGTACGGTAATCCTGTTCTGGAAGTCATGTTACTAGACCATGACGAACCTACGAACTATGAAGAAGCTATGATGAGCCCAGATTCCGATAAATGGCTTGAGGCCATGAAATCTGAGATAGGATCCATGTATGAGAACAAAGTGTGGACTTTGGTGGACTTGCCCGATGATCGGCAAGCCATAGAGAATAAATGGATCTTCAAGAAGAAGACTGACGCTGATGGTAATGTTACTGTCTACAAAGCTCGACTTGTCACAAAAGGTTTTCGACAAGTTCAAGGAGTTGACTACGATGAGACTTTCTCACCCGTAGCGATGCTTAAGTCCGTCCGAATCATGTTAGCAATTGCCGCATTTTATGATTATGAAATCTGGCAAATGGACGTCAAAACTGCATTCCTTAATGGATTTCTCAAAGAAGAGTTGTATATGATGCAATCAGAAGGTTTTGTCGATCCTAAAGATGCTAACAAAGTGTTGAAGCTCCAGCGATCCATCTATGGACTGGTGCAAGCATCTCAGAGTTGGAATATACGCTTTGATGAGGTGATCAAAGCTTATGGTTTTATACAGATGGTGATCAAAGCTTATGGTTTTATACAGACTTTCGGTGAAGCCTGTATTTACAATAAAGTGAGTGGGAGCTCTGTAGCATTTCTGATATTATATGTGGATGACATATTGTTGATTGGAAATGATATAGAATTTCTGGATAGCATAAAAGGATACTTGAATAAGAATTTTTCAATGAAAGACCTCGGTGAAGCTGCTTATATATTGGGCATCAAGATCTATAGGGATAGATCAAGACGCTTAATAGGACTTTCACAAAGCACATACCTTGATAAAGTTTTGAAGTTCAAAATGGATCAGTCAAAGAAAGGGTTCTTGCCTGTGTTACAAGGTGTGAAGTCACTACTAGGGAAAACCCTAGTAGTAGCGCTTGAAATACATATATCAGTAGCGCTGGGTCCAGCGCTACTGCTAACGCGCTACAGCTAAGTTGTAGCAGTAGCGCTAGTCAGGGCAGCGCTATTGGTAAGTATGGTTAGCAGTAGCGCTGCCCTGACCAGCGCTACTGCTAACTCTCTGTAGCGCTTGAACAAATGAAGGGCTGCTGCTAATCCAGCGCTGCTAGTAGATGCTTTCCAGTGCTACTGCTAGTATTCCTGCTTTCACAGATTTATACCCCCTCTATGTATTTGTGATGTATTTATACAGGCTCATGTGAGGAAGAAACATGGATTAGATTCATTTGGATGAATCAAAAGTTGAATTAGGACGACGATCCTACTAATTCAACTTTTGGTCACTTTTGATCCATCCACATGAATCTAATCCGCGTTCCTTCCACCAATGATATAATAACTAATCATGATCATAATAACAAATCATCATGATAATCATGATCAACATCATCGTCATATTAATATAAAAACTCTTGCATCATATCATCACCAACAACACTAGCTAATAATCATCATAGTCATTACCACTAACACTATTTAATCATCATAGTCATAGTGTACTATCTAATCACCACCAACACTAGCTAATAATAATCATCATAGTCACTACCACCAACACTAGCTATTTAATCATCATAGTCATAGTGTAGCACATCATCATCTTCAAACTCATTCTAGCTAGCTAATCACTCCTGCTGCTCTCTCTCAGGTAAAATAGCATAAAACATGTGTAGCACTCCTGCTTCATCATATTGGAGAATGCAGATGAACCAGTCTCCTAATCGTGGGCTGCGCTTCTGATTGCTGCCCCCTAGTACTTCTCTGCTGTGATCTTTCATAACTTTGCTCCAGTCTTTGACTATTAAGACTTGCTAGCTTTGAGAAATCATGAATGCACTCATGTGCAATGCAGGATGTCTTGGCCGTAAGCTAACCATTGTCATGCGACCTTTAGGCTCGATCCAACGAGGAACAACATTCATCGGGAGTCCCTGTTGAAGAACATCGTAGCAACATACTTAGCAATGAAGTTTAGCTTAAAAAATAATGTATGCAAAAGATGCACCGAGGACAAATAGTAAAAAATCTTACCATCTTTCCTAAATAGATGTGACCGTAGTTCAATACGCAGACTAGTGGTCGCACGTATTGAGTACTAATATTTCGAAGTCCAGGAAAATAACCTGTCTTGACAGTATCAAGATCCTCAAGCCATGAAACATAATGACTTATCTCCTCGCAGTTTAGTTCAGCCCCGGGACAGTAGTAGGTGCTGTCTACCAAGCGCCAGATATGTTTGCTTGATTGGAAATAAGCTGTCAATAGAAATTAGTTGTCAACTATTTTTAAATAAACAATATAAATTACTTAATAAATATGGTTGAGAAACTCACATATAGGTAGAACTGGAGGCGTCTGCACATCGACCCAGATGTCGATATTACCTTCAATTTCATCTTCCGGACGAATATCAAAGGTGATAAGCATATTAGGCTCAAATGCATAAGCCTTGCATAGTGCTCTCCAATTTTTGCATTCAAAATAGGAGTAGGTGTCTGCATTGTATAATTTTACGGCAAAAGTATAACCATGCTCGGTCCTCAAGTGAACTCTCTTTACCTCCATATTATCCATAGTACTAAAACCAATCTTATCTAAGACATAAATTCTTGCATGGCAGGGGATACGCTAGTAGAATTGTAAAAAATTAAAATTATAAGTTGAAGCAAAAGAAGCAGAAGTCATGCTTAATTACGAAAAAAGACTTGTCGTTGTGACTTACTGTATCCACTTCGAAGGTCTCATCCAGCATGATGCTGAAGCGCCTACCACCAACTAGGTGAGGCCTGTCCCACAGGCCACGCTCGTCTTCGCAGTATTCGCACATAACGAATTCCCTTTCGTCGTCAGACATTTCCTATGTTCATAGTTGAAACATTTAAAATCGATCGAAGGCAACTGCCAGGAAACTCAACACACAGATCACTATTACTCAATATGCAACGGATTGACTTTAGGTCTGTTGAGTCTTCCTTCCTAAACTCTCATCTCACGTATATGGTGGGCACTCCCTCTCTCATATTTTGACCGTCGGTGATGGTCGCTACTCCTCCTTTCCCTAGTGCATTACAAATATCTAGCACAAGGAAAAGAAGGAGAAGCGACCCCCACGACAACAGTCGGGATTCTTCTTCTCTCATATATGGTGGACACTCCCTCACCGATTTTTCGACCGTCAATGATGGTCGCTACTCCTTCTTCCCCTAGTGCATAACAAAGGTCTAGCACAGAGAGAAGAAGGAGAAGCGACCCCCACGACAACAGTCGGCATTCTTCTTCTCTCATATATGTTGGAGACTCTCCCTCACTGATTTTTTGACTATCATGTATGGAGCCCCGACAGACTTAAAGTCAACTCAAAATGTCATTTAATTCTCTTTCTAGCAAATCCGGGGCACTCGATATTTCCTACATATTCTAGCACAAGTCATGCTTAAATTCACGGAAAAATCCGGCATGACCTTTGCTAAAATAGGACATATCGAGCGCCTGAAATTTGCTGGAACGGAAATGAATCAACACTCCGGCAAAACATAGGCCACTGTGAGGTGTTCCCTGCAAACATAGGCCACTAGTAGAAAAAGGCCCATTTGTCCCGGTTCGGGAACCGGGACTAAAGCCCAACACCTTTAGTCCTGGTTCTTATACGAACCGGGACAGATGGGGCTCCACGTGGCCGCTGCGGCGAGCCCAGAGAGGAGGGCCTTTAGTCCCGGTTGGTAACACCAACCGGGACCAAAGATCATCCACGTGTCAGCAGCTCAGGAGCTGGGGTTTTTGTTTTTTTTTTTGAAAGGGGGGGGGGGGGGTTGGGGGGTTTTGGGGGTTTTGTAGGGTTAATTTAGGGGTTTCATATATTGTGTTAGCTAGATAATAGCTAGAGAGAAGTGTCCTCTCTTATCTCCGTGCTTGGTCGACGCTACGTACTATACGTATAGAGAGGACTCGACACGCTAGCTAATAAGCAAATGAAGGAAACCATTAAGTACACAAGATCGTCATGACCATATACAGAGGGAAGTGATCGACCTCCTCCTTCTCTGAGAGATTGGTCGAACAACAAGTTTTCGTATATCTATCCGACGCTACTAGCTACATATATACAATATAAGATCTCTTACAATCCCTAACATCTGATGTCAAGTTCCACATGGTATTCTCCGGCTGGATTGATGACGTGGTCAAGAAAGAATCCCGCCAATTCCTCTTGAATTGCTTTTATGCGATCTTGTGGTAGGAGTTCATCCCGCATCTGCCAAATCTAATTTGAAGAAGGGGGTCAATACATATATATGAATGAAACTCAACACAAATGATGGTAATAAAATAAAATTGTGAATATTATTGCTTACGCACTTCATATTGTTTTTCAGAGTAGCCCCGCTTAGAGGTCGTGGCGTTGTAGATGTACTCGCAAACGTAGTATCCACAAAAATTATTCCCGCCTTCCTGCCACAACCACTTTATGAGAAATAGAGGTCAATCAAACTGATAATCAAGCATTATAAATGGTATTGATGAAACTAGCTAGAATCAATGGGAGATGCGCGGAACTAGCTAGTAGTACTTACTTTCGGGTGTGTAAATCGCAGCTCCCCCGGCAGTCCCAGAACTTCTGTGGTTAACACTTTCCAAACCCTGCGAGACAAAGAAAATAATTACTTGATATCAGGAAATGAACAAAGTTGCCGATATGGTGCGATAATGATCGATTGAACTTACTTCTGGAGCATTTCAGTCATGGCCGCATACTCCTTGGGATCTTTTCGTTTTGAGTCTAAGACGGTTACTAGTCCCTGCTCAAGCTTAATCTCTAGGAGAATAAAGTGGAAGCTGCGCACGCATGCATAAATCATCAATTACATTACTATAACCTCGAGTAATAATGGAAACCGAATATGCAGAAGACAGTAACACTCACTTGAAGTTGTAAGGAAAGAGTATTTTATCTTTGTTTTGATTTTTAATCAACGATTGTAGCAAGTTGGCCTCGGTTTCTTTCGCATTATATTTAACCGTCCATTCATTTATGAGATTTGTGTTAATGAACCCAATATCATAGATTTGTGCATTTCTGCATTCGACGATCTTCAATCTGCATAATATAGTGAGGATAATTATATATACATGCAATGAAAGAGCTGAGCTATATATAGAGACTTAATTACAGAAGTATAGTACTTACAGACACTAGCAAGTGATGATTATTTTATCGAGGTCCTTTTGATTGTAAAACTGGAAGAACTCCTCAAATGGAATATACAACAGATCAATTCCAACGAGGTCGTGCACCTCTTTAACTCTCAGCGTCAAAATATCCTTCCCAGACTTGCAGGTGTCCATGTACCACTTATGGAATCTTCGCATCATCGTTGTTAGAGGAGGATCACCAGGTCTGACGAGAGGCTTCCCGTACTGGTATTTGTGTTCGTCCACCTCCATTGTATCAAAATGTGCATCGTCGGGCAAGTAATCACCAGGATTGGTAACGGGCAGCATCCCCGGCAGATTTGCGACGATATCGCTAGACACCTTGAGCGGGGGGCATGATTGGTTCGCCTGTTCGCCGAGCTGGGGAATTTTGTTCCCACTTATTCGTTCTTGTAACCTTTTGTCACTTGAAGTAGTTCCCGACCGGCGCGCTCCTCCCACTGCCTTTTTAAGAGCGCGGACATGGTTGTCATCTGGCGGAGGCGGTGGTGGTCGCTTCAGGTTCTCCAAAGTGCGCTTCAGTTTGACCGGATCTATCTTCTCCTCCGGAGGTGGATTTTTCTTTGCAAAAAAGTCCTTCACTTCGGCTTGACAGATCTGCGCGTTTTCCTCCTCGATCATCTCGTATGGTAACTTCTCTAGAGGCTTGAGAGATGGACCGAATATGTATTGCCTCCCACCTCTGGCTGTACTGCTAGACGCCGGAGCAGCCGGAGCGGCTGCGGCTGTCTTCCTTTGTTGCTTACGAGGCGGAGAAGGAGGCGGAGTGCTACGACGCGCCGGAGCAGCCGGAGCGGCGGCGGCTGTCTTCCGCTGTTGCTGACGAGGCGGAGCAGGAGGCGGGCTGCTCGGACGCGCCGGCGCAGGCGGAGAAGGAGGTGGAGTGCCGCCACATGCCGGAGCAGCCGGAGAAGGAGGTGGAGTGCCGCCACGCGCCGGAGCAGCCGGAGAAGGAGGTGGAGTGCCCTGATCACTCGCTAGAGGAGGAGGCGGAGTGCCCTAACTCGTCGGAGGAGGAGGCGGAGGCGTCCAGTTCGGAAGGTTGATGAGCTCCTTCCGCCATAGACATGGAGTCTTCAGAGCAAGACCCAGCTGAGTCTCCCCTTCACCGGTAGGGTGGTCAAGCTCGAGCTCCTCAAATCCCTCCGTTATTTCATCGACCATCATAACAGCATAGCCTTCTGGAATCGGAAGGCAGTGAAAAGTTGCACCGGGTTGAGGAGGTGCAACAGAGCCGACAGCCGCCTTGACTTTGAGGTGCTGCCATTGCGCCATAAGGTGGCAATCTTGAGCCTCCGTGATAGCATCCACGGGGTAGTTGGGAGCTGTGAAGTGAGGCTGCTGAAGGGGCTCGGTGGAAGCCACGCTGCTTCTCCACTAAGATGGCGGGGTAGCTTCTGGGGTAGCTTCGGCAGGTCGCTGCCTCTGAACTAGTGCTTGTTCCTCTAGCGCTCGTACCCTTGCATTCAGCTTCTGCAGTTCGGTCTGCTCCACTTTCCTCCTCCTCTCCCGGGTTTTGTAACCGCCTGCGCTGGGAAACCTTTCCTTCCACGCAACGGAGCCTGCCATGCCTCGTGTTCGTCCTGGGTGCTCAGGATTCCCGAGGGCCTGTGTGAGCTTGTCGTTCTCTCTGTCGGGAACGAACGTCCCTTGCTGTGCTGCGGCGATATACTTCTGACGCTTCTTGACGGGTATTTCAAGTTGCTTCTTCGTCCAACGGCACTTCCCTGTTTCAGGGTCCAAGGTTCCCCCAACCCCGAAGAACCAAGTCCTTGAACGGTCTGGCCAGTTCAATGTCTCTGGTTCGACCCCTTTATCAAGCAGGTCCTTCTCAGCCTTGTCCCACAAAGGCCGGGCTTTGAGGTAGCCACCTGACCCCGTGCGATGGTGATACTCCTTCTTTGCAGCATTTTTCTTGTTTGTCGCTGACATCTTCTTACTCTTCTCCGATGTCTTGTGGGCCACAAATGCGGGCCAGTGATCTCTTATCTTCTCAAATCGGCCGGTGAATTCTGGAGTCTTCCCTTTGTCGACAAACGTTGATTTCAACTCATTCTTCCACCTCCTGAATAGATCTGCCATCTTCTTAAGAGCATGAGCCTTGACCAATGGCTCTATAACTGGCTTATCCGGATCCTCCTCTGGCGGTATGGTGAAATTTGCCTTCAGCGCGGTCCAAAGATCATCTTTCTGTCTATCGTTGACAAAAGACACTTGAGGGTCTTCGCTCTTAGGCTTATTCCATTGGTGGATGCTGATCGGGATCATGTCCCTAACAAGAACCCCGCACTGAGCAGAAAATGCTTCCTTGGTCCGGCTGGGTTCAATCGGTTGGCCATCGCCCTTGATTGCTGTGATCGTGGACCTTTCATCCTGGCGCAACCTTTTCTTCGGGCCTCGTCTCGTTACCGAAGTTTGGCTCGATCCAGAAGGCTAGAAAAGAAGAAAGAAGAGAGTTAATATGTGTACATACCAAAACAATTAATGCATGAATTAGCTAGTCAGTGCATGCTTAATTAATATATATACCTCGCCGGATTTTGCAACATCTCCTTCCTCCGTTCGCTCACCGGAGCAGTAATCACGGTCTCCTTCTTCCACCGGCATTCCGTCACCGGAGCCATCATAATCATGTCCTTCCACCTCCATTGTTCGATCACCGGAGCCTGCTTCACCCTCTCCTTCCAGACCATCGGTGTCGTTGAGAAACGACAAGACATCACCTCCGCCGAGGATTATGTCCCCCAACAATTGTTCTGCTTCGATGTCTCGGTGCTCCATAGTTTCTGCAAATATTACAACATGGCAATTAATATACAAACATGACAGATGGATATATTAGTGCAAACGTAGACCTAGCTAGCTCGACGCTTCTACGGTTTGGGGTGGCCTCGACAACGCTTCTAGGGTTTGGGGTGGCCTAGGCAATGCTTCTAGGGTTTGGGGTGGCCTCGACAACGCTTCTAGGGTTTGGGTCAGACCGCCTCTCTCATGAATGTCCGACGTCCGGACCGACAAGGGATTTAACAAAATGACGCCATTCTGGATGTGTAGAAAATGGTCCATATTTTTCCTGATCTCATCTACCCTTCTATATGTCACGTTGTCTAGTGTCAAAGAATTCAAGAAAACCATGACTTCATCATTAGCAGGAAATGACAGGCGTATAATGGTACGAAGCTCTTCAAAGTTGTTTTGGAACGGAGTTCCCGATAGAATAATTCTCTTTTTGGTACAAAGTTCAGCAAGAGCCTTCCGAATATCGCTATTTGGAAGGCCTTTGCTGAAATTCGTACCAAAAGGCGAATTATTCTATCAGGAACTCTGTTCCAAAACAACTTTGAATTCATAATGTTGCATATGTCAAAATTCATAATGGGGGCATTCTTGATAAATCTATATATGTCAAAATTCAAACTTTGACATATGATCAAATGTTGCATATGTCAAAATTCAAACTTTGACATATGATCAAACTTTGATATATGATCAAATGTTGCATATGTCAAAATTCAAACTTTGACATATCATCAAACTTTGATATATGTCCACCGCGATATAAAATAATACATAGACTTGTTCGGGCGAGAGGGGGTTGATCGACGTCCCCCCTCATGTCGAAGTGAATGAAGAACTCTGAATTTTTTTACATGTACTCCTACAACATGAAAATTTCTAAGTGATTGCCAAAATGTTTGCTAAACTTTTATGCTTCATTTATATGAAGATCAATTGTCCAATATAACTATGTTCGCGATATGAGGCATTGGACATTATCTAGATCACATGCCTCAAAATCAAAGGAAAAACTCCTCTCACAACTATCCGCGATGCCCAACAATATGAAATCATTCACAAATATTGATGTTGGACTCGACTAAATATGCACTCCATAGTCCAATCAAGTATATAAATCCGCGGTGATCAAACACATACAAGTTACAAAAATTTCTATGCTCACAAAAATATAAGCCCGAGGGGAATTGAAGTTATCGGGGTTATGTTTATACAACAAATGGACATCTCATCTCATCTGAAAAAACATAGCACATCTAAAAAAATACATACATACATGGAAAAAAATGCTATGAACAAAAAAAACATCATATATGAACATTTTCTATATCCATCCATCCATACATACATACATACATACATTGAAAAAAATGCTATGAACAAACACATCAGTAGTAATTATTTTTATAATGATTTGGCCTCAAAAAATTCTTTTATTAGTATTTTCAAACTCTAGAATGACCCTGTTGCACTAGAACTATTTCAAATAATTATTTTCAAATGCCAATTTTTTTTTTGAGAACTCCTCTGATGCCTATAGATCATTTTTATGCAAAAACCCACTTTGGTCATTTGAAACTTTTGAGCACAACTTCCATTTTTCAATTTTGGTCCAATCTTGGCATTGAACTACAACCCTATTTTTTCCTTACTAATTTTTTTTGAAAAAATTACAACAACTTCATGACAGTACCCACACTCCATTTCACCAAAAACCTTCTGATCCATAGTTCAAAATTTTCAAATTTCGTTCAAATGAAATTTGAACCAGATTCAAATTCCTTGCTGAAAACCTATTCTAAACCACTCCAAAAATTCTGAAATTTTGCCATCACCTTTGTCTTGCATCAGTACCTCACCACAAAAAAATTCAGAAATTTCAAAAATGCCCAAAGCCATCTAGCATTTCATCAAACACCTTCTATGCATTTCATCAATAAATTTCAGAAAATTCAGAGGGGGGGAGGGAGGGGGGGCTGTTGTTGCTCTTCACTGTCCACTCCTTCCCCTCTCCTTCACGGTGTTGCTGCTGCTCTTCAATGCGTCGGGGCCGGCGGCGATCATGGAGCAGTGGCAGAGCAAGGCCGAGCTCGGGGGAGCACGCGGCGACGGGAGCAGGGGACCATGGGAAAGGGGGGGTGCTCACTGGAGGGCGGCGATGGCTGGAGGCCGGCGACGAGGACGGCGGGCTCGGGGTGGCACGCGGCGACGGGGACGAGGACGGCGGGCTCGGGGCGGCACGCGGCGACGGGGACGAGGACGGCGGGGGAGAGAGCGCAGGATCGAAGAACTGAATGGAAATTTTCACAAGTGCTGCTTATATACACTAAGCATTGGTCCTGGTTCGTGGAACCAACAGGGACCAATGCCACCTTTAGTCCCAGTTCGTACCACCAACCGGGACCAAAGGTCTCTTTCCAGCAGCCCAAAGGGCGGGAAACAGAGGCCTTTGGTCCCGGTTGGTGCCACCAACCGGGACTAAAGGGTGGCATTGGTCCCGGTTCGTGGCACGAAACGGGACCAATGCCACCCTTTAGTCCCGGTTGCTTGCACCAACCAGGACCAAAGGCCTTGTGCTGCCCGCGGCCAAAAGTTTAGTCCCACCTCGCTAGTTGAGAGGGGCGCGGAGTGGTTTATAAACCCCACTATCGCTGCCCTCTCGAGCTCCTCTCAGATGCAGGCTTACGGGCCTAACGTGACACTCCGCTGCCTGTGGGCCTACTGGGCCTTCTGCGGGCCTGAATCCTGGCCCGTGGTTGGGTGTCTAGTCATATTCAGGCCGTGGTGGCCCAGTAGGTGGTATTTTTTTTTCTATTTTTTCGTAGTTTTTTTTTCTTTTTTGCTTTATTTTTTTTATTTTTTTTCTACTTACAACAAAATACAAACTGTTTTTCAGTGATTCTTTTTTGCTTTTAGGTAATAAAAATCATAAACTTGCTGTTAGTGCCATTAGTTTTCCAATTTGAATAGTTTAAATTTGAATTCTTTGAAATTTGTGTGAATCACTAGTTTGTGATTAACTTTACTATAAAGATAGATTTTGGAGTGATTCTTTTTCTTGCTATTTAATATTAGTGTGTTTTATCATTATATTCAAAAACAGTTTTTGTTATTTTAGTTTCTAACAAAAAAAATCTTTATGATAATTCTTTTCGCTATTAAAGTTTTCTAGTTCATTCTTTTGTGTGTTCAAAATGAACCATTCAAAGGCACATCATCAATTTTCAACCCTTTCTGACTTCATCTGTTATTTTTCATGCATTTACTGATTTTTTTGAGCTAAATGACCCTGAAATTGAAAAGCACTTCAAATGAACTCTGAAGAGGTTGAAAATTGGCATGATATAATCATTTCACCCACATAGCATGTGCTAAAAAGTTGAGAGGGTTACGGCAAAAACTGGATGCACTTCGTGTACAAATGGACCATCTCTTCGAAGTATCAGGGTTTCGGACGAAAACTCATCTGTTACAAGGGATTTCATTTTTTTGAACTTTTTGAACTCCAGACTTTTTGTCTGCTCAAAATGACCATTCAAAGCCACATCATCAATTTTCACCCTTTTACCTTCTGACTTCATCTGTTATTTTTCATGCATTTACTGATTTTTTTTGAGCTAAATGACCCTGAAATTGAAAAGCACTTCAATTGAACTCTGAAGAGGTTGAAAATTGGCATGATATCATCATTTCACCCACATAGCATGTGCTAAAAGTTGGAGGGTTACAGAAAAACTGGATGCACTTTGTATGCAAAATGGACAATCCTTTCGAAGTATCAGGGTTTCGCGAGAAAACTCATCTGTTACAAAGGGATTTCATTTTTTTGAACTTATTTGAACTCCAGACTTTTTGTGTGCTCAAAATGAACCATTCAAAGCCACATCATCAATTTTCAACCCTTTCTGACTTCATCTGTTATTTTTCATGCATTTACTGATTTTTTGGAGCTAAATGACCCTAAAATTGAAAAGCACTTCAATTGAACTCTGAAGAGGTTGAAAATTGGCATGATATCATCATTTCACCCACATAGCATGTGCTAAAAAGTTGAGAGGGTTACGGCAAAAACTGGATGCACTTCATATACAAAATGGACAATCTCTTTCGAAGTATCAGGGTTTCGGACGAAAACTCATCTGTTACAAAGGGATTTCATTTTTTTGAACTTATTTGAACTCCAGACTTTTTGTTTCTCAATATGAACCATTCAACCACATCATCATTTTTCAACCCTTCTCTGACTTCATCTGTTATTTTCATGCATTTACTGATTTTTTTGAGCTAAATGACCCTGAAATTGAAAAGCACTTCAAATGAACTCTGAAGAGGTTGGAAATTGGCGTGATTATCATTTCACCCACATAGCATGTGCTAAAAATTGAGAGGTGTTACGGCAAAAACTAGATGCACTTCGTGTACAAAATGGACAATCTCTTTTGAAGTATGAGGGTTTCGGACAAAACTCAGCTGTTACAAAGGGATTTCATTTTTTTGAATCCAGACTTTTTGTGTTCCAAAATGAACCATTCAAAGCCACATCATCAATTTTCAACCCTTTATGACTTCATCTGTCTTCACTTTTTCTTCGCTTGTGTCCTTTGCTTATTGCGCCATAACCATGGATATTCTCATCGCTTAACAGGGTGCTTGGGTCAGACTTGACTTTGAAGGGAGAATTCATGAAACTTTTCATAATCTTCAGACATGTCTGTCTTACCCTCCACTCCCACGATGTCTCTTTTCCCTGAAAGAACTATGTGGCGCTTTGGCTCATTGTATGATGTATTCGCTTCCTTATCTTTTCTTTTTCTCGTTTGGTAGACATGTCCTTCACATAGAAAACCTCGGCCACATCATTGGCTAGGACAAATGGTTCTGTCGTGTACCCAAGATTGTTCAGATCCACTGTTGTCATTCCGTAATGTGGCTCTACCTGTACCCCGCCTCCTGACAGATTGACCCATTTGCACTTAAACAAGGGGACCTTAAAATCATGTCCGTAGTCAAGTTCCATATGTCCACTATGTAACCATAATATGTGTCCTTTCCCCTCTTGGTTGCTGCTCAACGACACCGCTGTTTTGGTTGGTGCTCTTTTGATCTTGGGCGATCGTGTAAAATATTCCCATTTATCTCATATCCTTTGTAAGTCAATACAGTCGAAGATGGTCCCCTGGACAACGAGTACAGCTCATCAGAAACAGTGTTGTCACCTCTGAGACGTGTTTCCACCCACTGCCGAAAGTCCTGATGTGTTCACATGTAATCCAGTCATCACACTGCTCCGGTGTTTGGAGCGCAGAATGTCCTTGTGTTCATCGACATACGGGGTCACCAGGGGAGTTCTGTAGAACTGTTTAGTGTGCTTGAGACCAAGAATGCCCGTCCCTGCATATTATTGTGTCCCCTCCTAGCGTGCCTTTTCCAGTCAGTCTCCCCTCATACCGTGATTGAGGGAGACCAATCTTCTTAAGGTCAGGAATGAAGTCAACACAAAACCCAATCATCCTCTGTTTGATGGCCCATGGAGATGCTTCCTTCTGGCCTATCGCGGTTATAGACATATTTCTTTAGGACTCCCATGAACCTCTCAAAGGGAACATATTGTGTAAAATACGGGGCCCAGAACGACAATCTCGTCGACTAATGAACTAGGACGTGCGTCATGATATTGAAGAAGGATGGTGCGACACCCAGCTCGAAACTGACAAGACATTGCGCCACATCACTCCTTAGCCTTGGTATGATTTCTGGATCGATCACCTTCTGAGAGATTGCATTGAGGAATGCACACAGCTTCACAATGGCTAATCGAATGTTTTCCGTAGAAGCCCCCTCAATGCAACCGGAAGCAGTTGCGTCATAATCACGTGGCAGTCATGAACTTTAGGTCTTGGAACTTTTTTCTCTGCCATATTTATTATTCCCTTTATATTTGACGAGAAGCCATACGGGACCTTCATACTAAGCAGGCATTCAAAGAAGATTTCCGTCTCTTCTTTGGTAAGAGCGTAGCTGGCAGGACCTTCATACTGCTTTGGAGGCATGCCGTCTTTTTCGTGCCAACGTTGCAGGTCCTCCCGTGCCTCCGGTGTATCTTTGTCTTTCCAACACGCCCCGAGAAGCCTAGCAGGTTCACGCAAAGGTTCTTTGTCATTGCATCACGTCGATTGAAGAGCGGACCTCTAGGTCTTTCCAGTAGGGTAGGTCCCAAAATATAGATTTCTTCTTCCACATGGGAGCGCGTCCCTCAGCGTCATTCGGAACAGATAGTCCGCCGGGACCCTTTCCAAGATTCGTGTAAATCATTGACCATAGCAAGTACGTGATCACCGGTACGCATGGCGGGCTTCTTCCGGTGATCTGCCTCGCCTTTGAAATGCTTGCCTTTCTTTCGACATTGATGGTTGGTCGGAAAGAAATCGACGATGCCCCAGGTACACATTCTTCTGCATTTGTCCAGGTATATACTTTCGTGTCAGCTAAACAGTGCGTGCATGCGTGGTATCCCTTGTTTGTCTGTCCTGAAAGGTTACTGAGAGCAGGCCAATCATTGATGGTTACAAACAGCAACGCATGCAGGTCAAATTCCTCCTGTCTGTGCTCATCCCACACACGTACACCGTTTCCATTCCACAACTGAAAAGTTCTTCAACTAATGCGCCTTAGGTACACTCAATGTCGTTGCCGGGTTGCTAGGGCCTTGGTGAGTACTGCAATCATAATGAACTTCTGCTTCATGCACAACCAAGGAGGAAGGTTATAGATACATGAGTCTGGCCAGGTGCTGTGATTGCTGCTCTGCTCCCGAAAGGATTAATGCCATCCGCGCTTAAACCAAACCATATGTTCCTTGGGTCACCTGCAAACTCAATCCGGTACTTTCTCTCGATTTTTTCTCCACTGCGACCCGTCAGCGGGTGCTCCAACTTCCCGTCTTTCTTACGGTCCTCTCTGTGCCATCGCATCAACTTGGCATGCTCTTTGTTTCTGAACAGACATTTCAACCGTGATATTAGAGGAGCATACCACATCACCTTCGCAGAAACCCTCTTCCTGGGGGCTCGCCGTCACATCACCAGGGTCATCTCGTCTGATCTTATACCGCAATGCACCACTATCGGGCATGCTTTCAAATCTTCGTACCACCGCGAGAGGATGCGTCATTAGGGCATGCATGTATCTTCTGCACCTCCAATCCTAGAGGGCATACGACCTTCTTTGCTGCGTACGTACTGTCGGCAATTCGTTCCTTTGGAAGCTTCTTCTTCAATATTTTCAGTAGCTTCTCAAATCCTTTGTCAGGCACAGCATTCTCTGCCTTCCACTGCAGCAATTCCAGTACGGTACCGAGCTTTGTGTTGCCATCTTCGCAATTGGGTACAACCCTTTTTGGTGATCCTCTAACATGCGATCGAATTTCAGCTTCTCCTTTTCACTTTCGCACTGTCTCCTTGCATCAACAATGACCCGACGGAGATCATCATCGGGCACATCGTCTGGTTCCTCTTGATCTCAGCTTCCCCCGTTGCAGCATCATCGTATTCAGGGTCAAATAGTTGTCATCGTCCTCTTTCTTCTTCGCTGTCTTCCATCATAACCCCTATTTCTCCGTGCCTGGTCCAAACATTATAGTGTGGCATGAAACCCTTATAAAGCAGGTGGGTGTGAAGGATTTTCCGGTCAGAGTAAGACTTCGTATTCCCACATATAGGGCATGGACAACACATAAAACCATTCTGCTTGTTTGCCTCGTCCAGCCACTTCAGAAAATTATGCACGCCCTTATGTACTCGGAGGTGCATCTGTCACCGTACATCCATTGCCGGTTCATCTGCGTGCATTATATATAATTAAGTTGTGCAAAAACCATTACAAAACATCATGAATAGATAAGTGACCAAATTAATAGAAGTTCACATCACATTAAAAACCAAAGTACATACATAGTTCTCATTGAACAACATATAGCTCTCCAGAGCATCTAATTAAACCATACATTGAAACTATGTAAAACATTTCAATGCAACACACAATGCGATCATAATCGCAACCAGGTAACAATTGATCCAACGGCATATTATACCAAGCCTCGGTATGAATGCATATTTTCTATACTTTCTAATCTTGAAGCGCATTGCATCCATCTTGATCTTGTGTCATCGACACATCCGCACCATGCAACTCCAATATCTCTTCCCTCCTCAATTTTTTTCAATTTTCCTTCAAGTAATTGTTTTCTTCTTCAACTAAATTTAACCTCTCGACAATAGGGTTTGGTTGGAATTTCCTGTTCACATACCTCCTAGATAAAAAAATCTATCTCACGTTGGTCGGCATAATTGTCATAAACAATAAATGAACCAAATAGTTATAAAATATAATAATACCACATCCGAATCAAGACGACAAGGCCGACGGGGGCGGATACCAAAACCATCGCACTATATAATAACAAACAATAATAAAGAAGAAAATTAGACAAGTATCTATCTAAATCATACAAGTAAGAATTTTTCTTTTAGAAAGAAATAAAACAAGCTCACCACGGTTATGCCGGCGACGAGATCGGCGCGGGCGATCGACGGCGGTGAAGACGGGGACGGATATGACGGACCGCTAAACCTAGACAAATCTTGAGGAAAATGGAGTTTGGACAAGGAGCTTCGAGAGAGAAAGGTTAATGTGTGGCTCGGCATTTCATCGAACACCTCATGTGCATAGGAGGTGAGCTAGAGCACCACAAAGCCCTCCCCTCGCCGGCCAGAAAAAACAGAGCAGTGGAGTGCTCTGCTCGTGGGCGAGGGGTATATATATAGGCACAACATTGGTCCCGGTTCGTGGTTGGAACCAGGACTAAAGGCCACCCTTTGGTCCCGGTTCCAGCCATGAACCGGGACCAATGGATGCGGGCCAGGAGCGAGGCCCATTGGTCCCGGTTCGTGTCTGGAACCGGGACCAAAGGGTCCAGACAAACCGGGACCAATGCCCCAGCCCCGGCCGGCCCCCTGGGCGCACGAACCGGGACGTATGCCCCCATGTGTCCCGGTTCCTGACTGAACCGGACTAATGGGCTGGGCTAGCCTGGACCAAAGCCCTGTTTTCTACTAAGTACTTGGGAAAGCACTAGTACTACAGAACACTACATATCACATTCTAAATCTCCATCATATATGAAGACCTACATTGAATTTACTATTCCATGAAAATTGTCACAGCTACTCATGTAGCTACTACTCTACTACAACTATCAAAACATGTACATCATCATCGACATGGGGATTTGGCTGGTCTCACCTCAAGGTCGAGGTGGTCAGTGACGGGGACGACGGCGGGGATGATGCAGGGGCTCCTTGATTTCTGCAAAAACAAAATTAAACAAAACATTATTATCCTCATCTTAGGACTTAGTGAAACCCTATGTCTAAAACATCCAGTTCTAGCCCTAAATTACTAAAAATACCTTGTTCTAACCCTAAAAATTGAAAAGACCTATACTTATAAAAATACCCTAGTTCTAGCCCTAACATCTGTCCATCCATCCATCTATCTATATATCCTCATAAACCCTAGTTCTAATCATCGACATGGGCATTTTCATATTTTATTTGATACCGACATCGAACGAATAAAAAAATCTATTGTATTCAAAGACTTACATTTACTGAAATTTTTCTAATTTTCTGTTCTATTCTACATTTACTAATTTTCTATTCTATTCAAAAGAAGAAAATTTACTAAAATTTCCTATTCTATTCAAAAGACCTACATTTACTTATTTTTTTCAATTCTATTCAAAAACCTACATTTACTAAAAAATCTCATATAGCATTCTAATACATTTCTGTACCTAAAAAAATTCTATTAATAAATTCTTTTACTAAAAAAAATTCTATTATAGAAAGGAGGAGGAGGAGGAGGGAAGGGAGGAGGAGGGGGAGGAGGAGGGGAGGAGGAGGAGGTAGGAGGAGCGCGAGGAGTGGGCTGGAGAGTCTATGAGAAGGAGGGGGGAGAGCTTCGCCGGCTGGGATGGGAGGAGGGAGGCGGCTTACCGACGAGGAAGGAGGCAGCAACGGCGGCAGTGGGCGACGGCGGCGGCGCACGACGGCAGCGGGCGGCGGCACGAGCACGTTGAGTGTAGGGGAGAGTGAGGACGCGATTGGCGGATAAGGTGCCCGTAGTAGTCGTGGTCCGTAACACCGCTACTGCTATGATCAATAGCGTAGTGGCTCTAGGGACCAGCGCTACTGCTATGATCATTAGCAATAGCGTTTTTGCAGAACCAGCGCTACTACTAGCTATGATCATTAGCATGTAAAAAAAAGCATCAATTAAAAAAAAGCATTGGTCATCATTGATCTTTTTTTGTAGAATCTAAATTGTCAGTATGAACCTTCGCCAGTTTAGATACTGGCGAAGATTCATATTGCCACAGATCCTACACATAGAGTACAATGAAGACCAAGTGGTTGTGATAGTGTGGAAGAAGCACCATATTTAAGGTGGTAAACATTCGTGCGCGGAGCGAGGTGGACTAAACTTTGGTCATAGAGGGGACTGAATTTTAGCAGTAGCGCTGGGTTAGGGAAAGCGCTATTGCTAAGTACAAGCATAGCCTTTTACATATGAGCGCTACTAGTATACCTAGCCTGCAAGCAACGGTCTGGCAATTAATAGTAGTAGTGTGTTTTATAACCACAGCGCTACTTCTGCTATTTGCATAGTGGCAGCGCTTTTTCTGCCCAAGCGCTATCTGGTAGATAGTAGTAGCGCTGTCCTTTAAAAAGCCTACTGGTAAGCTCCTGTGTATAAGGTTTTCCCTAGTAGTGAGTTGAGTCAGACTCAATTCCTGACCACTGCAAAGATAAGAGAGAAAATGAAAGTCATTCCTATGCCTCATGCCATAGTTTCTATCTTGTATGCTATGCTGTGGTACCAGACCTGATGTGTGCCTTGCTATAAGTTTGGCAGGAGGTACCAAAGTATCCAGGAGTGGATCACTGGACAGCGTGCAGACATCCTGAAGTACCTGAAAAGGACTAAGGATATTTTTCTCCGTTTATGGAGTGACAAGAGCTCATCGTAAATGGTTACGTTCGATGCTAGCTTTGACACTGATCGGATGACTCTAAGTCACAAACCGGATACTTATTTTTATTAAATGGTGGAGCTGTCAGTTGGTGCAGTTCCAGGCAAAGCGTCATGGCGGGATCTACGTGTGAAGCGGAGTACAATAGCTGGCTTCGAAGCAGCAAATGAAGGAGTCTGGATGAAGGAGTTCATATCCGATTTAGGTGTAATCCTAGTGCATCGGGTCCAAGAAATCTTTTGTGACACACTTGAGCAATGCCTTGGCGAAGGAATCCAGGTTTCACAAGAGAACCAAACACATCAAGAGACTTTCAACTCCATTCGTGAACATGCAAGGATGGAGACAATAGAATTTTGCAGATACATACAAATCTGAATGTAGCAGACCGCGTTGACTATGCCTTCTCAGGAGCAAAACATGATCAGCACCAAGACTCCATGGTGTTTAGAATCATTGCAATGTAATCTAGATTATGACTATAGTGCAAGTGGGAGACTGAAGAAAATATGCCCTAAGACAATAATAAAGTTGTTATTTTATATTTCCTTATTCATGATAAATGTTTATTATTCATGCTTGAATTTTATTGATCGGAACCTAAATACATGTGTGAATACATAAACAAACACTGTGTCCCTAGTGAGCCTCTACTTAACTACTCGTTGATCAAAGATGGTTAAGGTTTCCTAACCATGGACATGAGTTGTCATTTGATAACGGGATCACATCATTAAGAGAATGATGTGATGGACAAGACCCATCCGTTAGCTAGCATAATGATCGTTCAGTTTTATTGCTATTGCTTTCTTCATGTCAAATACATATTCCTTCGACTATGAATTAAGCAACTCCCGGATACCGAGGAATGCCTTGTGTGCTATCAAACGTCACAATGTAACTGGGTGATTTATAATTAGAATGCTCTACAGTTATCTCCGAAGGTGTTTGTTGAGTTGGCATAGATCAAGATTAGGATTTGTCACTCCAAGTATCGGAGAGGTATCTCTGGGCCTCTCTGTAATACACATCATAAGAAGCCTTGCAAGCAAGTGACTAATGAGTTAGTTGCAGGATGATGTATTACAGAACGAGTAAAGAGACTTGCCGGTAATGAGATTGAACTAGGTTGAAGATACCGACGATCGATCTCGGGCAAGTAACATACCGATGGACAAAGGGAGTTACGTATGTTGTCATAACGATTCGACCGATAAAGATCTTCGTAATATGTAGGAGCCAATAGCATCCAGGTTCCGCTATGGTTATTGACCGAGAGGTGTCTCGGCCATGTCTACATAGTTCTCGAACCCGTAGGGTCCGCACGCTTAACGTTCGATGACGATATAGTATTATATGAGTTATGTGATTTGGTGACCGACATGTTGTTCGGGGTCCCGGATGAGATCACGGACATGACGAGAGTTTCGAAATGGTCGAGAGGTAAGAGATTGATATATAGGATGATAGTATTCGGACACTGGAAGTGTTCCGAAATGTACGGGTATTTATCGAGTACCGGGGGGGGGGGTTACCGGAACCCCCGGGGGAATATATGGGCCATGAGAGGGGAGCACACCAGCCATAAGGGGTGGCACGCCCCCATGGCAGGTGGCCGAATAGGAGAAAGAAGAGGGGGTTCGCCCCCCCCCCCCCCCCCTTCTCTTCTTCCCCCTCTTCCTTCTTTCCGGTGAAAAAAAGGAAGGGGGGGGGGGGGGGCGCCACTTGGGGAAACCCAAGTAGGATTCGGATCCTACTTGGGCGCCCCTTGGCTGCCTCATCTCCCCTCCCCCTATATATATGTGGGGAGGGGAGCGTCTAGAACACACACAACTCAATTGTTAGCCGTGTGCGGCGCCCCCCTCCACAGTTTACACCCCCCGGTCATTTCTCGCGGTGCTTAGGCGAAGCCCTGCGATGATCACTTCACCATCACCGTCACCACGCGCGTCGTGCTGACGGAACTCATCTACTACACGACGCGCTTGCTTCAAGAAGGCGAGGGACGTCACTGAGCTGAACGTGTGCAGAACTCGAGGTGCCGTACGTTCGGTACTCGATCGTGGAGCGCAGAAGAAAGTTCGTCTACTATCAACCGCGTTGGAAACGCTTTCGCTTACGGTCTACAGGGTACGTAGACACACTCTCCCCCTCGTTGCCATACATCTCCATGGATAGATCATTGCGTGTGCGTAATTTTTTGTTTTTGTTTTCCATGCAACGTTTGCCAACATGTGCGGCATCCATAATATAATCACTGAAACGCTGACTGTATTCATTCAGTACGCTGTTACAAATAAACACAACATTTAAGCAGTTCAAGTGAAAACCATGTCAATCATTTGCATTTATTCTTCAAATACTCCACTAGATGAACCTCAATTAGTCCTACTCTCATTGGACTTGTGCTTATGAAACAACTGAAAATCAGTAAAGCTGCATCATCAAGAATAGCATCAATTACTCTACACTTCTTACAAGACCATGTTACACTCATGAAATTTCAGGAATACACATTATTTCGGTTTGATGCAGTATCAGTATCAATCTATCAATCACAAAAGAGACAAGTAACGATGTAAATAGAAAGATTTGCTAGCATCTACTGTAGTGTGCCATTCAATTGGAGAGCAGGAAGAATCGTACACCAGTTTAAGAGAAAAGACAGTGCCTACCTGTGTGCTCTCCTGCGGGCGACGATTGACGCTGCGAGGCTTGCTGGGACGAGGAACGGACGAGATGTGGAGAATGCGGTGGAGATGAGAGTGGGCCGTCACGTCCGCTGGACTCGTCGCGGTGGCGCAACCTACTTTGACCGTCAGGTCGTGGACGGGGGGATGAGGCAGAGGTGGGAGGCTGCCATGAGGTGGTGCGCGAGGGAATGACGCAGATGCGGCCTGAGGAGGTATGCGAGAGATGAGGTGGAGGGCGGAGGCGGCGGGGAGAGGCCGAGGGCGG
>CM022302.1:67453404-67719440 GCA_011799875.1 Thinopyrum elongatum | reverse complement strand
CGGGGGACCGAAACGCCCAAAGCAGAGTCAACCGGCTACTGAGGTTGCGAGTTGGGCCAACCTAGGACGGGGTTTCTAACAAAAAAAATCTTTATGATAATTCTTTTTGCTATTAAAGTTTTCTAGTTCATTCTTTTGTGTGTTCAAAATGAACCATTCAAAGCCACATCATCAATTTTCAACCCTTTCTGACTTCATCTGTTATTTTTCATGCATTTACTGATTTTTTTTGAGCTAAATGACCCTGAAATTGAAAAGCACTTCAATTGAACTCTGAAGAGGTTGAAAATTGGCATGATATCATCATTTCACCCACATAGCATGTGCTAAAAAGTTGAGAGGGTTACGGCAAAAACTGGATGCACTTCGTGTACAAAATGGACAATCTCTTTCGAAGTATCAGGGTTTCGGACGAAAACTCATCTGTTACAAAGGGATTTCATTTTTTCGAACTTATTTGAACTCCAGACTTTTTGTGTGCTCAAATGAACCATTCAAAGCCACATCATCAATTTTCAACACCTTTCTGACTTCATCTGTTTTTTCATGCATTTACTGATTTTTTGGAGCTAAATGACCCTAAATTGAAAAGCCTATCAATTGAACTCTGAAGAGGTTGAAAATTGGCATGATATCATCATTTCACCCACATAGCATGTGCTAAAAAGTTGAGAGGGTTACGGCAAAAACTGGATGCACTTCATATACAAAATGGACAATCTCTTTCGAAGTATCAGGGTTTCGGACGAAAACTCATCTGTTACAAAGGGATTTCATTTTTTTGAACTTATTTGAACTCCAGACTTTTTGTGTTCTCAATATGAACCATTCAAAGCCACATCATCAATTTTCAACCCTTTCTGACTTCATCTGTTATTTTCATGCATTTACTGATTTTTTTGAGCTAAATGACCCTGAAATTGAAAAGCACTTCAAATGAACTCTGAAGAGGTTGGAAATTGGCGTGATATTATCATTTCACCCACATAGCATGTGCTAAAAAGTTGAGAGGGTTACGGCAAAAACTAGATGCACTTCGTGTACAAAATGGACAATCTCTTTTGAAGTATGAGGGTTTCGGACGAAAACTCAGCTGTTACAAAGGGATTTCATTTTTTTGAACTCCAGACTTTTTGTGTTCTCAAAATGAACCATTCAAAGCCACATCATCAATTTTCAACCCTTTATGACTTCATCTGTCTTCACTTTTTCTTCGCTTGTGTCCTTTGCTTATTGCGCCATAACCATGGATATTCTTCATCGCTTAACAGGGTGCTTGGGTCAGACTTGACTTTGAAGGGAGGAATTTCATGAAACTTTTCATAATCTTCAGACATGTCTGTCTTACCCTCCACTCCCACGATGTCTCTTTTCCCTGAAAGAACTATGTGGCGCTTTGGCTCATTGTATGATGTATTCGCTTCCTTATCTTTTCTTTTTCTCGGTTTGGTAGACATGTCCTTCACATAGAAAACCTGCGCCACATCATTGGCTAGGACAAATGGTTCGTCTGTGTACCCAAGATTGTTCAGATCCACTGTTGTCATTCCGTAATGTGGCTCTACCTGTACCCCGCCTCCTGACAGATTGACCCATTTGCACTTAAACAAAGGGACCTTAAAATCATGTCCGTAGTCAAGTTCCCATATGTCCACTATGTAACCATAATATGTGTCCTTTCCCCTCTTGGTTGCTGCATCAAAGCGGACACCGCTGTTTTGGTTGGTGCTCTTTTGATCTTGGGCGATCGTGTAAAATGTATTCCCATTTATCTCATATCCTTTGTAAGTCAATACAGTCGAAGATGGTCCCCTGGACAACGAGTACAGCTCATCAGAAACAGTGTTGTCACCTCTGAGACGTGTTTCCAACCAACTGCCGAAAGTCCTGATGTGTTCACATGTAATCCAGTCATCACACTGCTCCGGGTGTTTGGAGCGCAGAATGTCCTTGTGTTCATCGACATACGGGGTCACCAAGGTAGAGTTCTGTAGAACTGTTTAGTGTGCTTGAGACCAAGAATGCCCGTCCCTGCATATTATTGTGTCCCCTCCTAGCGTGCCTTTTCCAGTCAGTCTCCCCTCATACCGTGATTGAGGGAGACCAATCTTCTTAAGGTCAGGAATGAAGTCAACACAAAACCCAATGACATCCTCTGTTTGATGGCCCATGGAGATGCTTCCTTCTGGCCTATCGCGGTTATAGACATATTTCTTTAGGACTCCCATGAACCTCTCAAAGGGGAACATATTGTGTAGAAATACGGGGCCCAGAACGACAATCTCGTCGACTAGATGAACTAGGACGTGCGTCATGATATTGAAGAAGGATGGTGCGAACACCAGCTCGAAACTGACAAGACATTGCGCCACATCACTCCTTAGCCTTGGTATGATTTCTGGATCGATCACCTTCTGAGAGATTGCATTGAGGAATGCACACAGCTTCACAATGGCTAATCGAATGTTTTCCGGTAGAAGCCCCCTCAATGCAACCGGAAGCAGTTGCGTCATAATCACGTGGCAGTCATGAGACTTTAGGTTCTGGAACTTTTTCTCTGCCATATTTATTATTCCCTTTATATTTGACGAGAAGCCATACGGGACCTTCATACTAAGCAGGCATTCAAAGAAGATTTCCGTCTCTTCTTTGGTAAGAGCGTAGCTGGCAGGACCTTCATACTGCTTTGGAGGCATGCCGTCTTTTTCGTGCCAACGTTGCAGGTCCTCCCGTGCCTCCGGTGTATCTTTTGTCTTTCCATACACGCCCGAGAAGCCTAGCAGGTTCACGCAAAGGTTCTTTGTCATGTGCATCACGTCGATTGAAGAGCGGACCTCTAGGTCTTTCCAGTAGGGTAGGTCCCAAAATATAGATTTCTTCTTCCACATGGGAGCGCGTCCCTCAGCGTCATTCGGAACAGATAGTCCGCCGGGACCCTTTCCAAAGATTACGTGTAAATCATTGACCATAGCAAGTACGTGATCACCGGTACGCATGGCGGGCTTCTTCCGGTGATCTGCCTCGCCTTTGAAATGCTTGCCTTTCTTTCGACATTGATGGTTGGTCGGAAGAAATCGACGATGCCCCAGGTACACATTCTTCCTGCATTTGTCCAGGTATATACTTTCGGTGTCAGCTAAACAGTGCGTGCATGCGTGGTATCCCTTGTTTGTCTGTCCTGAAAGGTTACTGAGAGCAGGCCAATCATTGATGGTTACAAACAGCAACGCATGCAGGTCAAATTCCTCCTGTCTGTGCTCATCCCACACACGTACACCGTTTCCATTCCACAACTGTAAAAGTTCTTCAACTAATGGCCTTAGGTACACATCAATGTCGTTGCCGGGTTGCTTAGGGCCTTGGATGAGTACTGGCATCATAATGAACTTCTGCTTCATGCACAACCAAGGAGGAAGGTTATAGATACATAGAGTCATGGGCCAGGTGCTGTGATTGCTGCTCTGCTCCCCGAAAGGATTAATGCCATCCGCGCTTAAACCAAACCATATGTTCCTTGGGTCACCTGCAAACTCAATCCGGTACTTTCTCTCGATTTTTCTCCACTGCGACCCGTCAGCGGGTGCTCTCAACTTCCCGTCTTTCTTACGGTCCTCTCTGTGCCATCGCATCAACTTGGCATGCTCTTTGTTTCTGAACAGACATTTCAACCGTGATATTATAGGAGCATACCACATCACCTTCGCAGGAACCCTCTTCCTGGGGGGCTCGCCGTCAACATCACCAGGGTCATCTCGTCTGATCTTATACCGCAATGCACCACATATCGGGCATGCGTTCAAATCTTCGTACGCACCGCGGTAGAGGATGCAGTCATTAGGGCATGCATGTATCTTCTGCACCTCCAATCCTAGAGGGCATACGACCTTCTTTGCTGCGTACGTACTGTCGGGCAATTCGTTATCCTTTGGAAGCTTCTTCTTCAATATTTTCAGTAGCTTCTCAAATCCTTTGTCAGGCACAGCATTCTCTGCCTTCCACTGCAGCAATTCCAGTACGGTACCGAGCTTTGTGTTGCCATCTTCGCAATTGGGGTACAACCCTTTTTGGTGATCCTCTAACATGCGATCGAATTTCAGCTTCTCCTTTTCACTTTCGCACTGTCTCCTTGCATCAACAATGACCCGACGGAGATCATCATCGGGCACATCGTCTGGTTCCTCTTGATCTTCAGCTTCCCCCGTTGCAGCATCATCGTATTCAGGGTCAAATAGTTGTCATCGTCCTCTTCTTCTTCGCTGTCTTCCATCATAACCCCTATTTCTCCGTGCCTGGTCCAAACATTATAGTGTGGCATGAAACCCTTATAAAGCAGGTGGGTGTGAAGGATTTTCCGGTCAGAGTAAGACTTCGTATTCCCACATATAGGGCATGGACAACACATAAAACCATTCTGCTTGTTTGCCTCAGCCACTTCGAGAAAATTATGCACGCCCTTAATGTACTCGGAGGTGCATCTGTCACCGTACATCCATTGCCGGTTCATCTGCGTGCATTATATATAATTAAGTGTGTCAAAAACCATTACAAAACATCATGAATAGATAAGTGACCAAATTAATAGAAGTTCATCATCACATTAAAACCAAAGTACATACATAGTTCTCATTGAACAACATATAGCTCTCCAGAGCATCTAATTAAACCATACATTGAAACTATGTAAAACATTTCAATGCAACAACAAATGCGATCATAATCGCAACCAAGGTAACAATTGATCCAACGGCATAATGATACCAAGCCTCGGTATGAATGGCATATTTTCTATACTTTCTAATCTTGAAGCGCATTGCATCCATCTTGATCTTGTGATCATCGACGACATCCGCAACATGCAACTCCAATATCATCTTCTCCTCCTCAATTTTTTTCAATTTTTCCTTCAAGTAATTGTTTTCTTCTTCAACTAAATTTAACCTCTCGACAATAGGGTTGGTTGGAATTTCCTGTTCACATACCTCCTAGATAAAAAAATCTATCTCACGTTGGTCGGCATAATTGTCATAAACAATAAATGAACCAAATAGTTATAAAATATAATATATACCACATCCGAATCATAGACAGGACAAGGGCCGACGGGGGCGGATACCAAAACCATCGCACTATATAATAACAAACAATAATAAAAGTAAGAAAATTAGACAAGTATCTATCTAAATCATACAAGTAAGAATTTTTTTCTTTTAGAAAGAAGATAAGAACAAGAGGCTCACCACGGTTATGCCGGCGACGAGATCGGCGCGGGCGATCGACGGCGGTGAAGACGGGGACGGGATATGACGGACCGCTAAACCTAGACAAATCTTGAGGAAAATGGAGTTTGGACAAGGAGCTTCGAGAGGAGAAAGGTTAAGTGTGGCTCGGGCATTTCATCGAACACCTCATGTGCATAGGAGGTGAGCTAGAGCACCACAAAGCCCTCCCCTCGCCGGCCAGAAAAAAACAGAGCAGTGGAGTGCTCTGCTCGTGGGCGAGGGGTATATATATAGGCACAACATTGGTCCCGGTTCGTGGTTGGAACCAGGACTAAAGGCCACCCTTTGGTCCCGGTTCCAGCCATGAACCGGGACCAATGGATGCGGGCCAGGAGCGAGGCCCATTGGTCCCGGTTCGTGTCTGGAACCGGGACCAAAGGGTCCAGACAAACCGGGACCAATGCCCCACGAGCCCCGGCCGGCCCCCTGGGCGCACGAACCGGGACGTATGCCCCCATGTGTCCCGGTTCCTGACTGAACCGGGACTAATGGGCTGGGCTAGCCTGGACCAAAGCCCTGTTTTCTACTAGTACTTGGGAAAGCACTAGTACTACAGAACACTACATATCACATATCTAAATCTCCATCATATATGAAAGACCTACATTGAAAATTTACTATTCCATGAAAATTGTCACAGCTACTCATGTAGCTACTACTCTACTACAACTATCAAAACATGTACATCATCATCGACATGGGGATTTGGCTGGTCTCACCTCAAGGTCGGAGGTGGTCAGTGACGGGGACGACGGCGGGGATGATGCAGGGGCTCCTTGATTTCTGCAAAAACAAAATATAAACAAAAACATTATTATCCTCATCTTAGGACTTAGTGAAACCCTATGTCTAAAACATCCTAGTTCTAGCCCTAAAATTTACTAAAAATACCTTGTTCTAACCCTAAAAATTGAAAAGACCTATACATTTACTAAAAATACCCTAGTTCTAGCCCTAACATCTGTCCATCCATCCATCTATCTATATATCCTCATAAACCCTAGTTCTAATCATCGACATGGGCATTTTCATATTTTATTTGATACCGACATCGAACGAATAAAAAAAATCTATTGTATTCAAAAGACTTACATTTACTGAAATTTTTCTAATTTTCTGTTCTATTCTACATTTACTAATTTTCTATTCTATTCAAAAGAAGAAAATTTACTAAAAATTTCCTATTCTATTCAAAAGACCTACATTTACTTATTTTTTTCAATTCTATTCAAAAAACCTACATTTACTAAAAAAATCTCATATAGCATTCTAATACATTTCTGTACCTAAAAAAATTCTATTAATAAATTCTTTTACTAAAAAAAATTCTATTATAGAAAGGAGGAGGAGGAGGAGAGGAGGGAGGAGGAGGGGGAGGAGGGGGGAGGAGGAGGAGGGAGGAGGGGGGGCCGTGGAGGGAGGAGGAGGAGGAGGGAAGGAGGGAGGAGGAGGGGGCCGCCGGAGGGAGGAGGGGAGGAGGAGGGGGAGGAGGAGGGAGGAGGAGGAGAGAGCAGGAGGAGGAAAGGAGGGGAGGAGGGAGGCGGCTTACCGACGAGGAAGGAGGCAGCAACGGCGGCAGTGGGCGACGGCGGCGGCGCGACGACGGCAGCGGGCGGCGGCACCGAGTTAGAGTGTGAGGGGGAGAGTGAGGACGCGAGTGGGCGGATAAGGTGCCCGTAGTAGTAGCGCTGGTCCGTAACCACCGCTACTGCTATGATCAATAGCAGTAGTGCTCTGAGGGAACCAGCGCTACTGCTATGATCATTAGCAATAGCGTTTTTGCAGAACCAGCGCTACTACTAAGGCTATGATCATTAGCATGTAAAAAAAGCATCAAATTAAAAAAAAGCATTGGTCATCATTGATCTTTTTTTGTAGAATCTAAATTGTCAGTATGAACCTTCGCCAGTTTAGATACTGGCGAAGATTCATATTGCCACAGATCCTACACATAGAGTACAATGAAGACCAAGTGGTTGTGATAGTGTGAGAAGCACCATATTTAAGGTGGTAAACATTCTGTTCGCGGAGCGAGGTGGGACTAAACTTTGGTCATAGGAGGGGACTGAATTTTAGCAGTAGCGCTGGGTTAGGGGAAAGCGCTATTGCTAAGTACAATAGCAGTAGCGCTTTTTACATATGAGCGCTACTAGTATACCTAGCCTGCAAGCAACGGTCTGGCAATTATAGTAGTAGTGTGTTTTATAACCACAGCGCTACTGCTATTTGCATAGTGGCAGCGCTTTTTCTGCCCAAGCGCTACTGGTAGATAGTAGTAGCGCTGTCCTTTAAAAAGCGCTACTGGTAAGCTCCTGTGTATAAGGTTTTCCCTAGTAGTGAGTTGAGTCAGACTCAATTCCTGACCACTGCAGAAGATAGAGAGAAAATGAAAGTCATTCCCTATGCCTCAGCCATAGGTTCTATCTTGTATGCTATGCTGTGTACCAGACCTGATGTGTGCCTTGCTATAAGTTTGGCAGGGAGGTACCAAAGTAATCCAGGAGTGGATCACTGGACAGCGGTCAAGAACATCCTGAAGTACCTGAAAAGGACTAAGGATATGTTTCTCGTTTATGGAGGTGACAAGGAGCTCATCGTAAATGGTTACGTCGATGCTAGCTTTGACACTGATCCGGATGACTCTAAGTCACAAACCGGATACGTATTTTTATTAAATGGTGGAGCTGTCAGTTGGTGCAGTTCCAAGCAAAGCGTCATGGCGGGATCTACGTGTGAAGCGGAGTACATAGCTGCTTCGAAAGCAGCAAATGAAGGAGTCTGGATGAAGGAGTTCATATCCGATTTAGGTGTAATACCTAGTGCATCGGGTCCAATGAAAATCTTTTGTGACAACACTTGAGCAATTGCCTTGGCGAAGGAATCCAGGTTTCACAAGAGAACCAAACACATCAAGAGACGCTTCAACTCCATTCGTGAACAAGTCAAGGATGGAGACATAGAAATTTGCAAGATACATACAAATCTGAATGTAGCAGACCCGTTGACTATGCCTCTTCCAGGAGCAAAACATGATCAGCACCAAGACTCCATGGGTGTTAGAATCATTGCAATGTAATCTAGATTATTGACTATAGTGCAAGTGGGAGACTGAAGAAAATATGCCCTAGAGACAATAATAAAGTTGTTATTTTATATTTCCTTATTCATGATAAATGTTTATTATTCATGCTTGAATTTTATTGATCGGAAACCTAAATACATGTGTGAATACATAAACAAACACTGTGTCCCTAGTGAGCCTCTACTTAACTAGCTCGTTGATCAAAGATGGTTAAGGTTTCCTAACCATGGACATGAGTTGTCATTTGATAACGGGATCACATCATTAAGAGAATGATGTGATGGACAAGACCCATCCGTTAGCTTAGCATAATGATCGTTCAGTTTTATTGCTATTGCTTTCTTCATGTCAAATACATATTCCTTCGACTATGAGATTAAGCAACTCCCGGATACCGGAGGAATGCCTTGTGTGCTATCAAACGTCACAATGTAACTGGGTGATTATAATTAAAGATGCTCTACAGTTATCTCCGAAGGTGTTTGTTGAGTTGGCATAGATCAAGATTAGGATTTGTCACTCCAAGTATCGGAGAGGTATCTCTGGGCCCTCTCGGTAATACACATCATAAGAAGCCTTGCAAGCAAAGTGACTAATGAGTTAGTTGCAGGATGATGTATTACAGAACGAGTAAAGAGACTTGCCGGTAATGAGATTGAACTAGGTATGAAGATACCGACGATCGAATCTCGGGCAAGTAACATACCGATGGACAAAGGGAGTTACGTATGTTGTCATAACGATTCGACCGATAAAGATCTTCGTAGAATATGTAGGAGCCAATATGAGCATCCAGGTTCCGCTATTGGTTATTGACCGGAGAGGTGTCTCGGCCATGTCTACATAGTTCTCGAACCCGTAGGGTCCGCACGCTTAACGTTCGATGACGATATAGTATTATATGAGTTATGTGATTTGGTGACCGAATGTTGTTCGGGGTCCCGGATGAGATCACGGACATGACGAGGAGTTTCGAAATGGTCGAGAGGTAAAGATTGATATATAGGATGATAGTATTCGGACACTGGAAGTGTTCCGAAATGTACGGGTATTTATCGGAGTACCGGGGGGGGGGGGTTACCGGAACCCCCGGGGGGAATATATGGGCCATGAGAGGGGAGCACACCAGCCCATAAGGGGTGGCACGCCCCCCTATGGCAGGTGGCCGAATAGGAGAAAGAGAAGAGGGGGTTCGCCCCCCCCCCCCCCCCCCCCCCCCCCCTTCTCTTCTTCCCCCTTCCTTTCTTCTCCGGTGAAAAAAAGGAAAGGGGGGGGGGGCGCCACTTGGGGAAACCCCAAGTAGGATTCGGATCCTACTTGGGGCGCCCCTTGGCTGCCTCATCTCCCCTCCCACCTATATATATGTGGGGAGGGGAGCGTCTAGAACACACAACATCAATTGTTAGCCGTGTGCGGCGCCCCCCTCCACAGTTTACACCCCCCGGTCATATTCTCGCGGTGCTTAGGCGAAGCCCTGCGAGGATCACTTCACCATCACCGTCACCACGCCGTCGTGCTGACGGAACTCATCTACTACATCGACGCCTTGCTGGATCAAGAAGGCGAGGGACGTCACTGAGCTGAACGTGTGCAGAACTCGGAGGTGCCGTACGTTCGGTACTCGATCGGTGGAGCGCGAAGAAAGTTCGTCTACATCAACCGCGTTGTGAAACGCTTTCGCTTACGGTCTACGAGGGTACGTAGACACACTCTCCCCCTCGTTGCCATACATCTCCATGGATAGATCATTGCGTGTGCGTAGATTTTTTGTTTTTGTTTTCCATGCAACGTTTGCCAACATGTGCGGCATCCATAATAAATCACTGAAACGCTGACTTGTATTCATTTCAGTACGCTGTTACAAGATAAAACAACATTTAAGCAGTTCAAGTGAAATACCATGTCAATCATTTGCATTTATTCTTCAAAATACTCCACTAGATGAACCTCAATTAGTCCTACTCTCATTGAGACTTGTGCTTATGAAACAACTGAAAATCAGTAAAGCTGCATCATCAAGAATAGCAATCAATTACTCTCAACTTCTTACAAGGACCATGTTACACTCATGAAATTTCAGGAATACACATTATTTCGGTTTGATGCAGTATCAGTATCAATCTATCAATCACAAAAAGAGACAAGTAACGATGTAAATAGAAGAGATTTGCTAGCATCTACTGTAGTGTGCCATTCAATTGGAGAGCAGGAAGAATCGTACACCAGTTTAAGAGAAAAAGACAGTGCCTACCTGTGGTGCTCTCCTGCGGGCGACGATTGACGCTGCGAGGCTTGCTGGGACGAGGAACGGACGAGATGTGGAGAATGCGGTGGAGAGATGAGAGATGGGCCGTCACGTCCGCTGGACTCGTCGCGGTGGCGCAACCTACTTTGACCGTCAGGTCGTGGACGGGGGGATGAGGCAGAGGTGGGAGGCTGCCATGAGGTGGTGCGCGAGGGAATGACGCAGATGCGGCCTTGAGGAGGTGAGCGAGAGATGAGGTGGAGGGCGGAGGCGGCCGGGGAGAGGCCGAGGGCGGCGGCGGCCGTGGAGAGGAGCTCGGGGGGACGAAACGCCCAAAGCAGAGTCAACCGGCTACTAGGTTGCGAGTGGGGCCAACCTAGGACGGGGTTGATACTAGCGTCCAGGTCAGAACACTGTGCGTAATAACGTCCAGGTCTGGACGCTGTTTTCCTCAGCGTCCTTCCTAATTTTAAGAATTAGACCAATCCTTTCCCAGTTTCGTAATTACGCGATTATTAATTATTACTTTTTACGCAATTATTAATTATTATTAATAAAAAAGCGGCTTTTGTTTGCTGCGTAGTATTTACAATTAAGTGGATTAAGAAAACTATGGATATTAGTACGGAACCTTTTGCTATCAAACTTTTCAGTTTTCAACAAAATGCGTTCATCAGGAAAAGACGAATTGTTGATGGGATCCTATCTTTGCATGAAATTATGAATCATGCTCATATTAAGAAACATGTGGGGGTAGTGATTAAACTTGATCTCTAAAAAGCTTACGACAAAGTTAATTGGGAGTTTGTTCTTGCATGTCATGAGATTCATGGGTTCAATGCTAAGAGGTGCTCCTGGGTTGAGGAGGTGTAAGAAATGATATTGTTTCTATTAAGCTTAATTAATGATAAGGTGGGTCCCTTTTTTCAAAGCGCTAAAGGGATTCGTCAAGGGGACCCCCTCTCCCCCTTCTAATTCAATATGGTTGTGGAATGCCTTACTAAGATGGTTTTAAAAGCTCAAAGTAATGGTTTATTGCTGGGTTTGGCCCCTGACCTAATTGAAAATGGTGTGGCTGTGTTACAATATGCGGACGATACCGTTCTTTGTATCCATCATGTCCCTAAGAAAATGGTCAACTTGAAGCTTCTCCTTTATTTGTTTGAAATGATGTCCAAATTTAAAAAAATATGATAAAAGTTAGATATATGTTTTGGGTGCTGACAATAATATCATGGCTGAATATTCTGAGTTATTTGGGTGCAAAGTGGGAAAGTTACCCATGAAATATTTGGGGGGCCCAGTTAGTTTTTCTGCTCTCAAATCTCTGGACTTTGACTTTGTGGTCGCTAAGATGCTTAAAAAACTTGATGACTGGATTGGTAGTACTGCCTCCTCAGGAGGTCGCTTAACCCTTGTTAATTCTAGCCTCTCTAGTATTCCTTCTTTTATCATGTCCATGTTTCTGTTGAACAAAACCACGTTGGGTAAATTAGACAAACCTAGAAGGAGATTCTTGTGGGAAGGTAGTAGTCTCAAGAAGAAGTATCATATGGTTCATTGGAACAAAGTTTGTCGATCTAAGCTCAAAGGAGGTCTCGGAGTTATTGATCTTAGAAAACAGAATATTAGTCTTTTAGTTAAATGGTGGTGAAAGTTGGAATCAGATGATGGACTTTGGCAGAAAATAGTTAAAGCCAAGTATTTTAGAAACAAGACTGTTGCCAATATTAAACCTCGATTTTCTGACTCACCTTGTTAGAAATCGATTATGAAAGTTAAGCAATATTATATGGTGGGAGGAAGATTATTTGTAACAAAGGTGATGTGGCCAGATTCTGTCTGGATCCTTGGATGAGTGAGTCCCCTTTATGTGACACATATCCTGAGCTTTTTGATATTTCTCATGACCAGCAATGTACAGTGAGTGAGTGCTTTGCCAAAAACCCTAACCTGAATTTAATTTAGGCGCCGATTTACTCCTGTGTTGAATGCTCAATGTGATGCAATTGTTCTTGACGCTAAGAAAGTGCCTAGATTGTCTGATCCGGATAAAGTGGAATGAAAATTCACCAAATATGCACAATACACTACTAAATCCCGAGTATTTAACAAAAAACTACCACAATTCGTCCAAACGTGTCTACAAACTACCACTTTACAAATTTGTGCCGAAAACTACCATTTTTCGACTAATTTTTGACTAAAAACTACCATGTCTGGAAAGTGCCCCATTCGGCAAGTTTAAACCTGTTTATAACAGGTTGGGCCCACTCATAAGTGCTGACATGGCAGAGTAGTCAACTCTGCTAGATTGATCGTTATATTGACTGTTATGACATGCGGGACCAATATGTCAGCTCTATCTTCTTCCATGGAATTCCCCATCTACGGTCGGGTCCGCGTCTACAGGCCAGCGCCATTCTTTCTCTCTGCGGAGGCTTTGAGCGAGGGAAGGAGCGAGCTAGCAGCAGGACCACGTTCGGGACGCAGGTGGCGGTGGTGAGGGAGATGTGGACGGGGTGGCAGAGGGCGTTTTGAACGTCGGAGCGCCAGGATGGGCAGCGGGGGTAGCAACCCGTCATGCCTGGCGCCCATGACCCCGCCGCAGCCGGCGTCGGCGCTCGTGTCTACCAGGAAGCGGATGGCGCTGCTGCAGGCCATCTCGGCGCCGTCCTCGCCTAGACCCAGCTCCGAATTCGCGCTCTTCCTTCGATTTGGCCAGAGGTGGAGAAGGAGGTCGCTGAGCGACGGGATGGCTACAGAGGGGGGAGGAGGTCATCCCCGTGCGCGTCGCCGGGGGCCGCGGAGGCGCGGACCAGGGATGGCCACCACGCACGGGGAGCTCCTTCCATGGCTGGGGTGGTTGGATGCCATCCGCACTCACCACGGACGAGGCATGATCACGATCCACCAGCTCGTGTGCGGCCACTGCTGCGACTGCTTGCGCCCGTCCGCGCTCTAGCAGCCGCTGCAGCCATGGCACTCCGGTGCTGTTCCTCTCCTCCTGTGACAAGGCCATGGCAGCTCGTGCTCCAGGACGAATACAACCTGCTCGAGGAAATGTCCCAAAGAAAACCGTCTTCAGGGAGAAGAGGGAGAAGAGGTTGATGATGACATGTGGGTCGCACACGTCATAACGCAGAACTTACCGATCAATCTAACAGAGTTTGACTACTATGCCATGTCAGCGCTTACATGCGGGCCACCCTTGTCAGAAAGGCGTTTAGAAGAGGTGAATCAGGCACTTTTGAGATATAGTAGTTTTTAGTCAAAGATTAGTCGAAAAGTGGTAGTTTTCGGCACAAATTTGTAAAGTGGTAGTTTGTAGGCACGGTTGGACGAATTGTGGTAGTTTTTTGTTAAATACTCACTAAATCCCTCTATTTTTGGTTAGAAAGGAACATTGTTGGGCCTCACAATAAAATGATCTGGAAGGCCCCTATTCCTTTAAAGATAAAGATTTTCACGTGGGAATTGTTTAATGATGTTCTGTTAACCAGAGAAAACCTTAATAAGAAAAGAAATTGGGAGGGCAAACCTTTATGTTGTTTCTGTATAGATAACGAATTAGTGAGACATTTGTTCTTTGAATGTGGGGTGGCTAAATCCACTTGGGAGATTGTGGGCAAAACTATGGGGTGGTAGGGGTGGCCAGCGGCGAGGTTCGGGAAACGTGCGGCGAGGAGGAAGCAGCACGCTCGACGGCAGATCCGGCTGGTGGGCTCGGGTGGCGGCAGATCGGTGGCAGCAGGCCGGTGAGGTAGCCCGGCAGCGTCGACAGGCCGGTGGGCTGGACCGGCGGCGGCGATGGATTCAATCTGGGATGAGCGGCGGCTTGCACCGATGGGAGTTTTGTGGGAGCAGCTAGCGTCTATGGTATGCGTGGTTTAAATACGACATAGTTTGTCGAGTACAGTACAATATATTGGGCTCTAGGCAAACGGTACCCACCTTCATGGAACCGTCAACTGCAAACGGCCATACCATGTGGTGCCTCTTTGCCGGATGCCTTGTTGAGGATCTCGGCATACGCCACATAAGCCGAGTTCTTTCATGTTTGCCGAGTACGTCCGGTCGTGGGCTCGGTAACGTCCACCATATGCCGTGTCCTATTGTCTGCCAAGAGCCGTGCTCGGCTTACATACCTTTTGCCATGATCTCGTATTCCTGTACTCGGTAAACATGAAAGAACTCGGTAACGTCGATTTTTCCAGTAGTGATAATAATAACTCTATCATCATAGAGAAAAACTCCCTTTCTCCGCGAAAAAAAAAACCCTACTCCCTATGTTTAGTTTTGTAAGATGTTTTAGACAGTTCAGACAAACCAAAACGTCTTACAAAAGAGAATGGAGGGAGTAGTAGCTATCCTTCCCTGAGTACAAAATTCTTGTACAATAGGATAAGCTAACCTAAACCGACTTGGACACCGAACATAACCGGACTCTTGGATACTCACTACCAGAATAACTGCGTACGCCGACGGCCGTATCTATGCCGACGGCGATGGATGTATCCCGACGGCCCAGGTCAAGCCGTCGGCGTAGGTAAGCCGTCGGCATATATCCATCTATGCCGACGGGGGCCGTCGGCATAGGTCACCCGTCGGCATCGCAAAATATATGCCTACGGTGGCCGTCGGCATAGGGGCGGCCGTCGCCATATCCTGTGGGCCCGGCTACTCGGGCGGCGAGGGCTGTTTGACGGCGTGACGCCTACGCTGACGGCCTAACGATAGCCGTCGGCATAGATATGACGACGGCAAGGCCGTCGGCATAGGTATGCCGACGTCATTGATCCGCGTGGTCCGCCACGTCATCGATTTGAGCCACTCGCCGGTCCGTGGGGTGGCATATCAAAGCCGACGGCCTTGCCGTCGGCATAGGCCTGGTCCATGGCCCCCTGCCACATCATCGATCCGCGGCCTACGCCACGTCATCGATCCAGGGCTATACCGTTCCGTGGCCGTAGCTATGCCGACGGCTTTGCCGTAGGCATAGATTTCTAGTAATTTTTTAATATTTTATTTATTTTCTCTTTTTTCCTTTTTATTTTTTTTCCAAAACTAATTTGATTAAATTAAATGTGCCTTACGTACAGAAAACATATCTCGATTATATATATATATCGATTGCCCCCCCTCACGGTCATCGCTTCCACCGTGTCACGGAGAGGGGAGACGGGACGGGGTACCTGGGGGGGTAGCAATGCCGCCAGGTGTTGCGGTGGGTTGGGCGGGGACGGTGTTCGGGGGCGTAGCTTTGGGCGGGGCTATGACAACCAGGTGAAAAGGTCCACCGGTCAAACCCCGTCCGGCGAAAGTCAAAGGGCTAGATCCGGCGGTCGTCTGTGTCAGGGTTAGACGGGACGGGGTACCTGGAGGGGGTAGCAATGCCGCCAGGTGTTGCGGTGGCCCCTCCTACCCTTGTCACATGCGTGGTGGCAGAAGCAGGCACCCGGCACGCGGCTCCGGGGTGTGCCCCCCCTCACGGGAGTTGCTGCCGCCGTGTCCCGGAGGGGGGAAACGGCCACGTCGGGCCGACACAGAGGGAATCTTGGGGTGGGTTGGGCGGGGACGGTGTTCAGGGGTGTAGCTATGGGCGGGGCTATGACAACCAGGTGAAAAGGACCAGCGATCAAACCCCATCCGGCGAAAGTCAAAGGGCTAGATCCGGCGGTCGTCAGTGTCAGGGTTAGACGGGATGGGGTACCTGGAGGGGGTAACAATGCCGCCGGGTGTTGCGGTGGGCCCTCCTACGCTTGTCACATGCGTGGTGGCAGGCGCAAGCACCAGGCACGCGGCTCCGGGGTGTGCCCCCCTCACGGGTGTCGCTGCCGCCATATCCCGGAGGGGGGAAACGGCCACGTCGGGCCGACATGGAGGGAATCTTGAGGTGTGTTGGGCGGGGACGGTGTTCGGGGGTGTAGCTATGGGCGGGGCTATGACAACCAGGTGAAAAGTTCCACCAGTCAAACCCCGTCCGGCGAAAGTCAAAGGGCTAGATCCGGCGGTCGTCTATGTCAGGGTTAGACGCGACGGGATACCTGGAGGGGGTAGCAATGCCGCCGGGTATTGTGGTGGGCCCTCCTACGCTTGTCACATGCGTGGTGGCAAGCGCAGGCACCCGGCACGCGGCTCCGGGGTGAGCCCCCCCTCACGGGCGTCGCTGCCACCGTGTCCCGGAGGGGGGAAACGGCCACGTCGGGCCGACACAGAGGGAATCTTGGGGGTGGGTTGGGCGGGGACGGTGTTCGGGGGTGTAGCTATGGGTGGGGCTATGACAAACCAGGTGAAAAGGTCCACCGGTCAAACCCCGTCGGGAAAGTCAAAGGGCTAGATCCGGCGTCGCTGTGTCAGGGGTAGATGGGAGGGGAAGGGAGGGGTACCTGGAGGGGTAGCAATGCCGCCAGGTGTTGCGGTGGCCCTCCACGCTTGTCACATGCGGTGGGTGGCAGGCGCAGGACACCCGACACGTGGCTCCGGGGTGTGCCCCCCCTCACGGGCGTCGCTGCCGCCGTGTCCCGGAAGGGGGGAAACGGCCACGTCGGGCCAATACAGAGGGAATCTTGGGGTGGGTTGGGCGGGGACGGTGTTCGGGGGTGTAGCTATGGGCGGGGCTATGACTACCAGGTGAAAAGGTCCACCGGTCAAACCCCGTCCGGCAAAAGTCAAAGGGCTAGATCCGGCGGTCGTCTATGTCAGGGTTAGACGGGATGGGGTACTAGGAGGGAGTTGCAATGCCGCCAGGTGTTGTGGTGGTCCCTCCAACGCTTGTCACATGCGTGGTGGTAGGCGCAGGTACTCGGCACGCGGCTCCGGGGTGTGCCCCCCTCACGGGCGTCGCTACCGCCGTGTCCCGGAGTGGGGAAACGGCCACGTCGGGCCGACACGGTGGGAATCTTGGGGTGGGTTGGGCAGGGACGGTGTTCGGGGGTGTAGCTATGGGCGGGGCTATGACAACTAGGTGAAAAGATCCATCGATCAAACTCCGTCCGGCGAAAGTCAAAGGGCTAGATCCGGCGGTCGTCCGTGTCAGGGTTAGACGGGACGGGGTACTTGGAGGGGGTAGCAATGCCGCCAGGTTGTTGTGGTGGGCCCTCCTATGCTTGTGGAAGCGTGGTGGCAGGCGCAGGAACCCGGCACGCGGCTCCGTGGTGTGCCCCCCTCACGGGCATCGCTGCCGCCGTGACGGGTATCGCACCGGGTCCCGTACACACTGTAAACTACTAAAAAACTAAAATAATAGTAATTGAATTTATAAAAAACACCGGCATCCATCATGGAAAACGGACTATCACTGTGAAACCTTCAGTGGCCGGGAACCGGGCCGGCTGCGCGGGCACTGAAAGTTTCACAGTAATTGTCCGTTTTCTTCATAGAAGTCTAATGAATATCGGAGCTTATAGCGTATGGATTAGTGAACTATTTAAACAGGTCAAATTAGTTGTCCCTGGGCGAGGTGGGACTATTTTTTTGAAAAAAGTGGTTGCCATCTATGCCTACGGCCTTGCCGTCGGCATAGGCCTCCTATCTATGCCGACGGCCTGGCCGTCGGCATATGCCTCTTATCCACTCGCCGGCCCTGTCCCTGGCAGGTGGGACCAAACCTATGCCGACGGCATCGCCGTCGGCATAGGGCCACACTTATCCACTCGGGACATCGTGGCCACTCATTCATCTTCCCCTCCTCAACCCCTCCTCCTCCTACTCCCCG
Source organism: Thinopyrum elongatum (assembly GCA_011799875.1). Classification (NCBI taxonomy): domain Eukaryota; kingdom Viridiplantae; phylum Streptophyta; class Magnoliopsida; order Poales; family Poaceae; genus Thinopyrum; species Thinopyrum elongatum. The sequence goes on along the minus strand of CM022302.1, from coordinate 67,701,117 downwards.
ACCCCGACCCACGCCGCGCCGCCGCCCGACCTCGTCCCCCACCCGCGCCGCGGCTGCCACCGGATCCCGACCCGCCGCGCCGCCGCACCCTCGCTCTAGTCCCCGCCGCCGCCCTATCCCGACCCATGCCACCACCCACCATCGCTGCCGCCGTCCGCCCCCTCCACCCAAGCCCCGCCGCGCCGCCACCGCACCGCGCGTCGGGCCGCCTCGGCCTCCTCGACCCCAGCCGTCCCTGCGTCGACGCCGCCCGGGCCTCCTGGCCCAACCGCCTAAGCGCGGCACCGGCTGGCCGGAGCCCTAGCCTGGCCACGCCCCCTGCCCCGACCCGCACCCCCTCCGGCGGTCGTCGTGTGGTGCTGCTCCGGCCGCCGTCCCCTGCCCCGACCCGTACCCCCTGCCTCTCCGTATTGCCCCCTCGGTGAGCTCCCCCGCACCCTGCCGCTCCCCCCCCCCCCCCCCCCCGCTGCTGCCGCTGCTGTTTTTCTTCTTCTTTTGCTACTGTTTTTGTAGTTAGATAGTTAGATAAATAGATAGATAGTTAGATAGTTAGATAAATAGATGAATGGATGGATAGATAGTTAGATAAATAGATTTTTTTGTATGTTTATTTCTTCTTCTTGCTAGTGTTTTTAGGTGGATGGATCTATGGATTAATTTTTGTTAGATGGATGCATGGATGTTGTTAGAATCATAGATGGTGGATGGATGGAATGTCGGTGAATTTTTTTAGAAATTTTGTTTGTCATAAATTTAATGTTAGGTCATGTTGATGAATGGATGTTGGTCAAGTTAATGATAGATGGATGGATGGATGGATGTTGGAAATTTTTTTGACACTTGACCGAGATGTTATGATGTTGCTAATTTTTTTTTTATACTCATAATGATCTTGATAAAATAACTGAAGACAAAATTTTGAGACTTACTAAGATGTGATGATCTTGCTAAAAAAAATTGATACTCATGATGATCTTGCTAAAAGAATAGAAGACAAAAGTTTGACACTTGACTGAGATGTGATGATCTAAGTTGTTCTTTCGGTGGAATTTCCAGGCTTTGTGGTGTCGCATTTCATCGGAGTGACCGTTGTCCGACGCGTTGGTCCCCCTGAGCATCCCTCTGCTGTTCGACTACTTCCTCTACAGCCGAGGGTGAGCTACAAATCCATCACCTTCTTTTTTCATGTGACTAGATTTCATTCTCAAGTCTAGTCGCGTAACCTAGGTGTCTCCCATCTGAAAGGGTTGCATCGATAAATATGCATTCAATTGCATATTTATCACCGCAGCTCTTTCGGATTGTCCAACGTTTTCCACGGACAGCCCGAGGATGTGTAGATTGGGTACGTTCTCCATGTTCTACCCCATTCCGAGACAGGATTTCGGCGGCGCCTCCCCATTGTTCTCCGGAGCACATTCTCTCGGCTATTTGCCGAGACGTGTATCTGGAGAACAGCGGGGAGCTACTGCCGAAATTTTGTCTCGGAACGGGGTAGGGCATGGAGAACGTACTCAATATACACATCCTCGGGTGGGATTAGGACCCATATTTACCTATTAGAGATGTAGGTGGATTCAACGAGGTAGAAAATGAAAATTTGATGTGATTAATTTAAGTGAATCCTTAATTATGTTGTGTGGCTTTCAATAAAGCAGAGGATGGCAGATAATCAGTGGATGTACAGTGGTTTTATCCGTCGGAATCGAGTAACATCAGAGTGGATCGTGAAAACCGATGTGTATTTGAAGGAGATATTCCGTAGTCCAATGAGAATTATCCCACCATGCCCCTGTGCGAGATGTGCCAGACGTCACCGTAGAAATCAGAAGGACATGACTGACCACCTTCGCACGCACGGATATATGCCAAACTTTGACATGCCGCCGATAAACTTAGCCGAGCAGGACCGTGGTAGAGAGGAGGTGATTCGACAACGCATCGATGGTTATGAGGACGACGGGGTCAGGGACATGCTAGATGATGTCATTGTTGCAAAAACGGCAAATGCGACACCTTCAGACAATGAACCGGAGGAGCCGGAGGCAACCGCAAAGGCCTTCTTGGAGGTCTTGGCCTCGTCGAAGAAACCTCTTTATGCGGGTGCGAAAATATCTCAGCTGGATGCCATCTCGCAACTGATTGCAGTCAAAGCTGAGTACGGCTGTAGCCAGAAATGCTTCGAAGCATTCCTGGGAGTATGGGCTAACAGCCTCCCTGAGGGTCATGAACTGCCGAAAAGCATGTATGCTACAAAGAAAATCATGAAGGCACTCTCTATGGATTATGAGAAAATAGATGTTTGTCCGAAGAATTGCCTGTTGTTTAGGCACGAGTATGCGGATGACAAGTACTGTAGGGAGTGCGGTTCATCTCGGTACCTTGAGATGGTCGGTGAGGATGGTGAGAAAAAATAGCTAGCCATCCCCACTAAGGTTCTTCGGTATCTCCATTTCATAGAAAGACTGCAGCGCCTTTTCATCACGGAGGAGTCTGCCAAAATGATGAAGTGGCACAAGGAAGGTATAAGGTACAATCCAAATAAAATCGTACATCCATCGGAAGGCGAAGCATGGAAGTCGTTCGATGAAGAATACCCCGAGGAAGCAGCCGAGGCTGGGAATGTCAGAATAGCCATATCAGGTGATGGGTTCAATCCATATGGTATGTCGTCCAATCCATACAGCTGCTGGCCCGTGTTTGTAATTCCGCTCAATCTACCTCCCGGTGCCCTAATGCAACGCAAGACCATGTTCTTGTCGCTCATCATTCCGGGGCCTGAATACCCGGGGAAGCAATTGGGTGTGTTTATGCAGCCGCTGGTGGATGATTTGCACCATTCTTGGTACTTTCCGAGGTTGACATATGACCGGGATCTGCAGAGAAATTTCTTGATGAAAGTTTGGTTGCACTATTGCATGCATGACTTTCCCAGCTATGCTCTATTCTGCGGATGGTGTACAAGTGGGAAGATGCCATGCCCAGTGTGCATGCAGGCTCTGCGAATGATTTGGCTGAGTAAGGGTGGCAAGTATGTAGCCTTTGACCTGCATCGACAGTTCCTCCCTCCAGACCATCCAGACAGGGAAGACAAGAAGAACTTCACGAAAGGCCGGGTTGTTCATGAAGTAATCGAGATTCCAACATTTTCGGGGGCAGATGTTCTTGCTCAGCTAAAAGCTCTCAAGCCTAAAGTCAAAGGCAAAGCCAAAGCCAAAGCCAAAGGCTTCGAGGGATATGGTGAGACGCACAACTGGACTCACATTACCCCCTTCTCGCAGCTTCCCTATTTCAAGGACCTCAAACTTCCTTACAACATAGATGTGATACACACCGAAAAGAATGTCGCAGAGTCCTTTTTCCGCACGATCCTCAACATTCGTGATAAGACGAAGGATGACGTTAAAGCTAGAGCCGATAAACAGAGAATTTGTGATAGACCACGTCTAAACATGAAGCCTCCCACAGGCGGTCAAAAAAATTGGTTCAAGCCAGATGCTGACTTTGTCCTTAAAACGCCAGAAAAAAAGGAAGTACTTATCTGGCTGAAACACATTTTGAAGTTCAACGATGGTTATGCATCGAATACAAGTAAGGGAGTCAATCTTTCAACGGACAAAGTGTCCGGTCTGAAGAGTCATGACTACCATGTATGGATTGAGCGGATAATGCCGGTGATGGTTCGAGGCTATGTCCCCGAGCATGTCTGGCGAGTGCTTGCCGAGCAAAGCCATTTCTTCCGCACGCTCTGCGCTAAAGAAGTAAGTAAAGACGTGATTGAACAATTGCATAAGAAGGCACCGGAGTTGATAGTCAAGCTAGAGAAGATCTTTCCGTCGGGCTTCTTTACTCCGATGACACATCTCATTCTGCACCTCCCGAACGAGGTATTGTTGGGGGGGCCTGTGCAGAATCGTTGGCAGTACGGCCCTGAGAGACAGAACAAGCATCTCCGACAGAAATGTGGAAACAAAGCTAAGATTGAAGCTTCCATAGCTGAGGCAGTTATCCTAGAGGAGGTGTCAGACCTCAAGACATCATACTATCCAGACCACATTCCCCATCTGCATAACAAGGTGCCTCGATAAAATATAGAAGAGCCCAAGTATCAACCCAGGCTCCATCTATTCAACGTGTAAGGTGGCAGGGCTGGGGCCTCGAAATCTTATAAGATGCCACAACAAGAGTGGGAGGACCTCATGTTCTATATCTTGCACAATATCAAGGAAGTTGAGGAAGTGTGGATGAGGTAAAACCACTACACCATTCCTTTATGTCTTCCACAACATCATGTTCTATGTTCACATAGTCCCGGTCTAACACCGCTTTTCTTCTTTTAGTGATTTCGTTCAAGAGGAATGGACGGGAATGAATCCTCCTACTGAGGCGGAGGCACTTACTCTTCTCCGTCATGGAAACCCTGGACGTAAAAATTTTGTTGCTTGGTTCATGGAGAAAGTAATTTTCCACATTCCCCTATTAAATACCTAGTTCAACATTTATTAGTTAACCGAACTAATGCACCCAGCAATTTCAATTATACTTGTAGGGAAAAGATCCGAACATATCTATGGATGATGAATTGAGATGGGTTTCCATGGGTTTTGACCCTGCCGTCATGACATATAAAAAGTATGATGTGAATGGGTATCGCTTCCATACAGAGGAGCACCAGAACAGCCGGCCTGATCCCAAAACTATAAATACCGGAGTGTACACCCCCGGTCAAAATTCAGTAGACTACTACGGAAGGGTACAAAATATATACGAGATTACATTCCGCAATGGGCGCGAAACCCTAAGTCTGCCTGTGTTCAAATGTCAATGGTTAGATCCGCGGGAGGGGCAGAGACATACGCCTTCCATTGGTTTGGTCGAAGTTAAACCATCAACCGTCTATGCAGGAGCTGATCTCTTCATTGCGGCTACCCAAGCTACACAAGTTTATTATCTGCCTTACCCATGCCAGAAAGAGTACCTAAAGGGTTGGGAAGTTGTGTTCAAGGTGTCGCCACATGGTAAGCTACCGGACCCGAATGAAGACGATTACTACAACATTAACCCCATGACATACGAGGGAGTGTTCTATCAAGAGCAACCTGATGATGATGTGGTTAGAAACGATGACGCTAGACCATTGTGTGATGATGATGTGGATCCAAACGACGACGATGCACGGAATGATGGTGAGACCATTGTCAATGAAAATGACATACTTATGCTAGAAAAGTTAAACAAAGACGCTGACGATGAGGAAGAGCCTCCACCTCGGTCAGACAACGAAGATGATATGATTGATAATGATGATGAGACCGACCGAGAAAGAGGTTACAACAGTGATGATTCGTATGGGTTCTAGCATAAGTATGTCACACGTCTTTTTTTCTATAGTTTAGGAATATGCCTTTTTATGCTTTTTTATTAATGTGTTTATTATTCCTTATTATTACGCCTTTTCCTTCATTTTATTAATGTACTAATTGTTTATTCTCTTTTCAATGCAGGTTCGTGGAACATGGGCAAGGGGAAGGCCGACGGCGTGGGTTTCCTATGCAAGGTCGTGAGCCTGCCTAGTCGGAGTGGTCGAGCACGTAATCCTCCCCCCCCCCCCCCCCCCCCCCCCGACTACTTGACGATGACTCCTCACAGGGAGGTCGAGGGAGAGGTGCCCCTAGAGGAGGAGGGGGCGGGGGAGAGCCCCTAGAGGGCGAGGGGGTGGGGGGAGAGCCACTACAGGGGGTCGCAGCCAGAAAGAGCGCACCCTCACCGACTTAGGGGTGTTGTCTTTGAGGCCCTCCTCTAGTGAGGTACCCTCCTCTAGTGAGGTACGCTCTGAGAGGAGGAGGAGGAGGAGGTTCAGGATGAGGCCGAGGAGGAGGTGGAGGAGGAGGTTGGGGAGGGGGACGAGGAGGAGGAGAAGGAGGCAGGCGAGGAGGAGGGTGGTGGCGGGGATGATGGTGGTGGCGGGGTGGGGGTTGGCAACAAGGGGTGGTTGCGTGGTAACGCAAAGCTACCAAAGCAGATTCCTGCTACCGAGGAGCAGAAGTGGCTCATTGAGCCCACAGGGAAAGAGTAAGTGCCACTTTATAATAATTTCATTCTTTTGCTTGTCACATGCTCATTCCAGTAGTTATTTATTTTGCTTGTCACATGCTAATATTTCATTCTTTTGCAGCAACTGGATATATCCTAAAGGGGCCCGTATTCCCAACAGCCTCATCACCGTCTTGTTGAAGGTACACTGGCCGGGGCTGTACTGTCCGGATCCAGTCAGGCACCCGGACCGTCGGGTTTTGGCCATGAGCTGGGACCACTGGGAAGCGGCCCTCCACGCGGACCATGAGACCCATGCCAAGGCCGTGATCACTACTTTCTGGTTGAGTTCTCTTCATAAGCACAAGTCCATTCTGGTTTCATGAATGATTTAACTCATGGCTTCTTCCATTCTTGTTTCATGCATGATTGTAGAAATTCTATCGAGTTCTTCCGGAGCACAAGGCCAGAGCCGACCAGATCGTGCTGCGCCAAGCGAAGAAGAAGGCCCGCCAGCTCCAGTACGAGGTGCGCTGGGTGGCCATCTCGACATATTATCACAACGCTCTTGGTGTGAAGATGACCAAGGAAGAAGTGCGGAGGATGGGCATTACCTTGGAGAGGCACGAGTACTTGGCGGTAAGTATAAAAGATTTTTCATTCCGATGTCTGTGGTACATTTCACCGTTTCGTGTTGACATGCCATTATGCTTTCATTATGTAGGTGTGTCCAAATTGGTGTTATGGAAAAGACGAGTCCTGGGCGGCATTGGTGGATCTTTGGTGTGATAAGGATGGAGCCTGGGCGGCTACGAGCATCAAAAACAAGGCTAACCGAGGGAAGGAGGGAGTACATGCTCAGGGAAACCGAAACCACTTTCTCCACAAGACACGTCATGTATGACTAACCTCATTAAACATTCTTCTTCTTCTTTTTACCATCACTTTCTTATGTATGACTAACCTCTGTTTGGTGGTGCAGGAGGAGAAACTGAAGCGGCCGCTCTCACACATGCAGGCGTGGGAGATCGCCCATACGCGGAAGGAGCCCAAGCCTGGCGAGTCCAAGTACTACGGCAAGACCGCGCAGAAGAAGAAGGCCTACTCCGATGGGTATCTGAGGTTACATCCTGGCACACCTGACCTCATTGCGGCGGATCTGGACGAGAGGGTGGTGGTGGGCATGGGGCCCAAGGAGCACGGTCGGGAGGCGGTTCTGGATGCTGTGATCACTCCTTCTATCTCCTACACACAGCTCCGAGCTACCGACCCGAGCCTGAGCCAGCGCACGAGCACGCCCATGACCAGTGCGCAGTCACAGTCCCTCTTTCAGGAGCGGCAATCTGTAAGTATTTTCCCTCTTATCTTCATTGCTCACTTTATTTTCCGCATTGAGTAGTTTTATGAGTTCCATCATGTCATACCGTAGGCCTACATGGAGTACACACGCCAGGAGACCATGGCGTGGCACGAGAGCCTTTTTGCATTCCATGAGCAGAACAATCGCAGGATGCAGCACGCTCTTGAGGAAATGGCGGCCGGCAGGGTTACTCAATTGCAACCAGCACCATCTCCTCCACCACAACCAAGGCTGCTTACCTTTGAGGAGTTTCTGGCACAGAACTCTGGCCCCTCACCGGTTAGTTCATCCCCAATCTATTCACCCAAAGCATATCGTTTATTCAACACAGTCATATATCCCCTTAACATGTCTTTTCAACATCCAGGGAACCGGTGGATCTACTGTTGGTGGTGGTCTTGGCACCACTCCCGAGTCACAGAGCCCGATCACTCCGATCCACGGAGGCGGAGGTGATGGCGGTGGCGGTCTTGGCGGTAGTGCTGCCACTAGCAGTGACGACCTGGGCTTCGGTAGACTTGGCGGTGACGACCTCCGCGGTGCTCGACGTCCTGGTGCTTAAGCCTTTGGGTGACTTGTGGCGGTCTTGGTGGTGATGATACTTATTGTTGTTTGTGAGATGCTTATATGCTTGGTGGTGATGATACTTATATGCTTATGCTTTGCGATGCTTCTTATGTTGTGTGATGATGCATATATTGTTGTCTGATGCTGCTCCTTATCAGTTTGTCTATTTGCATCTTTCATATGTGGTGTATATATTGAATTGAATTGAATTGAGCTGAAAAGAAATAGAAAAAAGAAAAAAAAATCAGACACAATCCTTGCCGTCGACATAGGGCTGGCGTGAGCTCCCAGTAGCCGCCACGTGGCACCTATGCCGACGGCAAGACCGTCGGCATAGTTTTAAACTACGCCGACGGCCGAGCTCCTGGGGCAGGGATATGCCGACGGCCGAGCTGTCGGCGTAGCTCCCGGTAGCCGCCACGTGGCACCTATGCCGACGGCTCAACCGTCGGCGTAGCCCTGCTCCAGGAGCAACCCGGAGGCGCCATGTGGCAAGCCTATGCCGACGGCTAGGCCGTCGGCGTAGCCCTGCTCCTATGCCGACGGCTAGGCCGTCGGCGTAGCCCTGCTCCTATGCCGACGGCCTAGCCGTCGGCATAGGATTGCCACGTGGCGCCTCCTAGTTGGGCAGGTGGCTAGAAACTTTGCCGACGGCCGGGATATCCTCTATGCCGACGGCCGGGATATCCTCTATGCCGACGGCCTCCGGCGGTACGCCGACGCTTATGTTGCCGACGGCCTTACACCGATGTGGGCCGTCGGCATAGGCCTGTCCCGACGGGAATCAGGGCTATGCCGACGGCCTGGGCCATCGACATAGGGGCTGATTCTGGTAGTGACTTGTATAATAGGACACGGTGGTACCACCTCTAGCCGAACTAGTGCTAAGCTCACACATACATCAAAGCAATAGCAGCATCAGCAAGCGACGCCCCGTCTGATCTAGTAGGAGAGTTGCGAGCACCCGATCCCAAGGAGTAGAGTAGGTCGGCCATGTCGCCCTCGGTTTCTGCATCTGCCATCCTCGCTGACAAATCCACCGGGCACCACGTCCTCACGATACACGACTACTCCTGTACCAAGGGCGTCCCCACCGTAGAGCGGATCGGTTCTGTTCCCTTCATAGTCGGTGGCCATTGTTGGCGCATCTACTACTTCCCCAACGGTGTACGCTCGGAGGTCGCGGATTACGTGTCCTCCCTCGAGCTAGACGAAGATGTCCCGGCTGCGGTGAAGGCCCAGGTTAAAATTTGTTTCGCCGGTGAGGAGGAGCAGGCGGCGTCGCTGGCGTTGGCGTCGGTGGACGAATTTACCTCACACAACCAGAAGTGCTGGCAGGGCGAGAAATTCATCAAAAGGGAGGTCCTGGAGAAGTCGAGGCATCTAAAGAACGACTCTTTCAGCATCCGGTGCGACATCGTTGTCATACACGGTTACCGTGCGGTGGACGGCACGAGCATGCCCGCCTTTATCTCTGTGCTCCCATGCGATGTGCGCCAGAACCTTGGCAAGTTCATCGAGGCCAACAAGAGCACCCACGAGGTCAGGCCCGAGCCTGGGGGGGTGCAACCTGTGCGTGCGCACAGGGCCCTCAGGTTTTAGGGGCCTCAGATTTGCCATGCACTAGGCTTTGTCCTTTGTATATGGGCCTCTGCCCTTTAGGCCGCCACAGCGCTGGCGCCTGAAGCAGGCCTCAAACCAGCGTCTCCTCGGCTCCTCGCCCCCACCGTCCAACCGCCGATCGAGAGGAGCGAGCGAATCACGGCGGCCCTTCCCTTCGTGGCTTCGTTAGTTCCTTTCTTCGTCTGGCGGCCAGCGTGCAGCGTCCCAGGACCCCAATGATACAAATCAAATCAATCAATCGATTCATCAGGCCTAAGGAGAGGGCCAAGGGTAGGATGAGAAATGGCAGCCGGCTGGACCACGGTAAGGCAGGGGAAGTTCAAAAAGTTCGAGTCAACTGCGATTTCTTAGGCGTCCTTGCATCCATCGATCCGGTGAGCCCTTTTCCCCTTGATTTTGAGTTCCAATTTCCGCCCGATATTTAGTTCTCCTAAATCTTGTGCAGTAGGTATTTTTTTTCTTTTCACCTATTAGGCGTTTAGTATTCCAAGATTCAAATCATGTCTTCATTTAGGAAACATGAATTCGGTTACCAAAAGCGTTTGAAGAAACAAAAAAGTAAAGGATTAAACTCTGTCTAAGAAAGGAGATATGGATAAGTTTGTTATGAAAAAAATCACAAGTGTCCACCAATAATCAATCGCTTGATCGAAATTTTATTTCAAAGAACACTAAGAGAATGATGTTGTTTAAGTGAAGACTACACAACATTGGTATGATTCTTGATATTTTACATTGCTATGTAAGACACATGATTTTTACATTATTGTAGTTATGTTTATATAGTAGTTTTTTGAGTGAGGTAGGGCCCTTTTTAGAGTTTGGCACGGGGCCTCCGATTTTGCCGGCTCGGCCCTGCACGAGGTGTTCGAGGTCGGCAGTGAGATGATCGCCGTGCACTTCTGCGTGCTCGCGGCATGCTCGGCCTACTCGCCGTTGCTCTACAACGAGCTCTGTGGACCCATGAAGGAGGCCGCCGACGTGATGCGCGTGGAAGACATGGAGACAGAGGTGTTCAAGGTGCTGCTCGATTTCGCGTACACCGGCCGTCTGCCGCAGACGTCCAAGGAAGACGGCGAGGTCACGTGTCAGTGTCTTCTAGTCGCGGCATACAGGTATGGCATGGAGCAGCTAAAGCTAATGTGCGAGGAATGGAAGTGCGAGTAGATAGATGTGGGCACTGCGGCGACCATCCTAGTGCGAGCCGAGCAAAACCACTGTGAGCGGCTCAAAAGGGCGTGCTTTGACTTTCTCACCGCTCCAGGAAACTGAGGGCGGCCATGGCCACCGACGGGTTCCATTCCATCATCTCTCCGCGAGCTGCCCTTCTCTTATGGTTGAGCTCATGGCCATGTCCTCGGCGCAATAGCTGAATGAGCGCAGGTCCTGGGCGTTTATTATTCAAAAATCTGAATTTAGAGGTTTCAATATTCAGCCTGTGCTAGGATGCTAGTTTGTCATTTCCTGGTTTGTAAACTGTAATCATCTGTAGCTCGTTGCTGTGTTTGATCCTACAGCTGGCTCATGCACTTGTGATTGTGTGCAGTATGTCTAGTTTGGATCCTAACTAGTGGTTGGGGCCCGCCATTGCGGGCCTCTTGAGAGGAAGCCGTGTCTGTATTTCTCCCTCTCAAAGAAAAAGCCACAATTTCATCTCAAAATTTAAGAAAAAAATCTCACAGCACGTGAACATCACATTCATTTAAAAAAAAAGCCTAAAAAGCATTCTTAAAATGAAAAAGAAACAAAAATCACACTTCCATCTTTAAAAAATAATCTTAAAAAGAACTTTTCTCAAAAAAAAAAGTCTTAATTCCATCTTCCAAAAAAATCAATTTTTTTTGCAGTTTCATCTTTAAGAAAAATATCAAAAAGTTTTTGCCATGGCCAACCAGCATGCGCCACGTGGCCATGCTGGTTGGCCGCCATTCTCCCGTAGCTTAATGTGTTTGATTAGAGTGCTAACGGTACGCTACTAAGAGCTGGGTGGGAAATTAACGCAACTGAACTAGCTCCTTCAGTACATACTCCTCTAGCTTACTTCTTCAGTACATACATCTGACTCTTAGGACTGGATACCCTATCTGCAACTGATGATCACCGTAATCGTACTCAGCAACTAAATCACCATCGTTTCCCTCAATCGGCAATTGGGGATGTTGTCACTCAAAAATATCCTAAATTTGTGGACCTTGACCAGTAGGGGGGGATCAATTCTTCCATTCTACTACTACTATGAGGTACTCCAGAACTCCTGTTATCTGCGGCGCATACTAGACTCCCGACCCCCGCGTCGCCAACCCTTGGCGACACGGGGGAGATCGCGCCGCCGCGCCCTAGGCCTCCCCCCCCCCCCCCCCCCCCCCCCGATCTCTACCTCCCGCCGCCGCCCGAGTTCATGCCAGCGAAGCCCGGGCTGTGGGCTGTGATGGCGACGGCAGGGTCTTCTCCCTTGAGCGTGGTGGCATCTTCCTCTGGCGGCGGCGACATGGCCACTCCGGTGATTCGGCGGCGCGGTGCGGAGGGATCTCGGCGGAGGATGTGGCGGTGGCCGGAATCTCGGATCTCGCCGGGCCCAGTTGGGCTTAGGCGGGCCGACGGATCTGGTGCGCGGCGGCAGGCTGGCGCAGTGGGCCTGACATTACCGGCTGCTCTGGCACCATGGTCGTGCCATGGCCGGTCAGGCGGCGCCGGCTGGTTCCTTTTGGTCCGATCCCCGGCATAGAAGCTGGCGATCCGTGCACAAAAAGCTGGATGGAGCTCTTCGAACAGAGTGGGTGAAAACCTGCTCTCGGCTAGATGCCAAGGCCGGCGATGGTGGCGCTCTTTGGTGTCGTTCCCTTCTTGGAGGCATCGCCGTGCAGAAGTTCTAGGCCAACATCTGCTACCTCCGGCGGAAACCCTAGATCAGTAGATCGCAAGACGACGGCACTCTTGTGTCGTTTCCCCCCTGGGGGCGTCGTTCTTGGAGGTGTGCATGGACTCGAGGGACCAGTGGACCGCAACTTTGGTGGAGCGGTGCTTCATCCTACACATTGATGATGACGGATCTCAACGGTGTGGCGCAATGCAGATTCGGCGTCCGATGTGCGGGGATGGACTCGCGCAGGAGGACGACGCTGTCTGGCGTCGTGGTGGCGTCGATGGCGGAGAGGCCTGACACGGTCGATGCGTTAGTTTCTGCTCTGGAGATAGTTCGATGGAAGACGGTGGTGCCGGGCCTTGCAGGATGCAGATGTGGTGCCTGTTGTGAGTGCGTCGGACCGGTGTGTGACCCAGTCCCGGTATGTGGCTAGGCTAGGGCATCCGGCGTTAGATGTTAGGCTTTGATGCGATGTCTGTTTGGTATTAGGCTCGGACATTCGGCACCCCTTCATCAAAGGGATAGGAGTAGCAACATGTGTTGCCTGGATGATGGCTTCAGACGTACTGATGTATTACTTTATAAGGCCTTTGTGAATAATTAATAAAATGGCTGCATGCATCGTCCAGATGCAAAGGCCGCGGGTACATCCTCCTTTTAAAAAAAAAATATGAAAACAAGTTTCATCTCCAACAAAAATAATAATAATGCAAGTGCGACAAGCACGTAACCGAAAATGCAGGAACCGACAAGCACAAAATCATCTTACTTCAAGCCAGGAATCGATCGTGCTTTCATGGCCATGCCAACAGAAACTCATTCAACATGCTTACAAATGTATACAATAATACAATAGCAACAACGCAGATGAAGATATCCACAGCTATTCATTGCCTAGATCTGCTCGAGCGCCTCGAGAAACACCTTCATCGAGGGCCTGCTCCTAGGCTCCCCAGCCAGGCAGCTCAGCGCAACATGCAACGCCTGCCGGGCTTGTTTGGAGTTGTATTGGCCCTTGAGCCGGGGGTCCATAAATTGAGAGAGTTTTCTCCGGTAAGCCAATGACTTTACCCAGTCGATGATGTTCGTTTGCCCCTTGGGGCGGTTGGCATCCTTCGCAAGCTGACCGGACAGCATCTCCAGCATCATAACTCCGAAACCGTAAACGTCGCTCTGCTCATACAGAAGGCCTGGACATGGTTCCAGAGCATGAAGTGAGAATAACCACCCATCTATATCTATATCTATACTACTATTAAAAGAGCAAACATAAATCCTTCTAAAGTCACACCACAAAGTGTACACAGAAGTACGAGAGACGTTTGATCAATCCCACTAAATCATATCCAACGTTCTATATTACATCAAAGGTCTGCCACACCAATCAACGCTCAGGATTAAATATTCTGCCAGGGCAGACGCCCACGTCCAACTTCTCCCACGATCTACCTCACGCAAAGAAGCCGCCGCACAACACGCCACTTTAGTACGGATCCCACGCCCGCACAAGGAAACAGCACATCCAATTCGCATGGACTTGCTCAACTATACGGAAAGAAATATGCTAAATTAGGGGGGAATCAATCCAGGCGTCCAGCTTGACGTGCGCCATCGCTGCTCGCTGCCCTGCGCAGACGCCGAGGCACCGGACGACGACCGCGACGACGAGCTCTTCGCCAGCACAAGTGCAACCGCCGAGTCATCCGACGACGGCCACGACGACGAGCTCTTCGCCATCACAGGTGCAGCCGCCGAGGCGCCCGTCCACGGCCGCGCTGACGAGCTCGTCGCCAACACAGGTGCATGCTCTTCAGTATATAACTGACCTCACCTAAAAGCCTTTCCAATCTGCATATGGATCGTCCAACGCTTTAGTTACAAGTAATATAAACACAAATAAAGACACCCAGAAAGAGACCTAGATGACTGGTATTACAAACTACTACATCCTGTTGCATTATTCCTTCAGGTACAGTTGTACGATAACATTCTTGACATTCACAGGGTTAAAGGACAGCGTATGGTCCCGACCACTCCCAATGGGACGCTCACCCCGTGCCAGGATATAAGCAACACCCAATACTTGGGTGATGATCAGTACCCAAGCACCCGATTTCAGTTTTGTTGCTCAAATGCTGAATTGTGTCATTGACTGCAGACCCTAAAGAAGTAAAAAAGGCAGAGGGATAGAGAGCAGTATGCACAAAATAGGGATGAGATTAATAAGAGACGGCGTGAGGTCTATAAACAGAAGAAAATTGCCGCAGCCGAGATCAATGAGGTACACACCCAGCTGGCTGTATCACAAGGTAATGATGATCAACTTCATGATATATGGCCCAGTTTTATTGCTATATAATGATCTATGATCTGTTCTTCAAACATGCATGAGATAAAGAATCAGATGGAAAGGGAGCGGTATGCACAAAATAGAGAGGACATTTTAAAGCGACGACGTCCAACCCGCGAGCAAAATAAGCATATTGTTGCCGTCCTTGATGGCAGTAACATTGTAACACAGGTGCCGGCTACCGGACAATCGGCAGTCACACAACTGCAGAACATAACATGTGCAGGTGGTGCAGTCACTGGATTGTTGCTCAACTGCTCAACTGTGTCATGAATTGCATACCCTAAAGAAATAAAAAGGCAGAGGGATAGAGAGCGGTACTGTAGTTGGTCCTATCCTGAATCTCTCATCAATGCAGAGATGAGTGGACGTTCCAAAAGCACTTCTACGGTTTGTAGTTAGTCCTACCACCCCATCTTCTCAAATAAGATTGTTTTTCTTTTTATTTGTGGCTTGTGATGCTAATACTTTTTCATTTGTTGGTGCAACAGCTAAAAGAACTGGATGATTTATTCAAATATGCATCCAAGCACATGGAATTAAAATCCGGTAAGTGGAATGCTCTAAATGTTACAACAGTTTTCATTTTTCTGTATATAAATTAGGTCATCTTCTATTATTAAATTTTAATATTATATGGTTGCAGGATAAGTATTGCATGATAAACAAAAATAGGAAAGTAAACGTATAGGCTCGGAAACAGTTTGGATTTTACAAGAGAAGATCTACTAAAGTAAATTCAGGTAGAATCAATGGCAGAGCTAGGATTTGCAAACAGGTTTGTCCTCATCTAAAAAAAAAATCCCTGTATCCCTCCCGGTTTGAACAGATTATGTGCAAACTTTCTATATATGTATGTGCTCATCAGTGAAATGTCTCAAACTATGCTTTGATGTGAGACCAGTATTACACTTGCACAGTGTAATTACATAAACATGTTGCCATATGCAGAGTGTAAATGTAGGTTTACTGGTAAAGGCCAAACTAAGACCTAAGAAAGTACTATATCAGGACCAGATTAAAACAGGTTTTAAGATAGCCAAAGTGTACCGTACAGTCACACATACTTGTCGTACACATTTTTTTTGGACAGTGCAGTCATACATACTTGTCCGTACAGGCAATTCCAAAAACTCTCCTGTACAGAGAAGAGCAAGTATAGGCAACGAAAGTTGAGTAATTTTTAGTCAGAGTCCGAAGTCACGAAATCATGCTTAAGGCACGAGAATATGTGCAGAGTCTTAGCAGGGTACATTTGGTATGCTATTGTGCTTATTTTTTTTCCCTGCATAGCATTCCCGAAGCACATTTGATCATTTTTTGGTGTTGCAATCATAAATGCTGGTCTTCTGAGTCAAATGTGATTTTGAGCTCTTAACAAGATGCATTTTGTAAGCTATTTATTCTTATTTTTAACTGCATAGCATTATGAAAACAGAATGACATATAAGAACTGAAATATGAAACCCATGCATTGGACTACCTTAATACACCCTTAAGTCGTTTCAGGTAAAGAGAAGCTTTGATGTATCACCGAGTCGAACGAATACATTCAACAAATAACTGGTATATTCAGAAATTAAGTGAGTAAGTACCTGATCATTCTGACCGAACAAAATCCAAGACTATCATGAAGTAAACCTGTCAAGTACTTCTTTTGTACAACGCTCAAAAGCTTCGGGTTGATGTATATGGTAGGCAGGTATGCCTCCCCATTCACATCTTTCTGTTTATTCCAGAGTCCCAAAAATTTATGATGGAACAAATTCGATGACTCTTCCGTGGTCTTCAATATCCATTCCTTGTAAGCCTGCAAAAGCACTTCTGTTATAACCGGGAGTCCGGGACAAGAAGAAATACATCTGGAAGGTTGTGCTATATCAATTATTCATTCTTCATCCTGTCTCTTTGCTTTGCTATAAATCTCGGATTTGGAAAGTTAACCATGAACTTTCTAAAAACATGCTTCCGTCTTTTCAGAAGAAGTAAATTTCTTTGGCAGGATCAAGCCAAATCAACCTCATCTGTCTTGGTCCCTAGCTCCTCACAATGCCCCTAGCCACCCAGAATTCAAATCCACCAATCAATCAACTTTATGACAGCATGGTTGCCTCAAGAATATTAACTAACTAGAATCTCCACTCATAACAGTTGTTGCAACAAAGTTAAGAACGTCTAATCGAACAGCTTACTCCAACTTCTATTTTTTTTCTCCCCGATTCTAAAACGACTCTCATGCTTAAACCTAAGATACTGAGCTACATATGTACTGTACAGTGATGAATAGCAACTAGGAATTAGCAAAAGTGTTTCGCAAAAAAAAGGAATTTGCAAAAGTGGGGAATGGGGAGTACCTCAAATCAGAACTAAGCAGATATGAAAGCTGGAGTGGGGAATAGATCATCAACCGGTGCCGGCTTGCAGTTGTAGGGGACCAGCCACTGCGGCACTACTGCCGCACCTGGGCAGAGCAGGGCACAACACAGCCGCACGCACAGGGTGGTGGGAGCCGACGACGAGCAGACGCTCCAAGCGCCGGGCGAGCGAGACGGAGAGGAAGGCACGGAGCCGGGCCGCGGAGCTTCGGATGCACGATTCCCACGGCCGCCGATCTGGTGGAGACGAGTCCCGCGCCTCCGCGTCGGCCTTCGTCCACGCCTAGCACTGGGTCGGCCAGCGGGCATGCCAAGCTTGAGCAGATCCTCGGGCACTTCAGAGACCGATTCGACGAGGAAGTGCTGAGAAGAGTGGGGAGAGGGGGTGCGAGACCTCGCGTCGGCAGTGGAGACGAAGAGGAAGGGCGACTTGAGGAGGTAGAGAGAGAGTTGTGGGCTTGTGGCCACAGAGAGAAGTGGGGAGACAGTGAAGTGATAAGGGTAGTGAAGGTAGGTGACGAGGTGAGGAGAACTGAGAGGAAGAGTCAGGTGGGTCCTTTTTTTTTAGGTTTTTTCGTTTCTTTTCTTTTTTGAGTTGTTTTTTGAGTTGGTTTTTAGCCCTTTTGGTGAAGTCATAATTACAGATGTAGCGTTGGGCGTTGTCCAGTTCATTTTTTAATAAAAAATAGCCTTTTTGGTCATTTGGTTTGTATTTAGGGTCGGACTTTGTCCAATTCAGTTTGGCTGTGTGGGTGCGATTTTTTGATACGGTCACAAGGGGTTAAAAAAGGGGTTCAGTCACGATCATTTTGGAAGTTTTATGAAACTATTAAGATTTTTGTTATATCATGCAAGTCATCTTGTGGTCTTTGGATGTTAAATTTCCTGGAGTAGGTAGATATTTTGTCCGACGTTTCTAAACAGGTAAATTTTGCTATATAGAATGATCCATTGCCAACCATAGAAATGTTATGATTTTAAATTTTGTCAAGTTCAGTTCAATTTTGATTATACTTACATTTTCTCCAGCATTATTTTTTCACTAACACTTCTATATAGAATGATCCATGGATAGGATTATTTAACACTAACACTTTTGTAACATTTTCACTTCCATATGTTTATTTTAACGATAAAAAAACAATATTGTCTGATGTGCATGAGTATATGTTATTTTAGAATACAATTTATGTGTTACTAGCAAGATGCACGTGCATTGCACGAAACATCAAGATGCATTTTTTTACAAAACACCTGTTGTGATTGATCCATGCAGGAGTAATCCCATGTGTAAAAACTAATGATATCTCGAGAATTTCATCGAAAAAATGATATCTCGAGAATTTCATCGAAAAATTGATATCTCGAGAAAGATGAGAGATAACGTGAGGAGGAGTGGGGCGCGGTGGTGATTGGTGGTTGGACTTAGCGGAGGCATGGCGATGGACGACGCCGACAACGGCCACCATGCCAGATTGTTCCAGAGACTTCCTTTTTTTATTACTCAACAATGAAGTTGTGGGAGATAAGGATGAACGAGAGAGGTGCGGGTATCCTTTTGCAAAATTGCCATAGTTTGCTTTCTATCCGTCAGATATAGATCGGGCGGTCTATATTGCAAGATGGCAGGCACACCATCATCACCAACCCGGTATTTTATAAGAGTAGAGATAGATAAATTTTTCCGCTGCCATTTGTTGCATGTAAAAGAGTATAATTTATGCGTTAAAAGAAACGTGCATTGCACGTGCACGCTTACTAGTCGCTAAAAACAGCTAGTATATGTAGCAACATGTGTTCTTATGTAAACTATTTTAGTGATCTGAAACGTCTTATATTAGTTTACAGAGGAAGCAGATTCCAAATTTTAAAAGATTTAATGGAGCTAAAAAGTCAAAATTAGGGTTCCAAATCTAATATGTTATTTTTTCCGAACCATGCGGAAGAGTTGCATGTCATTCATTAAGAAGAGAGTACAATGCTGAAGCCGGCATGACCCTTACATTGCCAAAGATGGCACGACCCAAACAGATCAGGACCCTTATATCGCCAAATATGGTTTCTACAGGAAAATGTGCATGCATGTTCCTCTTTGATATTCTGTAACCTTTTCCCTTGGTTTAAGTTCGGCGATAAAGTTAACACCGAAGCAGCAAAATGAGCACGGCCCAACGGGTCACCACACATGAAGGCGGGCAACGCGCGGCAAGCCGTGCCTCCTATCAAGTGGTATGAATGATTGCAACCGACCGCACATTATTCTTTGCTCTTTTTATGGAAGGTGATGGTAGAGCAATGCCAAAGGAACTGTTTAGCACATGGATCAATTTACTATGACTATTAACCGCTTGGGAAAGCAATTGTTATGAATGATTGACAAAACTATTGATGCAGAACTCTATCCCAATTTGTAAAGATGTGATGAGTGAGGACACATACCACTTATTACATATTCCGGAGCTGCATACCCGTGGGTGCGCGTGGGCATGATAGTCATTCGTGAGTTGCCAGTTGACCCAAGCTTAGCAACCCCAAAATCAGAGAGCTTCGCGTTATAGTGCTGCCAGCAAAACGCGGTCAGAATTTGATCTTGATAAATAGACTACAAATAAAAGACACACTGCAGGGTAGAGAGCTTACTGCATCCAGAAGAATCCTGGAAGCCTTGAAGTCACGGTACATAGCTTTCTTCTCTGATGCATGCAGGAATGCAAGTCCTCGAGCTGCACCGATGGCGATCTTCAGCCTCAGTTCCCATGATAGCGGAGCGCGTCCTCCTGGAAAGAATTTCAATCGCCTCCGGTTCCATTATCAGTACTTTTCAGCCAATTGGGTTTTTTCAAGAATTGCAATCTCTTCCCGAATCAGTATCACAGAGACGAAGTAAAAACACAGTGAGCATGAGCAAGGCCATGAACAATTTTCTGCAAGTAAAATGGTCGTCAGTAACAGCTCACCTCCAAAGAATAGATGGTCTTCTAGACTTCCTTGGGCGATGAACTCGTACACAAGAAATAGTTCCTTGCCCTCCCAGCAGTAGCCCAGTAGCTTGACAAGGTTTGGATGGGAGAACCTTCCCAAAAGTTTTATGTCCGATTGTAAGTGGACAGTCAGAAATTTCTGTTATGCAACATTTAGAGGCGATGACTGTTGGAATCTCAAAATTCATGATTTATGTAATCAGTATAAGGGCCAGATTTTACCTGCCATTCCTCATTTCCTTGCATGATAGCAACAGCCATGCCAGGGCCACTCGTTGTCGGGTTCATCGTCTTCTCGTCGACCCATGCTTTGTCCACGCACCCGAAAGCGCCCACCCCAATGAGACTATCTGGCCTGAACTTCCTGGTGGCTGACTGGATCTCACGGAATGTGAATTTCCGGAGGTTCGGTGCCTCCAGTATTTGGCCTTCGAGGAAACACCCCTGTTTGAATCCACCGTTTGTACCGTCGCTGCCGGCAGAGGCCATGACGCTGGTGGTGGCACTGCTGCTTGCCTTGGAGTTCATTGTCTCTGTTATACAATTAGCACGCTTTAACATGCTGAATTTAATCATCACAGTTTCTTTTGAAGAATAGAATATATTTTTTCTTTTGAAGAATATCATAGCAGAATTTTGTGAGAACGTAGAGTTCAACCGAATTTGGTGCATATCTTTTCTCCCCTTAGTACGTAGGAACACTTAGGATGACATGAGCAATATATGGTTGCGGTTCGTCACAAAGTGATACTATATGGTTGCTGCAGGCTATATGGTTTGTGGAATGGGGGAAGCTACTGATTTTTCCTTAGAAAGTACTTTTTTGTGAAGTGGGAAGAAAACTAAGGAGGTATTAAGCCTAGATCGAGACCAAAATTCTGTAGATGCATATGGAAGAAAACTAAGGAGGCAGTAATCTTAGAGAACTATGGTTGTATGATACTAATTCAGTTAATTCCCACCCTTGATCTCTACTGACTGCTGGTACGAAGAACAGAGGAAATCTGAGAGCTCACCAGAATTAGGTTCTTGGAGACCAGATTCCTCATCTGGGCTAGACGGTGGGTAATCCGCTGCTACACGAGCCCTTTCCCGACCACCGCAGATATTCGCCATCTCCCTCTCCTCGCTCTCTCCGATGTCAAGGAGAAAAAGGTAAATGGGGGGAGGAAGAGGAACAAGACGAGAGTGGCTTGATAAGTAAGCAGAGAAGCCAAGCTACAAACTGAAGAAAGTCTCCACCATGTGGGCTGGGGCCTGCCCCGCACCGCACTTCAGCTTTTCCTTTAAACAAACCGCGTGTTCTACTTTCCGCTTTTAAATGGAGAACTTGCCATCTCATTTGTATTACTTATTTATTTAGGTGCATCTCCTTCCGGTTGCAGCTACATATAACAAAGATGAATAAACGATGACAGGCATTGCCTCTGTTCTGAAACTGATGGCGTGCTGAAGGTATGGTATATGGGTTAAATCTGAATTACCAATTAAGGGGGTGGCTAGGGTCTGGTGACTGAATTTAGAATTTTGATCAGTCATTCTTTATTTTTTGACAACCGGCTAAAGTCTGTGCGCAGCGTGCATGCAGATCAATGAAAAAAATAGCGTGCTATGACAAAATAGCGAGGCCCTCAAAATATGCTATTAACATGCTACAGCGTGCTATTAGCGAGACATTATACACTGATTTATTTAGCGAGCCATTTCTCAAAACGCTATAGCGCTCTATTTTTTTCACTGATGCAGATGCAGTCTCCCTCTGCTAGTCTTGTCCGGTTGATAGGTGAAGTTGTACTAGGCGATAGCACACTGACTGGCAGACCCGTCACATGAGTGAGTTCTTCACCCTGGTCTTAAACCATCCGCAAGGCAACAACACACTTAGACGATAAGTTGTGCACATAGGGCTCATGTCAACACAAGATTCCAGGAGAGCATACTCCCTCCCTTTGTAGCAATTTTGGCTTTGCCTTTGGCTTTCGTACAACAGGGCAGATCAGAGGCCCCTCCCTTCCTTCCGAAATTCCACCAAGTTTAAACGCTCCTTCCTTGCGGTTGGTAAACAGAAGAGAATTAGAAGAGAATCATCCATCATTCATCGTGCACCTCCCAACTCATCCGAACCTCCGAAAGCAAAGCTCCTCAGAGTAATCTGGTCGGCCATCTTTGATCTTCCGTTCCATTGCATTCCATGGCGTCTCTACTTCTCAAAAATAGAAATAAAGAATATTGTAAGAAAGAATGAATTTGTGGCAGTGGTATCACCCTTTAAAAAAAGAAAATAAATACGGAAATTACACACAAATTATGCTTTTTTAAATATGCAAGAATAAGCATATAATAGTATATTTCTTGCAAAAATAAAGTTTCCTGAGAAGGAATGAATTAGAGGCATTGGTATTACCCTTAAGAAGAAAATGAAATACAAACTACAACAAAATCAAATAAGAAGTTTTCTAACCAAGAATGAATTAATGACATTGATATTAGGAAAACACTCGACTTCCGCCGGTTGATTTCTTTCCAGCAATCAGCCGCGTCGCCTGGGTCGACGCGTCCTTGCGAGGACCACGCACCGCTCCAGAGCCGCTCGCCTCCAACCTCTCGTCAGCACTCTGTCTCCTACCTTTTATCCTCTCCATCTATATCTCCGCCCAAACGCGGAGCGGAGGTGTCGAGGCGGGGCAGGTGGGTCACTTCCCTAGCCCGTGTGCTCCATCCTCGGATACATCAGGCGAGCCGAGGGGTCCTACATCACATGTCAGTTGTTGCAGGCGTGTGTGCCCCGTTTCTATGACGACGACGGTGTTGTGAGCTCACTAGGATTGCAACATCGCCGGTGTTGCGGAAACATAGTCGGTGTTGCAGAAATATAGCTGCTTCAACAACAACGATGTCGTGCCAGGATTTTTCCGAAACATGGCCTATGTTGCAGAAGTCTATGAGCCTACGGAAAAAATAATTCCGCAACACTATCTCTGTTGCAATATTTCCGCAACATGAGCTGTATTGCAAAAGGTTCTGCAACACTACCCTTGTTGCAATGATAAGGACAGGCTGGATCGCAGGATGACGCCATATCTAATGGCTGCCGAGGCGGCGGATCTTTTAAAAAGATCCACCTGCCGACGCGTAGCACGGCCCTTGATATTACCCTTTAAGAAGAAGAAAAATTAATAATGACTAAATTTGCACACAAGTTGCATAGAAATTAAACTTTTTAATAATATGTAAGAACAAGCATATAATAGTGAAATTTTCACAAAATGAGTTTCGTAATAAGGAATAGATTAGTGACATTGATATTACCCTTAAAAAGAGAAAAGAAAATAAATACTAAAACAAAATAAAAATAATTAGGTCTTCTAAGAAAGAATGAATTGGTGGCATTGGTATTACCCTTTAAGAAAAGAGTAAATGGTTTTCTAAACTTGCACACAACTTTACATCGAAATTGCACCTTTTGTAATATGCCGAAATAAACATGTAATAGTAGAATTTTCACAGACTAGTACAATTTACGTACATATTATATAGTACCTCCGTGTATACATTTACACTCATCCAACATCCCAGAAATAACCATATAGAAAAGAAAAACCAGGTAAAATGAAAAAAAGTGGCAAAAATGCATACACATAGAAAGAAATAAAAAACAAACAATGAGTAACAGGCTTCAAGCCCAATACGAAAATTGACTGAACACAAACAGGGGCAAGTAAAAAAATCAGCCTAAGAAGCCATGAAACAACATAAGAAAAAAAACATGAACCTTGACAAAAGAATCAAAGGTTACAAAATTGACTTATCCAAATTCAAAATTCAAGCAACTTACATATAGCTAAAGTGGCCAATCAAACTATCAAAGAGATGGATGGCTAATTTGCTGTCCTTGCTTGTCATTTCTCTCTTTTCCTGAAAGCAGAAAGGGAATGGCATGGTTGACATCTTGGAAGGTTAGCGCAGAACATTTATTAACAGTGCTAGAATGTGTCAAATAATTGTGTTCTAACTTGTTGATTTGTCTCAAGAATATCAAACCTAGCTATGTGCTTAGTTGGTCTTTGGTCTAGTTTAGACTAATCTGAAGCCATGTTGACGTCTTAACCGGCGAACCGTGACTTACTTATCCTAGATATGCAATTAGTAACCAGCGGGCATATGGCCATTAACATCAATCGGGAGACATGGGCCTTTTTAAGGCCTCTAGAGGAGTGAGGCAGGGCGACCCAAGCTCCCGCTTTTTGTTTAACCTTGCGGTCGACCTTCACAAGGGTGGGTCATCTGCAAGGGGTCGTGCCTAATTTTATTGTAGGAGGTGGCATCACGCACTTGCAGTATGTGGACGACACCATCCTTATGGTGGAAAGAACTTTGATGTATATTATTAATCTGATGTTCCTTCTTATATGTTTCCAAGAGATGTCAGGCTTGGCGATTAATTTCGCCAAGAGTGAGGTTATAGTGTTGGGCTACTTGGACCAGGAACAGTCTCACATCACCAACCGCCTCAACTGCCGTCTCGGGAGCCTACCCCTATCCTCTCTCGGGCTCCCGGTTAGCGATTCCTTGGTGAGGATTAAGGAATTACAACCGGTAGTGGATATGGTGAGAGACCGGGTTGACCCATGTCAGGGGAGGGTAATGAATAAGGCCGAAAAATCCGTGCTCATTACCTCCTCCCTTGCTAGCTTGCCGATGTTCGCAATGAGTCTGTATTTGTACTTGCAAGGCTTAATTTGCTCTCTTTTGTTGCTAATGAGCGAAACCGACCCCCCTACAAATAAAAATGAACAAAATAGAATCTAATCTTAGTTAGCAAATCTATCAGTAGGCCGGGCTAATTGAGCTTTCTAGTAATCAATCACGGGGCGATGAAATTTCAGAACCCGTCACTACCTTGGATTTGCTGATGAGCAAGACAGAATATGATCTTAGCAAACCAGTTGCTCCATAAAGAAAAAACCACACTTATATGCACAAATGTGGATAGTCAATGATAAATCGAATCCTCGGTAGCCCTGAACCGAGTATATCCATTCGTCAAAATTTTAATTAACACCTATTTTTATGATCACAATTTGTTTGACAGGTTATAAGTCAAAAGAGACTACCATACCGGCCTTCGAACTGGCTACTTAGATAAATGGATGTGCTAAATCTCATCTAGATGAGATTTTACGATATCTCGTCTAAGTTCTTAGTCGTTGAATCTATTTTGCTGTAAAACTTTTTTTTTAGAAGATGCAAAACCTGATTCGTTGTCACGTGTGGCTTGTCTCACGCCCCCCGCGGGCCATTTTTTGTAGGCCGATTTTTTTTTAATTTTCTACTATGTTTTCCAACACCGGCGGCGGCGACAAATTCAATCGGGGACAAATTGGCGGCTTGCACCGATGGGAGTTTTGCGGGAGTGGCCAGCGTCTAGGGTTTGTGTGGTTTAAATACCGCGTAGTTTGTCGAGTACCATATATCGGGCTCTAGGCAAACGTTACACACCTTCACGGAGTCGTCAGCTGCAAACGGCCGTACGATGTGGCACTTCTTTGCCGGGTGCCTTGTCGAGGAACTCGGCATACACCACATAAGCCGACTTCTTTCATGATTGGCGAGTACGTCCGGTTGGGGGCTCGATACTGTCCACCATATGCCGTGTCATGTTGTCTGCCGAGAGCCGTACTCGGCTTACATACCTTTTGCCGTGATCTCATGTTCCGGTACTCAGCAAACATGAAAGAACTTGGTAACGACTTTTTATCCATTAGTCGTAACTATATCATCATCATAGTATTAAACTCCCTTTACCCGCAAAAAAAAAAAAACTAGTAGCTATCCTTCCCAGATACAAATTCCTTTTTTCGAAAAGGAGAATTACCCCTGGCCTCTGCATCAAGCGATGCACACAACCATATTTATTAATAGAGCAAAATCCAGCAGCCGAACAACATCGACCTGAAAATAAAGCAAAAAGAAAACCTGAGGCCGCATGCCTCGCGACAATAACTTCACCAGATAGCCACTAACCCTATGTTGCAAGACGACATCAGAAACGAAAAATACACAACTCCTAGACTACGCTTTCAAGAAGGAATCGCCAAACATGCATCGATGATGGCGAGTCCAACATAGGTTGAACTCCGGATTCTCATCCCTGAAGCGAAGCTTCAGTCCACCACCTTCAGCAAGGTCACGACGCAGGCGCGCGTCGACATAGTCTAATCAGAGATCTTGTGTTCCCACCGGAGTGCATAAACTTGTCGTCAAAGCCGTCTGTACCATCATCCCTTATCCGGGTACAGACTCCTCAATAGCCGGATACCTCTGGAGAAGACACCGGAAGACCAAGATGTCCCATACCGCTTGCCTCCCGGTACTGGCGCACCACCTTCGATCCAGCAACAACAGGCTAAACATGGCACCTCCGCCAGAGCCACCGTGCAACACCAGCTAGTAGCAGGCATGACTTGACATCTCCGCATAAGACGTCGTGCGTACAGCATCCGTCGGCGGCGCATCCACCGATGGCTTCACCTGTCGGCGACCGGTATTGCTCGAGCTCTTCGTAAGAGGCCCAAGTGTCACATGTCGAGGCGCATCGAACCCAATATGTTGATGGAGGGGATGTCCCATAACACCGCCAGCCTCCGAAAGGCCATCACCTCCTCTAGATCCAGACTACGAGTCACCCATACGACCCCGGAGTTTGCCGCCCTCAAAGAAGTGGGTCCGCTGATAACCCACAAATATAGGGGATCGCAACAGTTTTCGAGGTAGAGTATTCAACCCAAATTTATAGATTCGACACAAGGGGAGCGAAAGAATATTTGTAAGTATTAGCAGTTGAGTTGTCAATTCAACTACACCTGGAGATTAAATATCTGCAGCAAAGTGATCAGTAGCACAGTAATATGATAGTTTTGATAGCAGTAGTGACGGTAACAATAGTAGTAGTAGTTTTGTAGCAATTGTAACAGTAGCAGCAACAGTAGTAACTTAGCAAGAACAATATGTGAAAAGCTCGTAGGCACTGGATCGGTAATATCGTTGGATAATATTCATCATATAACAGTTATAACCTAGGGCGACACAGAACTAGCTCCAGTTCATCGATATAATATAGGCATGTATTCTGTAAATAGTAATACATGCTTATGAAAAAAAAACTTGTATGACATCTTTTGTCCTACCCTCCCGTGGCAGCAGGGTCCATAAGGAAACTATGGGATATTAAGCCCTCCTTTTAATAGAGAACCGAATCAAAGCATTAACACATAGTGAATACATGAACTCCTCAAACTACGGTAATCACCGAAAATAATCCCAATTGTTCTCACCTTGGGGTATGCAGATCCTAACACGTAATAGGTACATATGACTTGCAAGATCGGATCAAGAACATAGATGTAATGGTGATAACATAAACGGTTCAGATCTGAAATCATGGCACTCAGGCCCTAGTGACAAGCATTAAGCATAGGAAAGTCATAGCAACATCAATATCAGAACATAGTGGATACTAGGGATCAAGCCCTAATAAAACTAACTCGATTACATGATGAATCTCATCCAACCTCTCACCGACCAGCAAGTCTACGAAGGAATTACTCACTCCCGATGGTGAGCATCATGAAATTGGTGATGGAGGATGATTGATGATGACGAAGACGAAAGATCCCCCTCTCCGAAGCCCCGAACTGAGGCTATGTATTCTCTGCCTTGCTGTGGCGAAGGCAGAGGTGAACAGTAACCTCTACCTTTGCTCACTTTCACCCATCGGATCAAGAACCAACACTCCAGATTGAATCCTACAGTGGATGTAACCCGTTCTTGCTACAGGACAACCGAGCAGTGACTCGCTATATACAGTACTAGGAACAATGCTCACAGGCGATCTCAGCCTTTCATTCTTGATCCCGTGGCAAAGTCACCGATGCCTTTGCCACGGCAAGGTAGAGAATCCTCGCCCCCGAACGGACTCCAGATCTGGCCTCCCGATGATGAACAGGAGGTGGCGGTGACTCCGTGTTATAAAGCGTGATGAAACTTCCTCTTCTATTTTTTTTTCTCCAAAAATAGGATTTTATAGAGTCAGAGTTAGGGTCAGTGGAGCCTCGTGGGCCCCACAAGACACCAGGGCGCGCCTGGCGCGGTGGCGCGCCCTGGTGCCTTGTGGGCAGCTGGGACACCCCCTCCAGTGGGTCCTGGTTCCAGTAATTTTTATTTATTCCAAAATAAATCTCCAAAAAGTTTCGTCCAATTCCGAGAACTTTTATTTTTGCACAAAAACAACACCATGGTAGTTCTGCTGAAAATAGCGTCAGTCCGGGTTAGTTTCATTCAAATCATGCAAATTACAGTCCAAAACAAGAGCAAAAGCATTAGGAAAAGTAGATACCTACGACGGATATCAACTTTCCCAAACTTAAACCATTGCTTGTCCTCAAGTAATTCAGTTGACAAACTTAAAGTGATAAAGAAAAACTTTTACGAACTCTTTTGTTCTTCTATATATATGCTTAAATAATACCCAAGTTTTCAACAAAGGTCATAACTAACCTTGCGAACGATAACTCTTAGAAATTATATTAATTCATATCAATGGCATAATCAACTAGCGAGTAATAATAAGATATCTCAAATGCCAACACTTTGTCAAAACAATCATGATATAATATGACAATAATGGTATCTCGCTAGCCTTTTCCGAGACCGCAAAACATAAATGCAGAGCATCTCCAAAGTTCAAGCAGCGACTGGACATTGTAATTCATGGTAGAAGAGATCCAGTCATGCTAACACTCAACATTAACTATACTCAATGCATAAGAATGACAATACTGCTCTCAGGTCTGGTGCTTATTTGAGAAGATGATGACTCAACATAAAAAGTTAGTAGATAGTCTCTTTGCAGAGAAAAGCAGGGATTTGCAGAGATACCAGCCCACAGCCAAGGCACCAGGCGCGCCCTGGTGTCTTGTGCTCACCTCCTTCACTTTCTGCACTGTTCAAGATATCTTCCAATATTCCGATAAATCGGCTGATTTATCGCTTATCGATTTCTGTCCGATAAGATAAATCGGCCGATAAGTCAGCCGATATGGTGATAAATCGGCCGATATGCCGATAAACTAGTCGATTTACCCCTTATCATGGGTCGACCAATAAGTTCCCGATAAGCGATATCCCCAACATTGTTTTCTGGTCCTCCTACGAAGCTTCTAGTGCCTCTTTGTTTCCAAAAAATCGTCAAAAAATTTCGTTGCATTTGGAGAACTTTTATTGCTGCACGAAAAACAACACCATGGTAGTTCTGCTGAAAACAGCGTCAGTCCAGGTTAGTTCCATTCAAATCATACCAAAACCATATCAAACTGTTGTAAACATGGCATGAATACTTTATAAATTATAGATACGTTGGAGACGTATCAGCTACTACATCATCATGTAGAAGCTGACTTTCAATGTTGAGTTCACTCAACTTATCTTGTGGTAACATCGGTTGACCGGGCTTAAACATTCACCATACGAGCCAACCGGCTGAAACATTCACCGCATTTTCCTTTGGTGCCTTATCGGCGGTAGGATCATTGGCCGATTTCTTCTTTCGAGTTCTACCCTTTTTACGACGCTTAGCTACAGGGTCCATAGAAGATGGTTCTCCAGAATCCATTTATTACGTTTGCTAAAATTTAGTGTGGCAATTATGATTCATAAAGCATTAAAAACAAATATGCAAGAAGAATTCGACATGACCTTTGCTAAAAAGGGGATATAACTAGTGCCAAAAATTTGAAGAAACGGAAATAAATCAACGTTGCACGAAAAATTGGCACTCATGTCTATACCTGCAAATAGAAGTCAATAACACTAGAATGAATCCTAGGAAAAATACGAAAGAAAAAATTCGACATGACCTTTGCTAAAAAGTGGACATAACGAGTGCCAGAAATTCGGCAAAACAGAAATAAATCGACGTTTCACGAAAACATTAGCACTCCTATCAATACCTGCAAATAGAAGCCAACTACACTAGAATGGATGCTAGGAAAAATATGAAAGAAAAAAAATCCGACATGGCCTTTGCTAAAAACGGAACACACTACTAGAAAAACAGCTATAGCCAATATGGACACTAATGGCGCACTATACATGTGGTGCGCCATTACTAAATAGTAATGGCGCACTATGTGTAGGTGCGCCATTAGTAACCAAAACAGTAATGGCGCACCAGGTGAAAAGTGCGCCATTACTAAGTTTGACCAAGGTTTGACACAGTCATACACATAGTAATGGCGCACTTTATATAGGTGCGCCATTACTAAGTTGACATAGTAATGACGCACCTTCACAAAGTGCGCCATAACTATGTGTATGACTGGGTCAAACCTTGGTCAAACTTAGTAATGACGCACTTTGCATAGGTGCGCCATTACTATGTCAAACTTAGTAATGGCGCACCTATACAAAGTGCGCCATTACTAACTTTGACCAAGGTTTGACCAAGTCATACACATAGTAATGGCGCACTTTGTGAAGGTGCGCCACCACCAAATGCACCCCCCCGTGGACCGCCTTTTCAGTTTTAAAAAAAATAAAAGAAAATGATGAAATATCAAAAAAATAAAAGAAAATAAGTTTCCCATGTGATATGTGCTCTAGTTGTTGGGAAAATTTACAAATATGAATTTTGACTTTATTTGCAAAATCTCTCTGGAATTTAGTAAAATGGGCATAACTTTTGCATACGAACTCGGATTAAAAAGTTTTTGATATGAAAAATCATCTACTCGAAAAGTTATATCCGAATTCAACTGGGGGAAACCCCATTGAAGATTTTTAGAATCCCCAAAAACCTAACAGAATAAAAGATACGGGGCTTTTAAGATCTAGAGGGGGGAAAATGGAAAAAATTTCAAACTTAGTAATGACGCACCATTTGCTAGGTGCGCCATTAGTAACAGAAAAAAAAATTTGGTTTCAAATTTTTTTTTAAAAAAAATGTTCAAAATATGATACGTAATATGACTGGGAAGTTTGAAATATTTTTTCAAAATTTCATCACACTCATAACATGAACAAAGTCCTAGACATCAACAAGGTTTAATAGGATTGTTATGATAGATATATCAACAAGTGCCTGTTAAGTGAGTTGGTGCTGGGGTTGGATAGAACTAAGAAGTTAAGCGTGCTGGGGCTGGAGTAGTGTGAGGATGGGTGACCTTCCGGAAAGTTTGACCACGGAGTGCGATTTGACTTGAGATTAAGCATATTGACCCAAGATTAAGCCATAGTGACCCGAGATTAAGAAAAAAACGAAAAAAAATTCTGAAAAAAAAATTTAAAAAAAAATTCTGAAAAAAAATTTGAAAAAAAATTGTTAGTAATGGCGCACTTCTATGTGGTGCGCCATTATTAAGTCAGATAGTAATGGCGCACTTCTAGGCATAGTAATGGCGCACTATGTGGTGCGCCACTATTATCTGGGATACTAATGGCGCACCAAATGTGCGCCATTACTATTTGTTACTAGTGGCGTGTTAATAGTGGCGCACCTATAGTGCGCCATTAATAGCAAAAACTGGTGCGCCACTAATAGCCTTTTTTCTAGTAGTGACTTAACGAGTGCCAGAAATTCGGCGAAACAAAAATGAATCGACGTTTCGCGAAAACACTGACACTCATGTCAATACCTGCAAATATAAGCCAACCACACTAGAATAGATCGTTGGAAAAATATGAAAGAAACATTCGACGTGACCTTTGCTAAAAAGATGACATAACAAGTGCCAGAAATTCGGTGGAACATAAATGAATCGCAAAAACATTGACACTCATGTCAATACCTATAAATATAAGCCAACAACACTAGAATGGATCCTAGGCAAAATATGAAAGAAAAAAAAATTCAACATGACCTTTTCTAAAAAGTGGAAATAACGAGTACCAGAAATTCGGCGGAACGGACATAAATCGATGTTTCGCGAAAACATTGACACTCATATCAATACTTGCAAATATAAGC
This sequence comes from Thinopyrum elongatum, assembly GCA_011799875.1. NCBI lineage: Eukaryota > Viridiplantae > Streptophyta > Magnoliopsida > Poales > Poaceae > Thinopyrum > Thinopyrum elongatum. The sequence continues at coordinate 67,668,943 of CM022302.1, read as the reverse complement.
CAACCGCACTAGAATGGATCTTATTTCTAAACTACTCGTATTTACTCTAAGCACAAATAACACTAAGACACAACACTCAAATATAACCTACATAAAATATTGATCAACTCGGTACTTATATTTACCCTAAATACAAATAACACTAAGAAACATTAGCATCTATTTCTAAACTAATCGTATTTACCCTAAACACGTATGTGAACATGCCAGAGAGGTGGTGCGGTTGGCGTTCGAACGCGGCGCTAGGCCTTCGATGTTTGCATAGGAGGGTGAGATGGCGGCAGGGCTAGCTGCTACTTCTTGAGCTTGCGTTGCTTTTTCCCTTGAAGAGGAAAGGGTGATGCAGCAAAGTAGAGATAAGTATTTCCCTCAGTTTTGAGAACCAAGGTATCAATCCAGTAGGAGATATAAGCAATTCTCCAATCTATGCACCTGCACAAACAATCAAACACTTGCACCCAACGCGAAAAAGGGGTTGTCAATCCCTTCACAGTCACTTGCAAGGATGAGATCTAATAAAGATAGATATAAAAAATTACTAAAACGTAAAACAAAGTAAAAACAAATAAATTGTAGCAAGGTATTTTTGGGTTTTTTTGTTTATAGATCTGAAAATATATGATGGAAAATAGACCCGGGGGCCATAGGTTTCACTAGAGGCTTCTCTCTTGAAAGAAAACATACGGTGGGTGAACAAATTACTGTCGAGCAATTGATAGAAAAGCGCAAAGTTATGATGATATACAAGGCAATGATTATGAATATAGGCATCATGTCCGTGTCAAGTAGACCGAAACGATTCTGCATCTACTACTATTACTCCACACATCGACCGACTCTTGCCTGCATCTAGAGTATTAAGTTCAAGAGAACAGAGTAACGCGTTAAGCAAGATGACATGATGTAGAGGGCCAAACTCAAGCAATATGATGAAAACCCCATCTTTTTACCCTTGATGGCAACAATAGAATACGTGCCTCGCTACCCCTACTATGTCACTGGGTGAGGACACTGCAAGATTGAACCCAAAACTAAGCACCTCTCCCATTGCAAGGAAAACCAATCTAGCTGGCCAAACCAAACCGATAATTCGAAGAGAAATATAAAGATATTTAATCATGCATATAAGAATTCAGAAAAGACTCAAATAATATTCATAGATAATCTGATCATAAATCCACAATTCATCGGATCTCGACAAACACACCGCAAAAGAATATTACATCGGATAGAAATCCAAGAACATCGAGGAGAACTTTATATTGAAGATCAAAGAGAGAGAAGAAGCCATCTAGCTACTAGCTATGGACCCATAGGTCTGTGGTAAACTGCTCACACATCATCGGTTGGGCAATGGAGTTGATGTAGAAGCCCTCCGTGATCGAATCCCCCTCTGGCAGATCGCCGAAAAAGGCCCCAAGATGGGATCTCGTGGTTCTGGAACTTGCGGCGGCAGAAAAGTATTTTTGTGGATGCTTCTGTTGGTTTGGGAATATTTGAGAATATATAGTCCAAGAATTAGGATTGGAGGACTCCCGAGGGGCCCACAAGCCAGGGGCACCCCCCTAGGGCGCGCCCTGAGGGCTTGTGGTCTCCTCGGAGACCTCCTGGCCCCCTCTCCAAGCTCCGTGGATGTCTTCTGGTCCAAGAAAAATCATCGTGAAAGTTTTATTCCGCTTGGACTCCATTTGATATTCCTTTTCTGTAAAACTCAAAAATAAGGAAAAAACAGAAACTGGCACTCGGCTCTAGGTTAATAGGTTAGTCCCAAAAATAATATAAAATAGCATATTAATGCATATAAAACATCCAAAACAGATAATATAATAGCATGGAACAATAAAAAATTATAGATACGTTGGAGACGTATCAAGCATCCCCAAGCTTAATTGCTACTCTTCCTCGAGTAGGTAAATGATAAAAGCAGAATTTTTGATGTGGAATGCTACCTAACATATTTATCCATGTAATTTTCTTTATTGTGGCATGAATATTCAGATCCATAAGATTCAAAACAAAAGTTTAATATTGACATAAAAACAATAATAGTTCAAGCATACTAATAAAGCAATCATGTCTTCTCAAGATAACATGGCCAAAGAAAGTTATCCCTACAAAACCATATAGTCTGGCTATGCTCCATCTTCATCACACAAAGTATTAAATCATGCACAACCCCGATGACAAGCCAAGCAATTGTTTCATACTTTTGATGTTCTCAAACTTTTTCAACTTTCACGCAATACATGAGCGTAAGCCATGGATATAGCACTATAGGTGGAATAGAATATGGTGGTTGTGGAGAAGACAAAAAGGAGATAGTCTCACATCAACTAGGCGTATCAACAGGCTATGGAGATGCCCATCAATAGATATCAATATGAGTGAGTAGCGATTGCCATGCAACAGATCCACTAGAGCTATAAGTTTATGAAAGCTCAAAGAGGAACTAAGTGGGTGTGCATCCAACTCGCTTGCTCACGAAGACCTAGGGCAATTTGAGGAAGCCCATCATTGGAATATACAAGCCAAGTTCTATAATGAAAAATTCCCACTAGTATATGAAAGTGACAAAATAGGAGACTCTCTATCATGAAAATCATGGTGCTACTTTGAAGCACAAGTATGGAAAAAGGATAGTAACATTGTCCCTTCTCTCTTTTTCTCTCATTTTTCTCTTTTTTTTGTTGGGCTCTTTGGCCTTTTTTCTTCTTTTCTTCCTTTTTTTATATTTTTCGTCCGGAGTCTCATCCCGACTTGTGGGGGAATCATAGCCTCCATCATCCTTTCCTCACATGGGAGAATGCTCTAATAATGATGATCATCACACTTTTATTTATTTACAACTCAAGAATTACAACTCGATTCTAGAACAAAATATTACTCTATATGAATGCCTCCGGCGGTGTACCGGGATGTGCAATGATCAAGAGTGACATGTATAAAAAATATGAATGGTGGCCTTGCCACAAATACTATGTCAAGTACATGATCATGCAAAGTAATATGACAATGATGAAGCGTGTCATAATAAACGGAACGGTGGAAGTCGCCTGGCAATATATCTCGGAATGGCTATGGAAATGCCATAATAGGTAGGTATGGTGGCTGTTTTGAGGAAGGTATATGGTGGGTTTAATGCACCGGCGAAAATTGCGTGATAATAGAAAGGCTAGCAATGCACTAGTAGAAAACAGGGCATGAGTCCCGGTTCCAGAGGGCCTTTAGTTCCGGTTCTGGAACCGGGACAAAACGATCGGGACTAATGCCCATTACTTTTAGTCCTAGTTTGCTTACGAACCGGGACTAAAGGTGCTCCACATGGCCGCTGTGGGGCGCCCAGGCAGGAGGACCTTTAGTCCCGGTTGGTAACACCAACCGGGACTAAAAGGCAGCCACGCGTCAGTAGATGCAGGCGTTGGGGTTTTTGTTTTTTTAAAGGAGGGGTTTAGGGGTTTTCATATTGTGTTTCCCCCTTTTATTTTTGTGTTTACCCTTCAATTCTTTTACATTTAGGGTTTCATTTTTATTTAATGTTTTCCATTCAACTCGACGCTAGCTACTACATATAGCAATGAAGGAACCATTACACAAGAGATCGTCATGAACATATATAGAAAGAAGTGACCTCTCTTTCTCCATGCTTGGTCGAACAACAAGTTTTCGTATATCTATCCGACGCTACTACATATATACTCCCTCCGTTTCTTTTTAGTCTGCATATAAGATTTGGTCAAAGTCAAACTTTGTAAAGTTTGACTAACTTTATAGAAAAAAATATCAACATCTACAACACAAAAGTTTTATGTTATGAAAATTAATATCACCATGCTTCTAATAATATTGATTTCATAATGTGAATGTTGATATCTTTTCCTACAAAGCTAGTCAAACTTTACGGAGTTTGACTTTGACCGAATCTTATATGCAAACTAAAAATAAACGGAGGGAGTACAATCTAACATCTCTTACGATCCCTGACATCATCAAGCACGAAAATCCCATTGTATTTCCGTATGGTATTCTCCCTTTTCATGTATGACGTGGTCAAGAAAGAATCCCGCCAATTCTTCTTGAATTGTTCGTATGCGATCATGTGGTAGGAGTTCTTCCCGCATCTCCCACATCTAATTTAAAGAAGGGGATCAATACATATATATATATATGTATGAATGAATGAATCTCAACACAATTGATGGTAATAAAATAAAATTGTGAATATTGTTTACGTACTTTAAATTGTTTGTCAAAGTAGCCCCGCTCAGAGGTCGAGTGGCGCATGAACTCGCAAATGTAGTATCCACATAAATTATTCCCGCCTGCCTGCCACAAGCACTTTACGAGAATAGAGTTCAATCAAACTGATAATCAAGCATGATAATGGTATTGATGAAACTAGAATCAATGAGAGATGCGCGGAACTAGCTAGTACTACTTACTTTGGGGTGTGTAAATCGCAGCTCCTTCTTCAGACCCGGAGCCATTCTGGTGAAATTTTTCCAAACCCCGCCCGGCAAAGAAAATGATTACTTGATATCAGGAAATGAACGAAAGTTGCCGATATGGTGTGATAATGATTGAACTTACTTCTGGAGCATTTCACTCATGTCCGCATAATCCTTAGGATCTTTATGTCTCGAGTCTAAGACAGTTACTACTCCCCCATCAAGCTTAATGGATAGCAGAATAAAGTGGAACCTGCGCACACATAACTCATCAATTACATTACATAACCTCGAGTAAGCGAAACCGAATATGCACAAGATGGTAACACTCACTTGAAGTTGTAAGGAAAGAGTATTTCCCTTTTGTTTTGATGTCGAAGGAACGCTTTTAGCAAGTTTTCCTCAGTATCTTCAACTCTATTTTGTACCGTCCATTCATTTACGGTATTTGGGCTAATGAACCCAATGTCATAGATTTGTCCTCTTTTGCATTCGACAATCTTCAATCTGCATAATATAGTGAGGATATATAATTATATATACATGCAATGAACGAGCTGAGCTAGAGACTTAATTATAGAAATAATACTTACAGACAGTAGCAACTCATGAGTTGTTTGTCGAGGGCGTCTTGATTGAATAACTGAAATAATTCCATAAATTCAACAGGCATCACCTCAACTCCAATGAAGTCGTGCTCATCTTTAATTCCCAGCAATATACTGTCGGTCCCATCCTTGCTACAGGTTTCCAAGTACCAGTCATGCAATCTTCGCATCATCGTTGTTAGATGTGGGAGCTGGTCAGGTTTGACGAGAGGCTTCCCGTGCTCATATCTAAAGGGAGTTACTACCTCAGCCATTTCAAACTGTACATCATCACCCACGTAATCACCAAGAGTGGTACCGTGCGCTAGCCCCGGATGATTAGCGATATCGCTAGACACCCTGAGCGGGGGGCACGATTGCTTCTCCTATTCGCCGAGCTGGGGAATTTTTTCCCACTTTGTCTTGCAGCACTGGTAGTACTTCCCGACCGCCGCGCTTCATCATATGTCTTTGCAATACATCGATCATAGTTGGATGGCGGCGGAGGCGATGGTGGTCGCTTAAGGGCATCCAGAGTGCGCTTCGTTTTCACCGGATCTATTATTTCCTTTGGATGTGGAAGTTTTGGTTCAAAATGGGCCTACTCTTTGGCAGCACTGATGTCCTTGCTTTCCTCGTCAGTCCTCTCATATGGTAACTTTGGAGGAGCCCTGATGCTTGGACCAGCTTTGAATTTCTTCCCGCCTATTGTACTGCTAGCCGCCGGAGCGACGGCGGCTCTCTTCCACCGTTGCCGAGCCGGCGGAGTTCGTTGACGTGCCAGAGGAGGTGGAGGAGGAGGCAGAGTCTACTGACACGCCGGAGGAGGCGGAGGAGGAGGCAGAGTCTGCTGACGCGCCGGAGACAGCTGAGGCAGAAGAGGACTCTGCTGAGAGGCCTCCTCCGCCAGAGTCCGTTGAGGCGGCGGAGACAGCTCACGCGTCGGAGACGACTCAGGCAGCTGAGACGGCTGAGCTGGACTCTGAGGAGTCTACTGAGGATCCGGCTTAGTCTGCTGAGGCGGCGTCCAATTTGGAAGCTTGATGTTCTCCTTTCTCCATAGGCAGGTACTCCTTAAGGCATTTTATAGATGAATCTCCCCTTCACCTGTAGGGTACTCAAGATCCAACCCCTCAAATTCGTCCATTATTTCATCCACCCCGACAATAGCAAAGCCATGTGGAATCGGATGGCAATGGAAGTTCCCTCATCTCGAGGAGGTAAGACAGAGCCGACCGCCACCTTCAAGGTTAGGTTATGGCATTTCGCCATTAGCACACAATGTTCATTCTCTGTGATACTATCCACGGGGTAGCGAGGAGCCGTGATATCAGGCTGAACGAGCTCCATGGAAGCCACGCTGTTTCTTTGCTGAGATGGTGGGGTAGCTTCGGGGGCAGTGTCGAATGAAGGATCTTCGTGCCGCCGAGATGGTTGGCCAGTAGCTCGCTGGCTCTCAAGTTCCTCTAGTTTCGCTAATCTTTCATTGATCTTCTGCATTTCGCTTGCTACCTCTTTCTTCTTTCTCTCTCGGCTTCAATAACCACCGCTGTCGGGAAACCCATGCACCCACGGAATGGAGCCTGATGTGCCTCGTGTTCGTCTAGGGTGTTCAGGATTCTCGAGGGCCTATGTCAGCTCGTTCTTCTCTCTGTCGGGATGGAACCTCCCTTCCTGCGCTGCCTTGATTGCTTCCTCAAGCTTCTTGACGGGTATTGCAAGTTGAGCTTTCGTCCAAACACACTTCCCTGTTTCTGGGTTCAAAGTTCCCCCAACCCTGAAGAACCAAGTCCTTGCCCGATCTGGCCAGTGATGTCGCTGGTTGGACCCCTTTAGCAAGCAGGTCTTGCTCAACTTTGTCCCACATAGGTCGGGCTTTGCCGTAGGTGAAGGAAATATGCCCTAGAGGCAATAATAAAGTTGTTATTTTATATTTCCTTATTCATGATAAATGTTTATTATTCATGCTAGAATTGTATTGATCGGAAACCTAAATACATGTGTGAATACATAGACAAACACTGTGTCCCTAGTGAGCCTCTACTTGACTAGCTCGTTGATCAAAGATGGTTAAGGTTTCCTAACCATGGACATGAGTTGTCATTTGATAAAGGGATCACATCATTAGGAGAATGATGTGATGGACAAGACCCATCCGTTAGCTTAGCATAATGATCATTCAGTTTTATTGCTACTGCTTTCTTCATATCAAATACATATTCCTTCGACTATGAGATTATGCAACTCCCGGATACCGGAGGAATTCCTTGTGTGCTATCAAACATCACAACGTAACTGGGTGATTATAAAGATGCTCTACAGGTATCTCCAAAGGTGTCTGTTGGGTTGGCATAGATCGAGATTAGGATTTGTCACTCCGAGTATCGGAGAGGTATCTCTGGGCCCTCTCGGTAATGCACATCATAAGAAGCCTTGCAAGCAAAGTGACTTAGTCATAGGATGATGTATTATGGAACGAGTAAAGAGAATTGCCAGTAACAAGATTGAACTAGGTATAAAGATACCGACGATCGAATCTCGGGCAAGTAACATACCGATGGACAAAGGGAATAATGTATATTGTCATAACGGTTCGACCGATAAAGATCTTCGTAGAATATGTGGGAGCCAATATGAGCATCCAGGTTCCACTATTGGTTATTGACCGGAGAAGTGTCTCGGTCATGTCTATATAGTTCTCGAACCCGTAGGGTCCGCACGCTTAACGTTCGATGACGATTTAGTATTATATGAGTTATGTGATTTGGTGACCGAATGTTGTTCAGAGTCCCGGATGAGATCATGGACATGACGAGGAGTCTCGAAATGGTCGACAGGTAAAGATTGATATATAGGACGATGGTATTCGGACACCGGAAGTGTTCCGGAGGGTACCGGGTACATATCAGGTCACCGGAAGGGGTTCCGGGCACCCCCGGCAAAAGATATGGGCCTAATGGGCCAAGAGGGAAAACACAGCAGCCACCAGGGGCTGCTGCGCCCCCCCCATATGGGCCACACCTGAGGAGAAGGAAAGAGGGGAAGAGAGAAGGAAGGGGAGGGATTCGGCCTCCCCCTTCCTTCCCTCCTCCCTCCTCTTTCCTTCCCCCTCTGGTAAATAAGGAAGGGATGGGCGCACTGATGACCCACAAGTATAGGGGATCAATCATAGTCCTTTCGATAAGTAAGAGTGTCGAACCCAACGAGGAGCAGAAGGAAATGACAAGTGGTTTTCAGCAAGCTAATGTCTGCAAGCACTGGAATTATAAGTAACAGATAGTTTTGTAGCAAGATAATTTGTAACGAGCAAGTAACGGTAATGGTAACAAAAGTGCAGCAAGGTAGCCCAATCCTTTTGAGGCAAGGGACAGGCCAAAACGGTCTCTTTTGATAAACAAAGTGTTCTTGAGGATACACAGGAATTTCATCTAGTCACTTTCATCATGTTGGTTTGATTTGTGTTCACTACTTTGATAATTTGATATGTGGGTGGATCGGTGCTTAGGTGCTTTTCTTACTTGAACAAACCTCCTACTTATGATTAACCCCCTCGCAAGCATCCGCAACTACGAGAAAAGTATTAAGAATATATTCTAACCATAGCATTAAACTTTTGGATCCAATCGGTCCCTTACGGAATAGCGCATAAACTAGGGTTTAAGCTTCTGTCACTCTCGCAACCCATCATCTAATAACTACTCCACAATGCATTCCCTTAGGCCCAAATATGGTGAAGTGTCATGTAGTCAGCGTTCACATGACACCACTAAGGGAATCACAACATACATATCATCAAAATATCGAACACATATCAAGTTCACATGATTACTAGCAACATGATTTCTCCCGTGACCTCAAGAACAAAAGTAACTACTCAAAAATAATAATCATGCTCAAGATCAGAGGGGTATTAAATAGCATAATGGATCTGAACATATAATCTTCCACCAAATAAACCATATAGTGATCAGCTACGAGAAGCAATCAACACTACTAGTCACCCACAAGTACCAATCTATAGTTCCGGTACACAGATTGAACACGGGTGATGAACTAGGGTTTGAGAGGAGATGGTGCTGTTGAAGATGATGATGGAGATTGCCCTCCCCAAGATGGGAGAGTTGTTGGTGATGACGATGACGATGATTTCCCCCTCCGGGAGGGAAGTTCCCCCAGCGGAATCGCTCCGCCGGAGGGCAAAAGTGCTCCTGCCCAAGTTCCGCCTCGAGACGGCGGCGCTCCATCCCGAAAATCCTCTCCTTATTTTTTCTAGGTTAAAATGACTTATATACCCAAAGATGGGCACCGGAGGTGGGCTGGGCTGAGCACAACCCACCAGGGCGCGCCTGGGGGGCCTGGCGCACCCTGGTGTCTTGTGCTCACCAGGTGGCCCCCCTCCAGTAGTTATTTTCTCCAGTATTTCTTGTTTATTCCATAAAAATTCCCCGTGAAGTTTCAGCTCATTTGGAGTTGTACAGAATAGGTAGCCTGACGTAGCTTTTTCAGGTCCAGATTTCCAGCTACCGGAATTCTCCCTCTTTGTGTGAACCTTGCAAATTATGAGGGAAAAGGCATTAGAAGTACTCCAAAAAGCATTATTATGCATAAAAATATTTTAAATAACAGTAGGAAAACATGATGCAGAATGGACGTATCAACTACCCCAAGCTTAGACCTCGCTTGTCCTCAAGCGAAAACCAAAATCGAAAAACATGTCCACATGCTTAGAGAGAGAGGTGTCGATAAAAACAAAAATACGGACATAGAAGCATCATGTAAATTATTATAACAGCAACAAACTTTAACATAAAATCTTTTATCATAGAACTTTTATCATAGACTTCTCATGAATAAGTAACAATTCATCACAACATCGAAGTATAACGCATAAACTCTATTGGAAACCAACAAACTATGTTCTCAGTCAACTTTGCAACTACAATTCATCATCTTTTCAGGAAGGGTCACGTATCGGAGCCTTTAGGCAAGTCCACATACTCAACCATCATATAGTCTTCTTTGATTGCTAACACTCACCGCATACACATGAGCAAAACGTTTCAAACGGACATAGAGAAAGATAGGGGCTTATAGTTTCGCCTCCCAACATACTCACCTCGAAGGTGATGTCAACAATAATAACTCATGCTACCCATATTCAACTGGATGTATGTGCCTAGATCTTTCCTCACCACATGATGCTTGCCAAAAGAGAAAATAAAAAGGAATAGAGAGAAAACTTTGACTCTTGCATGAAAGTAAATACATAAAAGTAAAAGATAGGCCCTTCGCAGAGGGAAGCAGAGGTTGCCATGCGCTTTTTGTTTGTATGCTCAATCCCTTAGTGCAAAAGAACGTCATGTTATATTGCCCCTTGTGATAGCAACCTTTATTATGCAGTCTGTCGCTTTTATTCTTCGCCATCACAAGTTTGTACAACGCTCAATTTTCTCTTACACTAAATGATCTAACACTTTTAGAAGCAATTTTTATTGCCTTATTGCACCGATGACAACTTACTTGAAGGATCTTACTCAATCCATAGGTAGGTATGGTGGACTCTCAAAACAAGATTTGGGTTTAAGGGTTTTTGGATGCACAAGTATTATCTCTACTTGGTGCAGAATTTTCGGCTAGCAAAGATAGGGGTCAAGCACTACATGTTGAAGGATCTATGACAATATAACTTCTATGTGAATATGAACAAACATAAATCATTACATTGTCTTCCTTGTCCAACGTCAACAATTTTTGGCATATAATATTTTGATGGGGGCTCACAATCACAAAAGATTTCTAAGATAGTGTATTTGCATGTGAATCTTCTCTTCCCTTATTAATTCTTTCATGAATTGCATCATTGACCAATGCTATGTTTGTCATTCTCCAATAAAATTTTCTACTAATACTTTTCCTTATGTGGTGTCATTACTTACCATAAGATTAGCATTTGATCTTTTTCATTTATTTCCTTTCTTTTTATTGAAACATGAAAGTAAAGAAAGTAAACTCAAACTAAACTTTATTATATATCTCGCACACGATTACAAGGATAGATCACTAAGCAAACTCTCAAGAAGAAAGGATCGAACTAAACTTTTATTCATCTAAAGCAAAAGATAATTATGGAATGAACTAAGAAAGTTAAAGGCAAAAGATAGTGGAGGTGATACGTGATGTCTACTACGCAACTTTATTCTTGTAGACTCATGTTGGGCCTCCAAGCGCAGAGTTTTATAGGACAGTAGCAATTTTCCCTCAATTGGATGACCTAAGGTTTATCAATCCGTGGGAGGCGTAGGATGAAGATGGTCTCTCTCAAACATACCTGCAACCAAATACAAGAAATCTCTTGTGTCCCCAACACACCCAATACAATGGCAAATTGTATAGGTGCACTAGTTCGGCGAAGAGATAGAGATAAAAGTGTAATATGGATGGTAGAAATATATTTTTATAATCTGAATAAATAAAAACAGCAAGGTAGCAAGTGACAAAAGTGAGCACAAACGGTATTGCAATGCTTGAAAACAAGGCCTAGGGTCCGTACTTTTGCTAGTGCAATCTCTCAACAATGCTAATATAATTGGATCATATAACCATCCCTCAACGTGCAATGAAGAATCACTCCAAAGTTCCTATTTAGCGGAGAACATAAGAATAAATTTTTTGTAGGGTACGAAACCACCTCAAAGCTATTCTTTCCGATCGATCTATCCAGGAGTTCATACTAAAATAACACCAAAGCAAATTCATATTCGTAATGCTCAATCCAACACAAAGAACCTCAAAGAGTGCGCCAAGATTTCTATCAGAGAAACAAAGACAAGAACGTGCATCAACTCCTATGCATAGATTACCCCAATGTCACCTCGGGAATTTGCGAGTTGAGTGCCAAAACATATATCAAGTGAATCAATATAATACCCCATTGTCACCACGGATATTCATATGCAAGGCATATATCAAGTGCTCTCAAATCCATAAAAGTATTCAATCCGATAAAACGAAATCTCAAAGGGAAAACTCAATTCATCACAACAAGATAGAGAGGGGAAAATACCATATGATCCGACTATATTAACAAAGCCCGCGATACATCAAGATTGTGCATCTCAAGAACACGAGAGAGAGAGAGAGATTAAACACATAGCTACTGGTACAAACCCTCAGCCTCGAGGGTGGACTACTCCCTCCTCATCGTGGTGGTCGTCGAGATGATGAAGATGGCCACCGGTGATGATCTCCCCCTCCGGCAGGGTGCCGGGACGGGGTCTAGATTGGATCTCGTGGATATAGAGGCCTTGTGGCGGCGGAACTTCTGATCTAGGGTGTCCCCGAGGTTTTTTTTGGAATATTTGGCAATTTATAGGGTGAAGAGGCTGTGCGGGAGGCCACCGAGGTGGGCACAACCCACCGGGGCGCGCCTGGGGGCCCAGGCGCCCCCGGTGGGTTGTGCCCCCCTCGGGGCACCCCCAGGTGCTGTTCTGGCCCATTGGATGTCTTCTGGTCCATAAAAAATCCACAAAAAGTTTCGCTGCGTTTGGACTCCGTTTGGTATTGATTTTCTACGATGTAAAAAACAAGCAAAAAACAGCAACTGGCACTGGGCACTATGTCAATAAGTTAGTCCCAAAAAATGATATAAAGTTGCTATAAAATGATTGTAAAACATCCAAGAATGATAATATAGTAGCATGAATAATTCATAAATTATAGATACGTTGGAGACGTATCAATACGATACCGGGCCACCTCCCCCAAGCTTGGCGTAAGCCAAGGGGAGTGCCCATACCCGATACTCAATTTCTTTTGGTGATGAAGAAGGAGGTGGTGGTGATGATGTGGAGGGTTTGTCTGCCTTTTTCACCAACTTATTTTGAAGGTAAAAATTATCTATCCTTAACTCTTCATTCTCCATCTCAAGCTTTATTATCCTCTTGCATAATGCCTCCATGCTTTCATGCTTGAAACGAGGAGGGACTGGTTCATCTTCATCTTCTTCATCGGAGAACCATATATAGGGATAGGTATCCTTGAAGATATTTTTATGTAAAGGCTGATAAGAAACTGGACACTCCTCCTCGGAATCTTGAGACGACATATTTTTAGATCTGACAGGAAAACAGCAAGAAGAGAAAACAGGAGATTTCTCTGCGATACGGAGGTTAATAGGTTCAGGGGGTATATAAAGATTTTTTTTATCTTGGGAAACAAGCAAACGGAAGAAAAACGGAGTCTGGAAGGTACCCGAGGTGGGCACAACCCACCTGGGCATGCCTGGCATGCCAAGCGCGCCCTGGTGTCTTGTGCCCACCAGGGGTGCCTTCCTGGTTGTTTCTTATATTCCTAATTTTTGTTATATTCTAAAACAGGCAGAAAATATTTTTGTAGATTTTCGGAGTCCGTTTACTTACCGTATCACGTACCTCCTCTTTTTCACGATTCTAGAGGGTTCCAGAAGGTTTCTTTTATGTGTTCTTCCGATGTCATAGTTTGGATAACATTGCTTTCAACATTAATGGGCGTACCTGAGATATAATGTTTTATTCTTTTCCCATTGACAACCTTCGGGTTAGTACCTTCGGCATTATATATTTTGATAGCTCCAGATCGATAAACCTCCTCGATAACATAGGGTCCTTCCCATTTGGAGAGGAGTTTTCCTGCAAAGAATTTGAAACGAGAGTTGTACAAAAGAACATATTCTCCAACCTTGAACTCACGCTTTTGGATTCTTTTATCATGCCATCTTTTAACTCTTTCTTTAAATAACTTGGCATTTTCATAGGCTTGTGTTCTCCACTCATCTAATGAGCTAATATCAAATAACCTCTTCCCACCAGCAAGTTTGAAATCATAGTTGAGTTCTTTAATTGCCCAATATGCTTTATGTTCTAACTCAAGAGGCAAATGACAAGCTTTTCCATAATATCCATTTTATAAGGAGACATACCCATAGGATTTTTATACGCTGTTCTATAAGCCCAAAGTGCATCATCTAATTTCTTAGACCAATTCTTTCGAGACCTATTGACAGTCTTTTGTAAAATTAATTTTATTACTCTATTGCTAAGTTCAACTTGACCACTAGACTGAGGGTGATAGGGTGATGCAATTTTATGGTTAACATCATACTTGGCAAGCATTTTACGGAAAGCACCATGAATAAAGTGTGAACCACCATCAGTCATTAAATATCTAGGGACTCCAAACCTTGGGAAAATGACTTCCTTAAGCATTTTAATAGAGGTGTTGTGATCAGCACTACTAGTTGGAATAGCTTCTACCCACTTAGTAACATAATCGACAGCAACCAAAATATGAGTATACCCATTAGAGGAAGGAAAAGGTCCCATGTAATCAAATCCCCAAACATCAAATGGTTCAACAGCAAGAGAATAATTCAAAGGCATTTCTTGACGCTTACCGATATTACCTATTCTTTGACATTCATCACAAGATAAAACAAACTTACGGGCATCCTCGAAGAGAGTAGGCCAATAAAAACCAGATTGCAATACCTTGTGAGCAGTTCTGTCTCCCGCATGATGTCCTCCATAAGCTTCGGAGTGACATTTCCATAGGATTTGTCCCTGTTCATGCTCAGGTACACAACGTCTAATAATACCATCTACTCCTTCTTTATAAAGATGTGGGTAATCCCAAAAGTAATGTCTTAAATCATAGAAGAATTTTTTCTTTTATTGATAAGTGAAACTAGGTGGTAAATATTTAGCAACAATGTAATTAGCATAATCAGCATACCAAGGAGTGTTATGAGAAACATTTATTGCAGCTAACTAATCATCAGGAAAGCTATCATTAATAGGTTGTGGGTCATCAAGAATATTTTCAAGCCTAGACAAGTTATCAGCCACGGGGTTCTCAGCTTCCTTTCTATCAGTGATATGTAAATCAAATTCTTGTAGCAAGAGAACCCACCTAATGAGTCTAGGTTTAGCATCTTTATTTTCCATAAGATATTTTATAGCAGCATGATCGGTGTGAACAATTACTTTAGAATCTACAATATATGATCTAAATTTATCACAAGCAAACACAACTGCTAAAAATTCTTTTTCAGTAGTAGCATAATTTCGTTGGGCACTGTCTAGAATTTTACTAGAATAATGAATAACATTTAGTTTCTTATCAACTCTTTGTCCTAGAACAGCACCAACAGCATAATCACTAGCATCACACATAATTTCAAAAGGCAAGTTCCAATCAGGTGGTTGAACTATATATGCAGTAATTAAGGCTTTCTTGAGTGTTTCGAAGGCTTCCAAACAATCATCATAAAAAACAAAGGGAATATCCTTTTGCAAAAGATTTGTAAGGGGCCTAGAAATTTTAGAAAAGTCTTTGATAAATCTCCTATAGAAACTAGCATGACCAAGGAAACTATGAATACCTTTGATATCTTTAGGACATGGCATTTTCTCGATTGCATAAACCTTAGCTTTGTCCACCTCAATGCCTCTTTCAGAAATTTTATGGCCCAAAACAATACCTTCGTTAACCATAAAGTGGCACTTCTCCCAATTCAAGACAAGATTTGTTTGTTCACATCTCTGTAAAACTCGATCAAGATTGCTTAAACAATCATCAAAAGACTTCCCATAAACAGAAGAGTCATCCATGAAAACCTCAACAATCTTTTCACAAAAGTCAGAGAATATAGCAATCATACATCTTTGAAAGGTAGTAGGTGCATTGCATAAACCAAAAGGCATACGTCTATAAGCATAAGTTCCAAAAGAAAAAGAAAAAGTGGTCTTTTCTTGATCAGGTTGAGAAACAGGTATTTGTGAAAAACCAGAATATCCGTCAAGGAAGCAAAAATGTGTGTGCTTAGATAATCTTTCTAGCATTTGATCAATAAAAGGCTGAGGGTAATGAACTTTTCTAGTTGCTTTGTTTAATTTTCTAAAATCAATTACCATTCTATAGCCTGTAACAATTCTTTGTGGAATAAGTTCATTCTTATCATTAGGAACAACAGTAATACCTCCTTTCTTAGGGACACAATGAACGGGACTTACCCATCTACTATCAGCTATAGGATAGATTATACCTGCTTCCAGAAGTTTTAATATTTCCGTTCTTACCACTTCTTTCATCTTCGGCTTTAACCGACATTGGTGATCAACAACTGGTTTAGCATCAGGTTCCATATTAATCTTGTGCTGACATAGAGTGGGACTAATGCCCTTAAGGTCATCAAGAGTATATCTAATAGCAGCTCGGTGCTTCCTTAGAACTTTCAATAATCTTTCTTCTTCATGTTCTGAAAGGTTAGCACTAATAATAACAGGATATATCTTCTTCTCATCAAGATATGCATATTTCAAAGTGTCGGGCAATTGTTTTAATTCAAACACAGGATCACATTTGGGTGGAGGAGGACCTCCTAGAGTTTTAATAGGCAAATTGTGCTTAAGCAGAGGACGTTGTTCAAAGAAAATCTTATCTATTTCATTTCTTTCATGCATATGTAAATCATTTTCAGGTCTTGCAGATATTGTTCTAAAGGATCAGTAGGGGGTACAACAATAGAAGCAAGACCATTAATTTCATCCTTACTAGGCAATTCTTTTTTATGAGGTTTTCTACTAAACTTGGAAAAATTAAACTCATGAGACTCATCACCAAAACTAACACCGACAGTTTGTTTCTCACAATCTATTTTAGCATTAACGGTGTTCAAGAAAGGTCTACCAAAGATAATGGGACAAAAGTCATCGTGTGGGGAACCAAGAACAAGAAAATCAGTAGGGTATTTTATTTTCCAACACAAGACTTCAACATCTCTAACAATCCCAAGAGGTATGATGGTGTCTCTATTAGGAAGTTTAATACTAACATCTATGTCTTCTATTTCAGCGGGTGCTATGTCATTCATGATTTCTTGATATAAGGTAAAAGGAATAGCACTCACGCTAGCACCTATGTCACATAAACCATGATAACCGTGATCTCCTATTTTAACTGAGACAACAGGCATGCCAACAACAGGTCTATGTTTATCTTTTTCATCGGGTTTGGTAATTCTAGCAGCTTCATCACAGAAGTAAATAACATGCCCATCTATATTATCGACCAGGAGATCCTTAACTATAGCAACACTAGGTTCTACCTTGATTTGTTCAGCTGGTTTAGGTGTTCTAATATAACTTTCATTGACCACAGTTGAAACTTTAGCATGTTCCTTTATCCTAACAGGGAAAGGTGGTTTTTCAATATAAGCATTAGGAACAACTGGATCAACATTGTAGATGATAGTTTCTTTTTTAGCTATTACCGGTTCTTTAATTTCTTCTTTAATAGGTGGGTGATATTTAAACCACTTCTCCTTAGGGAGTTCAACATGAGTAGCAAAAGATTCACAAAAGGAGGCTACTATCTCAGAGTCAAGTCCATATTTAGTGCTAAACTTTTGAAAAGCATCGGTATTCATAAAAGATTTAACACAATCAAACTTAAGCTTAATACCTGACTCTTTACCTTCGTCGAGTTCCCAATCTTCAGAGCTGCGTTTAATTCTTTCTAAAAGATCCCACCGGAATTTAATGGTCTTCTTCATAAAGGAACCAGTACAAGAAGTATCGAGCATGGATTGATCATTACGAGAAAGCCGAGCATAAAAGTTCTGGATAATAATTTCTCTTGAGAGCTCATCATTGGGGCATGAATATAACATTGACTTAAGCCTCCCCCAAGCTAGAGCGATACTTTCTCCTTCACGAGGCCAAAAATTATATATATAATTCTGATCACGATGAACTAGATGCATAGGATAATTTTTTTGATGGAACTCCAATTTCAATCGGTTCCAATTCCAAGATCCAATATCATCGCATAGCCTATACCATGTCAATGCCTTTCCCTTCAAAGATAAAGGGAAAACCTTCTTCTTAGCTTCATCTCCGGGTAAACCTGCAAGCTTAAACAATCCACAAATTTCATCCACATATATCAAGTGCATATCAGGATGTTCGGTTCCATCTCCTGCATAAGGATTAGCCAGCAGTTGTTGTATCATACCCAAAGGAATTTCATATTCAATATTTTCAGTAGGTGCAGTAGGTTGAGGGGCATCTAATTGTGGTTTCGTTCGAGGTGAAGATGAAGGAAATATGCCCTAGAGGCAATAATAAAAGTTTTTAATTTATAGTTCCTTATATCATGATAAATGTTTATTATTCATGCTAGAATTGTATTAACCGGAAACTTAGTACATGTGTGAATACATAGACAAACAGAGTGTCCCTAGTATGCCTCTACTTGACTAGCTTGTTTATCAAAGATGGTTATGTTTCCTAACCATAGATATGTGTTGTCATTTGATGAACAGGATCACATCATTAGAGAATGATGTGATGGACAAGACCCATCCGTTAGCTTAGCATATTGATCGTTTAGTTTTATTGCTATTGCTTTCTTCATGACTTATACATGTTCCTCTGACTATGAGATTATGCAACTCCCGAATACCGGAGGAACACTTTGTGTGCTATCAAACGTCACAACATAACTGGGTGATTATAAAGATGCTCTACAGGTGCCTCCGAAGGTGTTTGTTGGGTTGGCATAGATCAAGATTAGGATTTGTCACTCCGTGTATCGGAGAGGTATCTTTGGGCCCTCTCGGTAATGCACATCACTATAAGCCTTGCAAGCAATGTGACTAATGAGTTAGTTACGGGATGATGCATTACGGAACAAGTAAAGAGACTTGCCGGTAACGAGATAGAACTAGGTATGATGATACCGACGATTGAATCTCGGGCAAGTAACATGCCGATGACAAAGGGAATGATGTATATTGTTATGCGGTTTGACCGATAAAGAGCTTCGTAGTATATGTAGGAGCCAATATGAGCATCCAGGTTCCACTATTGGTTATTGATCGGAGATGTGTCTCGGTCATGTCTGCATAGTTCTCGAACCCGTAGGGTCCGCATGCTTAACATTCGATGACGATTTGTATTATGAGTTATGTGTTTTGGTGACCGAAGTTTGTTCGGAGTCCTGGATGAGATCACGGACTTGACGAGGAGTCTCGAGATGGTCGAGAGGTAAAGATTGATACATTGGAAGGTTATATTCGGACACCGGAATGGTTCCGGAGTGATTCGGGTATTTTTCGGAGTACCGAGGGGTTATCAGAACCCCCCGGGGAAGTAATGGGCCTTATTGGGCCATAGGGGATAAGAGGAGGCAGACCAAGGGGAGGTGGCGTGCGCCCCCCCCATTGGAGTCCGAATTGGGCTAGGGGAGGGGGCGGCGCCCCCCTTGCCCTTTCCTACTCCCTTTCCCTCTTTCCCACTCCGGAAAGGAAAGGGGAATCCTACTAGGACTTGGGAGTCCTAGTAGGACTCCCCACACTTGGCGTACCCCTATGGGGCCGGCCTCCTCCTCCCCTCCTTTATATATGGGGGCGGGGGGCACCCCAAAGACACATCAGATATTCTCTTAGCCGTGTGCGGTGCCCCCTCCACAGTTTACTCCTCCGGTCATAGCGTTGTAGTGCTTAGGCGAAGCCCTGCGCGGATCACATCACCATCACCGTCACCATGCCATCGTGCTGACGAAACTCTCCCTCGACACTTTGCTGGATCAACAGTTCGAGAGACGTTATCGAGCTGAACGTGTGCTGAACTCGGAGGTGCCGTATGTTCGGTGCTTGATCGGTTGGATCGCGAAGATGTTCGACTACATCAACTGCGTTAAGCTAACGCTTCCGCTTTCGGTCTACGAGGGTACGTGGGCACACTCTCCCCTCTCGTTGCTATGAATCTCCTAGATAGATCTTGCATGAGCATAGGAATTTTTTTGAAATTGCACGTTCCCCAACAGTGGCATCTGAGCCAGGTCTATGTGTAGATGATATGCATGAGTAGAACACAAAGAGTTGTGGGCGATAATAGTCATACTGCTTACCACCAACGTCTTACTTTGATTCGGCGGTATTGTTGGATGAAGCGGCCCGGACCGACATTACATGACCCCGTTCATGAGACTGGTTCTACCGACGTGCTTTGCACACAGGTGGCTGGCGGGTGTCTGTTTCTCCAACTTTAGTTGAATCGAGTTTGACTATGGCCGGTCCTTGTTGAAGGTTAAAACCACACACTTGACCAAAAATCGTTGTGGTTTTGATGCGTAGGTAAGAACGGTTCTTGCTAGAAGCCCATAGCAGCCACGTAAAACTTGCAACAACAAAGTAGAGGACGTCTAACTTGTTTTTGCAGGGCATGCTGTGATGTGATATGGTCAAGACATGATGTGATATACGTTATTGTATGAGATGATCATGTTTTGTAAAAGTTATCGCCAACTGGCAGGAGCCTTATGGTTGTCGCTTTATTGTATGAAATGCAATCGCCATGTAATTGCTTTACTTTATCACTATGCGGTAGCGATAGTCGTAGAACCAATAGTTGGCGAGACGACAACGACGCTACGAGTGACGAATGCAGTCTTGGGAATATCCTCTTCACGGACACGGATCTGGTGATAACCCAACCTCAAGTCGAGTTTAGAGAACACCGATGATCCAGCAAGTTGATCATATAAGTTATTGATCCGGGGCAGTGGGTATTTATTCTGGATTGTGGCTTGGTTAATGGGCCGATAATCCTGAACCAATCGGTTAATTCCATCCTTCTTCTTAACAAAGAGTGAAGGTGCTCCCCAAGCAGAGGAACTGGGGCGGATGAAACCATTCTTAAGTGACTTGTCGATTTCTTCCTTAAGCTCGAGAAGGTGGTGCGGAGGCATCTTATAAGGACGCTTGGCAATAGGGACAGTGCCAGGCTTCAAGTCAGCGACAAACTCGACAGCTCTAGCCGGGGGTATTCCTGGAAGTTCTTCTGGAAAGACGTCCAGAAAATCTCGAACGACAGGAATGTTCTCGATCCCTTCCAGAGGTGAGCCGTTCAAAGCATTCAGAACATATATCTGAGCTTCAGCATCTCGAGTAATGCGGGCGGTATAATTCACTATCTCATCGGTGGGGTGAAGAAGTTGTACAACTTTTGTGGCACAATTGATCGAAGCAAAGTGAGCTTTCAACCAATCCATTCCGAGGATGAGGTCTATGGTGGAAGACTTCAGGGTAATAGGTGAGGCCAGGAATTAAAATCCCTCGATTTCAACAGGGACATTGTGTGCCATCATAGTGGTTTGACACTGGCCTCCAGGGGTGCGGACAACTACTGGCAGGTTCATCTTTTCGAATGCAATGTCATGAGATAATGCAAATGCTTCAGACATGAATGAATGCGATGCTCCTGAATCAAATAATACAAAAGCGGGTATTGAGTTAACGAGAAGGGTACCCATCACCGTGGCAGGTTGATCCTGAACTTCTTCGATATCAATGTTGTAAGCGTGTCCACGACCATGTGCAGCAGACCCAGTATTATAGTTGCGGGTCTGATTGTTGCCACGACCATTGCCACGGCCAGTACGAGGAAAAGCTAACTGATTCTGAGTCTGGCGGCAGTCTTTAGCCTGGTGACCTGGTTTGCGGCACTTGAAGCACAGACCATCTTCAGGACGAAGAGGAGCATTGGGTGGAGCAGCTTGAGCTCTTGGCTGCCTCGGTGGTGGAGGAGGCAGACGTGGTGCAGCATAGTGGTTCTTTGGTGCAGAGGTATTTGGACGGAACACATTGTTGGGAATCTAGACTCTACGCTTCTGTGCTGAGCCCGAAGATGAGCCAGCATCACGATAGCGCTTCTGCGAGTCCTTATGCTTCATCTGAGCGGTCACAACCAGAATTGCCTTGTTCACAAGAGTAGAAAAGTCGTTGAAGTCTTGAGCAGCAAGGGCAAGCTCGAGGTCTGGGTGGAGTCCATTACGGAACTTCTCTTGTCTACGGGCATCTATGGCGATGTCTTCTTCAGCATAGCGGGAGAGGTCAAGAAATTCCCGCTGATAAGCTTCGACAGTTTTGTTGCCTTGAGTGAGGTTGTGGAACTGGGTCTTCATCCGTTCCATGATTGCCTGAGGGATATAACGGGCACGGAAAGCAGCCTGGAACTCATACCAGGTAATGACTGTTCCAACAGGCAGTGTACGCTTGTGGTTGTCCCACCATTGAGCAGCGGGGCCCTTTAAGAAAAAGGCCACGAAGATGACGAAGTTGGCAGGGGCGACATTAGCAGACTCCATCTCGTGAGTGATGTCGCGGAGCCAGTCATCAGCATCCAGTGGCTTGTCAGAGTTGCGGAACTGAGTGGGGTTGAGTCGCATAAACTCTGTCAAAGTTATTAAAGCAGGGTTCTGGTTCTGGTTTTTCTGATGCGGAAACTGAGCCATGATTCTGGTCATGAACGGGCGGTTGAGCTCAAATTGTTGCATCATAGCTGCCATATAGTCTGGCGGTGGTGGGCGTTCAGGGGCACGACCACGACCACCTGGTCTAACCATCCTGCTAAGTATTAACAGGGGTTAGTTTAGTAAAAGCAATGGCGAGTGTTAAGCGACAAGCATGATGTAACTCGACAACAATTAAGCAGTGTAACAGATTCATAACAGTAGTCAATTAAGACATACGAATCCATACACAGAGTCGGGTACATGCGGATAGCATAACGGCGCAAATTTAAAAACTAGACATGCTAGGCGGCGTGCAGGCACGCAGTAAGGAAGTACACAACGAGACATAGCAAAGGCTACATCAACGTCGGAGAAAACCACTGAAACGGGGCAACTGCGAGTGCGGACGACGAATGGCCATCGCAGGAAAATCCTGCACTCCATGTGCACTCTGATGCAGAACCCGGTCTTATCGAATGACAGCTCGGAGTATAATACAACTCAGAGAGAAAGGTTAAACAAAACAATGGAAAGGAAAATGATTATCAGACTAATCAGATCAATGATAAGGAAATTGCACAGATATCCAGCTCTTCAGGTAGATGGGATTTACGAGATCCTAAGTGTCGGCGTTAGTAAAATTTATTTAACCCGAATAGAAGAGAGATCAGAGTCCCAGAGTATAGACGAGGAATAAAAGATCCTAATACCACCCAGTTGGCGACGTGGGCCCGTAAGCCACACAGCCAAGTTAGTAAATTAGGTTTTCAATGTCTAGACTCAACTTCGTCCAAGGAATTTGGAAGGGGGCTTCCTACAGGCAGTCGGCTCTGATACCAACTTGTGACGCCCCGACTCAATCGTACACTAATCATACATGCAAACGTGTACGATCAAGCACAGGGACTCACGGGAAGATATCACAACACAACTCTAAATACAAATAAACAGAGATCCACAATATTACAGACCAGGGATCACGAAGATCCGAATACATAGTCAGTCATATAAATATTATCTGAGTACAGACATAGTTAGACAAGTTTTGCCTTAAGAAGGCTAGCACAAACAACGACTCTAGATCAAAAGGCGTTGGCCTCCTGCCTGGGACCCTCCGATCCTACTCCTGGTCGGCTGGCTCGAACCAGTAGTACGTGCCCTCAGGACCCTCCTGGTAGTAAGCATCTGAGGTGGCATCTGGCTCCTGGACTCCATCGTCTAATGTATCATCAAGGTGGGGTATGGGGAAAAGAGAAAGTAAAGCAACCGTGAGTACTCATCCGAAGTACTCAGCAAGTAAGGATCTATACTACATATGCAACATTATCAATGGAGAAAGGCTGTATATGTGGACTGGGCTGCAAAAATGCCAGAATAGAGAGAAGGCCTAGTCCTATCGAAGACTAGCATCTTCACGAAGCCATCATCTTGCAGCAGTAGAAGAGAGTAGAATAGCATTTTATTTAACAAACATGTTGAAGTACAGCTCAAAGATCCTTCCTCGACTCCCAGTGAGAAAGCGATCCCGAAGCTTCAATTAAATAACAAGTATCCAGTTCAAGTAGTAGATCGGGATACACAAACTGAGCGTCCTTTACCGTAGGACCGGCTATCGATAGATCATTCATCCCTGCAGGGGTGCACTACTGTTACCCAACACGCTCGATCAACTCTGCCCGGACACACTTGCTGGGTAATGCCCGGCCTCGGAAGATCAACACGAAGCAGCGCCCTACCTAGGCTCAGCAGAGAGGTCAGCACGCCGGACTAACCTATGCACCCAGAGGTCTTGGGCCATCGCCCTGGGCACCCTGCGCGTTGCGTGGCTGGCCGGGGTGCAGGCGCGACACTGAACTCGTCAGTGAAGTATCCAGCCCAATCTCGGCGATCAGCCCGCACGGTGAATCATGATGTCTGATGAGCTTTCGGGAGAAACGTACATCGCAGAGGGCCCCATAACCATAATCCCGCTTGGTGGTAGTGCGTATAGGGCAGGTCGACCCACTCAGATCACAAAACCCAAATCCAATAGGCTCAATTAGTATCATGCGGAGGCAATCAGAGTCTCTGATGTTCCGCCACAATATCACACTCGAGTGCCCTTCCGGCACACCCGAAAATCATAGATCCCCAGCGGGCACCCACCATGGTGGACCCGCCTGTAACAAAGGTCAAGGTAACCGTGTGGTCATAACATCAAGGGGGGAAACCCCGAGGAATCACCCTCGGTGGATTCCGCTCGACAAAAACATCAGGGTGAACGTATGAGGCATCACCCTCGAGGTTCACACTGAGGGGTTGCACGACAGAGTCGTATCGGAAGTGGAGAAGGAGGAATCACCCTCGATGACCACGACCGAACAGCTACACTGCGGAGTATTCATCACGAGTGCGTTACGAGGTATCACCCTCAGCACTCGATGGTTACTATGCAGAGTCGTACAACTAAGGGGGGTGTGAAGGTGATGTGTCGGTCTCTGGTCGACGATCACATTGATCGAGTCATCGATGATCAAGCAGGGGCAACAAGGGTAAGGTGGTGGGGGTCACTGATGGTTCACTGCCAACCTATACCAAACAGTTTAACATAGGTAGGTAAGATAACAGTAAACTGGTTACAAAAGAAGGCTATGCATCAGAATAGGAGCAAACATTAACAGTAGCAAAATCTAATGCAAGCAAGAGAAATGGAATGGGCGATATCTGGATGCTCAAGGGGGGGGGGGTTGCCTGGTTGCTCTAGCAAGAGAGAGGGATCATCAACGGGCTGCTCGTCTGTAGCGTAGTCGTACTCCGCTGCAGCGTCGTCGGTCTCGGCGTCTATCAAGAGAGAAGGAGGGGGGAGAGAAACAATAAATTCACGACAAAAATGCAAACAATATGCATGACATGACTAAATGCTATGCCGGGGTGTTCTGCTGCCTAACTAAATGATCTAGTTAATTTAGGAATTTATCCGGATTTATTTAATTAAAGTTGGGCACTATTCATTTACCGAAATCGGTCTAAAAGTTCCATGTTCATCTAGCTAGGGGCATCTGACAGGAATACGGAGGGCGTATTCGGGTCCGTATCAAAATTCTGAGCAAGTTTCATATATAAATTATTCTCATCGGAGTTACGGACTATTTTATATGATTTTCTGAAGTTTTAATCATTTTCTGAATTTAATTATTTATTTAAATTCGAATTATCCAAAATAGTAATTGATGACGTCAGCATGACCTGGGTGTGACGTCAGTAGTTCAACAGGGGCTGACCAGGGTCAACCTGACAGGTGGGTCCAGTGGGACCCACATGTCAGTGACCCAGCTAATTAACCAGGGTAAATTTAAACTAACTAAACTAATTAGGAGGTGGGGCCCAGTAGTCAGTGACTGTTTAGGGATTTAAACTAACTAATTAGCTAATTATCTAATTATCTATTTAATTAGATTAGTTTAACTGAGTGGGGCCCGCATGTCATAG
Source organism: Thinopyrum elongatum (assembly GCA_011799875.1). Taxonomy (NCBI): domain Eukaryota; kingdom Viridiplantae; phylum Streptophyta; class Magnoliopsida; order Poales; family Poaceae; genus Thinopyrum; species Thinopyrum elongatum. Next base: position 67,643,109 of record CM022302.1, on the reverse strand, counting down.
ACACAGGGGCGGCCACGTCAGCAGTTTACCTGGTCAACAGGTCAACTGGGGCCCAGGGTCAGTGGCACGAGGCGGGGCCCACTCAGACCAGGTCAGCAGCGGCCGACGACTAGCCGGAGTAGCTCCGGCGAGCCAAAACGCGGCGAAGCGCGTCGGGCTCAGCTCGGATTTTGTGCACAGGGGGTCCCAGGGGCTGCGGTTGCTTGCGTTCGACGTGGCTCGATGTCGTGCATTGAACGGCGGTGGTGCGGGGTGCTGGGGAGGCCGGAGCAGAGCGCCAGGAGCTCGCCGGCGGCGGGGTGGTTCAGGCGTGCGGCGAAGACGGGGCTACGGTGCGCAAATAAACGAGGCGAGGTGCTAGGGAGGTCCTACGGGTGGCGGTTAGCAAAACGGGCAGCAACACGGGGCCCAATGGTCGCTGGACGGTTGCCGGCGATGAGGTACGCGGTGGCGCATTCGGCTAAGGTGGAGGAGCTCGCTATGGGCGGCTAGAGGGGGCAGGGAAGGGCGCATCCGGCGCAGGGGCTCACCGGCGTTGCAGAGAAGGCCCGGGGACGGCTCGGGGAAGGGTGACGGCGGCGAATCGAGGTGGTGTTCGATAGCAGCCGTAGGGGAAGAAGGCGAAGCAGGCCGGCGATGCAGAGCTTTCGGGGCTCGGGCTTGTGGTCGAGGAGGACGGGCTCGACGCGGGGGAGCTCGTGGACACGTCGGCGGGGCGAAAAGGTGGCGGAGGCCACGTGGTTTAGCCGTGGCCGTCCATGGCGGCGCTCGGGTGAAGTGGGGGAGCGAGAGAGAGAGCGAGCGGAGCGGCTAGGGTTCGTCCGCGGGGTCGAGGAGTTGCTCTTTATCCACGGCGCGGGCGCGGGCGCGCTGTCGAGCGGCGAGCGAGGGGGGCCTCGGGCGCGCGCGCGTGGTGTTCGACAGTGAGGCAGCGGTGAGCAGTGAGAGGTGAGAGGAGGTGCGGGGTGGGTTGGGCCGGCGCTATAGCAGTAGGCCTAAGTGCACAGTAGCGCGTTTAGGCCTTTTCCTTTTTCTCTTTTTCTGTCTCTTTACTTTTCTGTTTGCAAGATGTTTGGGCACCAAATGAATTTTGTAAAAAGTGTGACGTAGTTCATAAATATCAGCGCATTATACCGTAACACCAAAAACTAGTTTGGGCAAAACATCATTTCACATTTGATCTAGATTAATTAAAAGGTTATTAAATATTATTTTCAACCACTGTTAGAGGAGGTTTGGGTTACTTAATTAATGTAATAAATGTTGGTTACAATTTTAGAATGGTCTCTGGGATATTTATTATTTAATGAACATTTTAGTTTCTATGTTGAACAACTTTTATTTTCCACATTCATTTAAATTTGGATTTTGATTTAGGAGTTGAAATGCAATATGATGCTAATGATGATCATGCACTATTAAACTTGCTGACTTGTCATTATCAAAAGTGATTACTGTGGCTAATGACATGGGGTGTTACAGTTTTGCACGTGCAGAATACTCGGGTTAAACTTGACGAGCCTAGCATATGCAGATATGGCCTCGGAACACTGATACCGGAAGGTCGAACGTGAATCATATAGTAGATATGATCAACATAGAGATGTTCACCATTGAAAACTACTCCATCTCACGTGATGATCGGACATGGTTTAGTTGATATGGATCATGTGATCATTTAGATGACTAGAGGGATGTCTATCTAAGTGGGAGTTCTTAAGTAATATGATTAATTGAACTTTAATTTATCATGAACTTAGTACCTGATAGTTTTTGCATATCTATGTTGTTGTAGATCAATGGCCTGTTCTACTGTTCCCTTGAATATTAATGCGTTCCTAGAGAAAGCTAAGTTGAAAGATGATGGTAGCAACTACACGGACTGGGTCCGTAACTTGAGGATTATCCTCATTGCTGCACAGAAGAATTACGTCCTGGAAGCACCGCTAGGTGCAAGACCCGCTGCAGGAGCAACTCCGGATGTTATGAACGTCTGGCAGAGCAAAGCTGATGACTACTCGATAGTTCTGTGTGCCATGCTTTATGGCTTAGAATCGGGACTTCAAAGATGTTTTGAACGTCATGGAGCATATGAGATGTTCCAAGAGTTGAAGTTAATATTTCAAGCAAATGCCCGAGTTGAGAGATATGAAGTCTCCAACAAAGTTCTATAGCTGCAAGATGGAGGAGAATAGTTCTGTCAGTGAACATATACTCAGAATGTCTGGGTACCATAACCACTTGACTCAGCTGGGAGTTAATCTTCCTGATGATAGTGTCATTGACAGAGTTCTTCAATCACTGCCACCAAGCTATAAAGGCTTCGTGATGAACTATAATATGCAAGGGATGGAAAAGGCAATTCCCGAGCTCTTCGCGATGCTAAAGGCTGCGGAGGTAGAAATCAAGAAGGAGCATCAAGTGCCGATGGTTAACAAGACCACTAGTTTCAAGAAAAAGGGCAAAGGGAAGAAGGGGAACTTCAAGAAGAATAGCAAGCAAGTTGCTACTCCTGGGAAAAAGCCCAAGTCTGGACCTAAGCCTGAAACTGAGTGCTTCTACTGCAAAGGGACTGGTCACTGGAAGCGGAACTGCCCCAAGTATTTGGCGGATAAGAAGGATGGCAAAGTGAAAGGTATATTTGATATACATGTTATTGATGTGTACCGTACTAATGCTCGTAGTAGCGCCTGGGTATTTGATACTGGTTCTGTTGCTCATATTTGCAACTCGAAACAGGGGCTACGAATTAAATGAAGATTGGCTAAGGACGAGGCGACGATGTGCGTGGGAAATGGTTCCAAAGTCGATGTGATCACCGTCAGCACACTACCTCTACATCTACCTTCGGGATTAGTTTTAGACCTGAATAATTGTTATTTGGTGCCAGTGTTAAGCATGAACATTATATTTGGATCTTGTTTGATGCGAGACGGTTATTCATTTAAATCAGAGAATAATGGTTGTTCTATTTATATGAGTAATATCTTTTATGGTCATGCACCCTTGAGGAGTGGTCTATTTTTGTTGAATCTCGATTGTAGTGATACACATATTCATAATATTGAAGCCAAAAGATGCAAAGTTAATAATGATAGTGCAACTTATTTGTGGCACTGCCGTTTAGGTCATATTGGTGTAAAGCACATGAAGAAACTCCATGCTGATGGGCTTTCGGAATCACTTGATTATGAATCACTTGATACTTGCGAACCATGCCTCATGGGCAAGATGACTAAGACTCCGTTCTCCGGAACAATGGAGCGAGCAACTAACTTATTGGAAATAATACATACTGATGTATGCGGTCCGATGAGTGTTGAGGCTCGCGGCGGGTATCGTTATTTTCTGACCTTCACAGATGATTTGAGCAGATATGGGTATATCTACTTAATGAAACATAAGTTTGAAACATTTGAAAAGTTCAAAGAATTTCAGAGTGAAGTGGAAAATCATCGTAACAAGAAAATAAAGTTTCTATGATCTGATCGTGGAGGTGAATATTTGAGTTATGAGTTTGGTCTTCATTTGAAACAATGTGGAATAGTTTCGCAACTCACGCCACCTGGAACACCACAGCGTAATGGTGTGTCCGAACGTCGTAACCGTACTTTATTAGATATGGTGCGATCTATGATGTCTCTTACCGATTTACCACTATTGTTTTGGGGTTATGCTTTAGAGACGGCTGCATTCACGTTAAATAGGGCACCATCTAAATCCATTGAGACGACACCATATGAACTGTGGTTTGGCAAGAAACCTAAGCTGTCGTTTCTTAATGTTTGGGGCTACGATGCTTATGTGAAAAAGTTTCAACCTGATAAGCTCGAACCCAAATCGGAGAAATGTATCTTCATAGGATACCCAAAGGAGACTGTTGGGTACACCTTCTATCACAGATCCGAAGGCAAGATATTCGTTGCTAAGAATGGATCCTTTCTAGAGAAGGAGTTTCTCTCGAAAGAAGTGAGTGGGAGGAAAGTAGAACTTGATGAGGTAATTGTACCTTCTCCCAAATTGGAAAGTAGTTCATCACATAAATCAGTTCCAGTGATGCCTACACCAATTAGTGAGGAAGTTAACGATGATGATCATGAAACGTCGGATCAAGTTACTACCGAACCTCGTAGGTCAACCAGAGTACGTTCCGCACCAGAGTGGTACGGTAATCCTGTTCTGGAAGTCATGTTATTAGACCATGACGAACCTATGAACTATGAGGAAGTGATGATGAGCCCATATTCCGCAAAATGGCTTAAGGCCATGAAATCTGAGATGGGATCCATGTATGAGAACAAAGTGTGGACTTTGGTTGACTTGCCCGATGATCGGCAAGCCATAGAGAATAAATGGATCTTCAAGAAGAAGACTGACGCTAACGGTAATGTTACTGTCTACAAAGCTCGACTTGTTGCGAAAGGTTTTTGAGAAGTTCAAGGAGTTGACTATGATGAGACCTTCTCACCCGTAGCGATGCTTAAGTCTGTCCGAATCATGTTAGCAATTGCCGCATTTTATGATTATGAAATCTGGCAAATGGATGTCAAAACTGCATTCCTTAATGGATTTCTTAAAGAAGAGTTGTATATGATGCAACTAGAAGGTTTTGTCGATCCTAAGGGTGCTAACAAAGTGTGCAAGCTCCAGCGATCCATTTATGGACTGGTGCAAGCCTCTCGGAGTTGGAATATTCGCTTTGATAGTGTGATCAAAGCATATGGTTTTATACAGACTTTTGGAGAAGCCTGTATTTACAAGAAAGTGAGTGGGAGCTCTGTAGCATTTCTGATATTATATGTGGATGACATATTGTTGACTGGAGATGATACGGAATTTCTGGATAGCATAAAAGGATACTTGAATAAGAATTTTTCAATGAAAGACCTCGGTGAAGCTGCTTATATATTAGGCATCAAGATCTATAGAGATAGATCAAGACGCTTAATTGGACTTTCACAAAGCACATACCTTGATAAAATTTTGAGGAATTTCAAAATGGATCAGTCAAAGAAAGGGTTCTTACCTGTGTTACAAGGTGTGAAGTTGAGTCAGACTCAATGCCTGACCACTGCAGAAGATAGGGAGAAAATGAAAGTCATTCCCTATGCTTCAGCCATAGGTTCTATCATGTATGCAATGCTATGTACCAGACCTGATGTGTGCTTTGCTATAAGTTTAGCAGGGAGGTACCAAAGTAATCCAGGAGTGGATCACTGGACAGTGGTCAAGAACATCCTGAAATACCTGAAAAGGACTAAGGATATGTTTCTCGTTTATGGAGGTGACAAAGAGCTTGTCGTAAATGGTTACGTTGATGCAAGCTTTGACACTGATCCGGATGACTCTAAGTCGCAAACCGGATACGTATTTATATTGAATGGTGGAGCTGTCAGTTGGTGCAGTTCCAAGCAGAGCGTCATGGCGGGATCTACGTGTGAAGCGGAGTACATAGCTGCTTCGGAAGCAGCAAATGAAGGAGTCTGGATGAAGGAGTTCATATCCGATCTAGGTGTAATACCTAGTGCATCGGGTCTAATGAAAATCTTTTGTGACAACACTGGAGCAATTGCCTTGGCGAAGGAATCCAGATTTCACAAGAGAACTAAACACATCAAGAGACGCTTCAATTCCATCCGCGATCAAGTCAAGGAGGGAGATATAGAGATTTGCAAAATACATACGGATCTGAATGTTGCAGACCCGTTGACTAAGCCTCTTCCACGAGCAAAACATGATCAGCACCAAGACTCCATGGGTGTTAGAATCATTACTATGTAATCTAGATTACTGACTCTAGTGCAAGTGGGAGACTGAAGGAAATATGCCCTAGAGGCAATAATAAAAGTTGTTGTTTATATTTCCTTATATCATGATAAATGTTTATTATTCATGCTAGAATTGTATTAACCGGAAACTTAGTACATGTGTGAATACATAGACAAACAAAGTGTCCCTAGTATGCCTCTACTTGACTAGCTTGTTTATCAAAGATGGTTATGTTTCCTAACCATAGACATGTGTTGTCATTTGATGAACAAGATCACATCATTAGAGAATGATGTGATGGACAAGACCCATCCGTTAGCTTAGCATATTGATCATTTAGTTCTATTGCTATTGCTTTCTTCATGACTTATACATGTTCCTCTGACTATGAGATTATGCAACTCCCAAATACCGGAGGAACACTTTGTGTGCTATCAAACATCACAACGTAACTGGGTGATTATAAAGATGCTCTACAGGTGTCTCCGAAGGTGTTTGTTGGGTTGGCATAGATCAAGATTAGGATTTGTCACTCCGTGTATCGGAGAGGTATCTCTGGGCCCTCTCGGTAATGCACATCACTATAAGCCTTGCAAGCAATGTGACTAATGAGTTAGTTACGGGATGATGCATTACGGAACGAGTAAAGAGACTTGCCGGTAACGAGATTGAACTAGGTATGATGATACCGACGATCGAATCTCGGGCAAGTAACATACCGATGACAAAGGGAATGACGTATATTGTTATGCGGTTTGACTGATAAAGATCTTCATAGAATATGTAGGAGCCAATATAAGCATCCAGGTTCCGCTATTGGTTATTGATCGGAGATGTGTCTCGGTCATGTCTACATAGTTCTCGAACCCGTAGGGTCCGCACGCTTAACGTTCGATGACGATTTGTATTATGAGTTATGTGTTTTGGTGACCGAAGTTTGTTCGGAGTCCCGGATGAGATCACGGACATGATGAGGAGTCTCGAGATGGTCGAGAATTAAAGATTGATATATTGGAAAGTTATATTCGGACACCGGAATGGTTCCGGAGTGATTCGGGTATTTTTCGCAGTACCGAGGGGTTACCGGAACCCCCCGGGGAAGTAATGGGCCTTATTGAGCCATAGGGGAGAAGAGGAGGCAGACCAAGGGGAGGTGGCCTGCCCCCCCCCATGGATTCCGAATTGGGGTAGGGGAGGGGGCGGCGCCCCCCTTGCCCTTTCCTACTCCCTCTCCCTTTCCGTCTTTCCCACTCCGGAAAGGAAAGGCGAATCCTACTAGGACTTGGGAGTCCTAGTAGGACTCCCCACACTTGGCGCACCCCTAGGGGGCCAGCCTCCTCCTCCCCTACTTTATATACGGGGGCGGGGGGCACCCCAAAGACACATAAGATATTCTCTTAGCCGTGTGCGGTGCCCCCCTCCACAGTTTACTCCTCCGGTCATAGCGTCGTAGTGCTTAGGCGAAGCCCTGCGCGGATCACATCACCATCACCGTCACCACGCCGTCGTGCTGACGAAACTCTCCCTCGACACTTTGCTGGATCAAGAGTTCGAGGGACGTAACGAGCTGAACATGTGCTGAACTCGGAGGTGCCGTACGTTCGGTGCTTGATCGGTTGGATCGCGAAGACGTTCGACTACATCAACCGTGTTAAGCTAACACTTCCACTTTCGGTCTACGAGGGTACGTGGACACACTCTCCCCTCTCGTTGCTATGCATCTCCTAGATAGATCTTGCGTGAGCGTAGGATTTTTTTTGAAATTGCACGTTCCCCAACAGAAGATACCCGAACAAACCCCTCAAAGGATTGTTTTCCATAGTAACAAGTGACAATAAATTTCAGCACGTAGTAATAATTTTTCCTTGCCTATTTCCACTTATCAAGAGCGCTTCACTCCCCGGTAACGGAGCCAGAAAAGAGCCTTGATGACCCACAAGTATAGGGGATCAATCGTAGTCCTTCCGATAAGTAAGAGTTTCGAACCCAACGAGGAGCAGAAGGAAATGACAAGCGGTTCTCAGCAAGGTAATGTCTGCAAGCACTGAAATTATAAGTAACAAATAGTTTTGTAGCAAGATAATTTGTAACGAGCAAGTAACGGTAATGGTAACAAAAGTGCAGCAAGGTCCTTTTGAGGTAAAGGACAGGCCAAAACGGTCTCTTATGATAAGCAAAGTGTTATTGAGGGTACGCGGGAATTTCATCTAGTCACTTTCATCATGTTGGTTTGATTTGTGTTCACTACTTTGATAATTTGATATGTGGGTGGATCGGTGCTTAGGTGCTGTTCTTACTTGAACAAACCTCCTACTTATGATTAACCCCCTCGCAAGCATCCGCAACTACGAGAAAAGTATTAAGAATAAATTCTAACCATAGCATTAAACTTTTGGATCCCTCGGTCCCTTACGGAATAGCGCATAAACTAGGGTTTAAGCTTTTGTCACTCTCGCAATCCATCATCTAATAACTACTCCACAATGCATTCCCTTAGGCCCAAATATGGTGAAGTGTCATGTAGTCGACGCTCACATGACACCACTAAGGGAATCACAACATACATATCATCAAAATATCGAACACATATCAAGTTCACATGATTACTTGCAACATGATTTCTCCCGTGACCTCAAGAACAAAAGTAACTACTCACAAATAATAATCATGCTCAAGATCAGAGGGGTATTAAATAGCATAATGGATCTGAACATATAATCTTCCACCAAATAAACCATATAGTGATCAACTACGAGAAGCAATCAACACTACTAGTCACCCACAAGTACCAATCTATAGTTCCGGTACACAGATTGAACACGAGAGATGAACTAGGGTTTGAGAGGAGATGGTGCTATTGAAGATGTTGATGGAGATTGCCCCCTCCCCCCAACATGGGAGAGTTGTTGGTGATGATGATGACGATGATTTCCCCCTCCAGGAGGGAAGTTCCCCCGGCGGAATCGCTCCGCCGGAGGGCAAAAGTGCTCCTGCCCAACTTCTGCCTCGAGACGGCGGCGCTCCGTCCCGAAAATCCTCTCCTTAATTTTTCTAGGTCAAAATGACTTATATACCAGAAGATGGGCACCGGAGGTGGGCTGGGCTGAGCACAACCCACCAGGGCGTGCCTAGGGGGCCTGGCGTGCCCTGGTGTCTTGTGCTCACCAGGTGGCCCCCCTCCGGTAGTTATTTGCTCCAGTATTTCTTGTTTATTCCATAAAAATTCCCCGTGAAGTTTCAGCTCATTTGGAGTTGTGCAGAATAGTTAGACTGACGTAGCTTTTTCAGGTCCAGATTACCAACTGCCGGAATTCTCCCTCTTTGTGTGAACCTTGCAAATTATGAGAGAAAAGGCATTGGAAGTACTCCAAAAAGAATTATTATGCATAAAAACATTATAAATAATAGTAGGAATACAAGATGCAAAATGGACGTATCAACTCCCCCAAGCTTAGACCTCGCTTGTCCTCAAGCGAAAACCAAAATTGAAAAACATGTCCACATGCTTAGAGAGAGAGGTGTCGATAAAAAAAAATACGGACATAGAAGCATCATGTAAATTATTATAACAGCAGCAAACTTTAACATAAAATCTTCTATCATAGAACTTTTATCATAGACTTCTCATGAATAAGTAACAATTCATCACAACATCGAAGTATAACGCATAAACTCTATTGGAAACCAACAAACTATGTTCTCAGTCAACTTTGCAACTACAATTCATCATCTTTTCAGGAAGGGTCACGTATCGGAGCCTTTAGGCAAGTCCACATACTCAACCATCATATAGTCTTCTATGATTGCTAACACTCACCGCATACACATGAGCAAAACGTTTCAACCGGACACAGAGAAAGATAGGGGCTTATAGTTTCGCCTCCCAACATACTCACCTCGAAGGTGATGTCAACAATAATAACTCATGCTACCCATATTCAACTGGATATATGTGCCTAGATCTTTCCTCACCACATGATGCTTGCCAAAAGAGAAAATAAAAAGGAATAGAGAGAAAACTTTGACTCTTGCATGAAAGTAAATACATAAAAGTAAAAGATAGGCCCTTCGCAGAGGGAAGCAGAGGTTGCCATGCGCTTTTTGTTTGTATGCTCAATCCCTTAGTGCAAAAGAACGTCATGTTATATTGCCCCTTGTGATAGCAACCTTTATTATGCAGTCTGTCGCTTTTATTCTTCGCCATCACAAGTTCGTACAACGCTCAATTTTCTCTTACACTAAATGATCTAACACTTTTAGAAGCAATTTTTATTGCCTTATTGCACCGATGACAACTTACTTGAAGGATCTTACTCAATCCATAGGTAGGTATGGTGGACTCTCAAAAAAATATTTGGGTTTAATGGTTTTTGGATGCACAAGTAGTATCTCTACTTGGTGCGGAATTTTTGGCTAGCAAAGATAGGGGGCAAGCACTACATGTTGAAGGATCTATGACACTATAACTTCTATGTGAATATGAACAAACATAAATCATTACGTTGTCTTCCTTGTCCAATGTCAACAATTTTGGCATATAATATTTTGATGGGGGCTCACAATCACAAAAGATTTCCAAGATAGTGTATTTGCATGTGAAAGTTCTCTTCCTTATAATAATCATTCATGAATTGCTTGTATGACCAATATTGTGATTGTCAAGCTTCAAAAGATTTCACTTTCTAAACCCAATGTGAAGCTACCACTGGGCATGATATGAACATATAATTTCAACTTCATGATATTCAATTTACTCATAAGATATAAGTGAAGCACGAGAGTAAATGACAAACTACTCCAAAAAGATATAAGTGAAGATCAAGTGAGTAGCTAAGTAAAGGGGTAGCTAATTGAGGGCTCTCTCTTATTTAAAAAACTTTCAGATCTAAGTATTTTGTTAAAACAGCAAGTAAAACAAAAAAAAATTACAATCCAAGAATAGCACAACTCAAGTGAAGAAGCAAAAACTTAGGCTCAACCGATACTAACCGAAAATTGTTGATGAAGAAAGGTGGGATGCCTACCGGGGCATCCCCAAGCTTAGATGCTTGAGACTTCTTGAAATATTATCTTGGGATGCCTTGGGCATCCCCAAGCTTGAGCTTTTGTGTCTCCTTAATTCCTTTTATATCACGGTTTCCCTAAATCTTAAAAACTTCATACACACAAAACTCAACAAGAACTCGTGAGATAAGTTAGTACAAACCAATGCAAAAACCTTATCATTCTCTACTGTAGCAAATCACAAAAATTATTATTCAACATTGCATACTAAATGCCTCTGCATATTTAATACTCCTATCCTCAAATAGAATCATTAAACAAGCAAACATATGCAAACAATGCAAACATAACAGCAATCTGCCAAAACAGTACAGTCTGTAAAGAATGCAAGAGTATCAATACTTATTTAACTCCAAAAATTATGAACAATTTCCACACTGTAGAAAATTTATCAGATCTTACTGTGCAAAAAGTTTCAACATTTTATCACATTCTGACTTTTCTCTAGAATTTTTGCAACATCGATAAACTTTCTGTTTTGAAACAGCAACTCATATACTTGCAAAATGAGCATGGTAAAGGCTATCCTTGACATTTTTATTGAAAAGAAAGATGAAAAACATTATTATAAATAACAGCATGCAAATCCGAACAAGAAAATGATGCTCCAAGCAAAACACATATCATGTGACGAAAAAATGTAGCTCCAAGTGAGGTTACCGATAATGTTGGAGACGAAAGAGGGGATGCCTTCCGGGGCATCCCCAAGCTTAGTTGCTTGGATCTTCCTTCAATATTACCTTGGGGTGCCTTGGGCATCCCCAAGCTTAGGTCTTGTCACTCCTTATTCTCCTCATATCGACATCTCACCCAAAACTTGAAAACTTCAATCACACAAGACTTAACGGAACTTCTTGAGATAGGTTAGTATGATAAAGAGCAAACCATTTCACTTTGGTACTGTCAAAGACAAGATTCGTAATTGTTTCCACACAATGCCTACTGTAGCATATCATTTCCACAATTTATATTGATCAATATAAGCCATAGAAACTAGAAAACAAGCAAACTATGCATTGAAAACAGAATCTGTCAAAAACAGAACAGTCTGTAGTAATCTGACTCTAACCATACTTATGATACTCCAAAAATTCTGAAAAATTAGGACAACGTAGATAATTTGTATATCTATGACCTGTAAAAAATTCAGATCAAAATCACGTTCCAGTGAATTTTCAAAATTCCTGGACTGAGCGCAAAAGTTTTTGTTTTTGCACAGATTCGAGTCAACTATCATACACACTATCCCAAAGGCTTTACTTGGCACTTTATTGAAACAAAAGCAATAAAACATGATTAATACAGTAGCATAATAATGTGAAGACATAAAAACAGTAGGTGTAAATGTTGGGTTGTCTCCCAACAAGCGCTTTTCTTTAATCCTTTTAGCTAGGCATGATGATTTCAATGATGCTCGCATAAAAGATAAGAATTGAAACATAAAGAGAGCATCATGAATCATAAGTTCCTATCTCATAATAATTTTCAGTAGCATCATGAATAGATTCATCAATATAACCATCACATAAAGCATTCTCTTCATGATCCACAAGCATAGAAATTTTATTACTCTCCACATAAGAAAATTTCTTCTCATTCACAATGGTGGGAGTATCATATGAAACTCGAATACTATAAATTGTTTCCACATTAAAAGAGTAATGTTCAGGAAAAGGGTAATCATAACTATGACAAGTTTTATAAATATAAGCATCACTACTTTTTATAACATAAGTATCATCACAATAATCATTATAGGTAGCAACTTTGTTCTCATCATAGATAGGAGGCATGCAATCATCATAGCAAATTTGATCATTCAAAATAGGGGGACTAAAAAGATCATCTTCATTAAGTATATCATCCCCAAGCTTGGGACAAACATTAATTGCAGCAAACAAATTCTCAAACATGTCATTCTCATCAAACATAGCATCCCCAAGCTTGTGACTTGGCATATCATAAGCATAATCACTCTCATTATTAATAGTATGAATAGCACCAACGGTATAACAATTGCTATCATCATAATTTCCCAAGTTGGTGCCAAAAAGATTTCCAAGATTATAAGAAGTATCATTATCTTCCCAATCATAATCATTACAACAAGTAGTAGGCATCACAAAATCATACTCAATATTAGCATCCTCCATCAACATATTTGATTCACTTTCATGAGGCACAATGGTGATAGGAGCAATATTACTTGGGAGAGTTACCTTTTTACCTATACTTCTCCTTTTCCTTTTCTTCTTCACCACCTCACGTATGGGTTTAATCAATTTTTTCGAGCTTCTTGTTGAAGAGATTGATTGGATAGGAAGCTCCTTCTCGTTACCTGATTCATCATAATAAACACTAGGAGGGTATTGGGAAATATTTTCCCTTTCATTAGTACTCTCTTCATATTCTATTTGTTTTCTTGTGTTTAGATAGTTGGCAATATAAGGATTCTCAATGCAATTTACCACACAAAACATATAAATTTCCTCTAGATAAAAATCAAGAAATCTCTTGAGATTAAATTTTGGAATACCCTCAGTTATACGTTTCATTTCTTCATACCCCAAAAGAAGACTAAGCTCTTTATGATGCTCAGGGGTAATCAAGTTATCACAATTTTTGGACATGATTTGATCATGAAACAATTTTCATTGGAGATTTAAATGACCATGTTCATTGCAAAGTTCACAAGGCTGGCGAGAAAAAATAAATCTTTCAGCACAATCATCTAGCCTCTGTTGCAACTTTTTCGTTTCTAAATATTTATGCTTCTTACAAAATCTACCTTCCCTTTTTGGTGTGCATTTGAACTCCCAATTCACTCCGCAAAAATTGTCATTCTTATAGGAGACATCATTATCATGACTAATGCAATCATCATTAACATCATGGATATTCAAAGAATTCATACTAGCAATATTGCAATCATGCCCATCATCCAACATTTTTATGCCATAAATTTTTTTGAATTCTTTTTCTAGCAATTGAGCATAATTATCGGAATCCCTATTCTCAAGATAGACATTATAAAGATAAAGAACAACTTGAGGTAACCCAATCTCCATTTTTTGTAGTTTTCTTTTATAAACCAAACTAGTGATAAAACTAGAAACTGAAAGATTCAATTGCAAGATCTAAAGATATACCTTCAAGCACTCACCTCCCCTGCAACGGTGCCAGAAAAGAGCTTGATGTCTACTACGCAACTTTATTCTTGTAGACTCGTGTTGGGCCTCCAAGCACAGAGTTTTGTAGGACAGTAGCAATTTTCCCTCAAGTGGATGACCTAAGGTTTATCAATTCATGGGAGGCGTAGGTTGAAGATGGTCTCTCTCAAACAACCCTTCAAACAAATACAAGAAATCTCTTGTGTCCCCAACACACCCAATACAATGGCAAATTGTATAGGTGCACTAGTTCGGCGAAGATATGGTGATAAAAGTGTAATATGGATGGTAGAAATATATTTTTATAATCGGAATAAATAAAAAACAGCAAGGTAGCAAGTGACAAAAGTGAGCACAAACGGTATTGCAATGCTTGAAAACAAGGCCTAGGGTCCATACTTTCGCTAGTGCAATCTCTCAACAATGCTAATATAATTGGATCATATAACCATCCCTCAACGTGCGATGAAGAATCACTCCAAAGTTCCTATCTAGCGGAGAACATAAGAATAATTTTTTTGTAGGGTACGAAACCACCTCAAAGCTATTCTTTCTAATTAATCTATCCAAGAGTTCGTACTAAAATAACACCAAAGCAAATTCAAATTCGTAATGCTCAATCCAACACAAAGAACCTCAAAGAGTGCCCCAAGATTTCTACCGGAGAAATAAAGACAAGAACGTGCGTCAACCCCTATGCATAGATTACCCCTATGTCACCTCAGGAATCCGTGAGTTGAGTGCCAAAACATATATCAAGTGAATCAATATAATACCCCATTGTCATCACGGGTATTCATATGCAAGACATATATCAAGTGCTCTCAAATCCATAAAAGTATTCAATCTGATAAAACGAAATCTCAAAGCGAAAACTCAATTCATCACAACAAGATAGAGAGGGGAAAACACCATATGATCCGACTATATTAACAAAGCCCGCGATACATCAAGATTGTGCATCTCAAAAACACGAGAGAGAGATAGATTAAACACATAGCTACTGGTACAAACCCTCAGCCCCGAGGGTGGACTACCCCCTCCTCATCGTGGTGGTCGCCGGGATGATGAAGATTGCCACCGGTGATGATCTCCCCGTTTGGCAGTGTGCCGAAACAGGGTCTAGATTGGATCTCATGGATACAGAGGCCTTGCGGTGGCGGAACTTCTGATCTAGGGTCTCCCCAAGGGTTTTTGGAATATTTGGTAATTTATAGGGCGAAGAGGCGTTGCGGGAGGCCACCGAGGTGGGCACAACCCACCGGGGCGCGCTTGGGGGCCCAGGCGCGCCCTGGTGGGTTGTGCCCCCCTCGGGGCACCCCCAGGTGCTGCTCTGGCCCATTGGATGTCTTCTGGTCCATAAAAAATCCACAAAAAGTTTCGCTGCATTTGGACTCCGTTTGGTATTGATTTTCTGCGATGTAAAAAACAAGCAAAAAATAGCAACTGGCACTAGGCACTATGTCAATAATTTAGTCCCAAAAAATGATATAAAGTTGCTATAAAATGATTTTAAAACATCCAAGAATGATAATATAGCAGCATGAATACTTCATAAATTATAGATACGTTGGAGACGTATCAATACGATACCGGGGCACCTCCCCCAAGCTTGGCGTAAGAGAAGAGGAGTGCCCATACCCGATACTCAATTTTCTTTTGGTGATGAAGAAGGAGGTGGTGGTGATGATGTGGAGGGTTGTTCTGCCTTTTTCACCAACTTATTTCGAAGGTAAAAATTATCTATCCTTAACTCTTCATTCTCCATCTCAAGCTTTATTATCCTCTTGCATAATGCCTCCATGCTTTCATGCTTGAAACGAGGAGGGACTGGTTCATCTTCATCTTCTTCATCGGAGAACCATATATAGGGATAGGTATCCTTGAAGATATTTTTATGTAAAGGCTGATAAGAAACTGGACACTCCTCCTTGGAATCTTGAGACGACATATTTTTAGATCTGACAGGAAACCAGCAAGAAGAGAAAACAGGAGATTTCTCCGCGATACGGAGGTTAATAGGTTCAGGGGGTATATAAAGATTTTTTTATCTTGGGAAACAAGCAAACGGAAGAAAAACGGAGTCCGGAAGGTACCCGAGGTGGGCACAACCCACCTGGGCGTGCCTGGGATGCCAAGCGCGCCCTGGTGTCTTGTGCCCACCAGGGGTGCCTTTCTGGTTGTTTCTTATATTCCTAATTTTTGTTATATTCTAAAACAGACATAAAATATTTTTGTAGATTTTCGGAGTCCGTTTACTTACCGTATCACGTACCTCCTCTTTTTCACGATTCTGGAGGGTTCCAGAAGGTTTCTTTTATGTGTTCTTCCGATGTCATAGTTTGGATAACATTGCTTTCAACCTTAATGGGCGTACCTGAGATATAATGTTTTATTCTTTGCCCATTGACAACTTCGGGTTAGTACCTTTGGCATTATTTATTTTGATAGCTCCAGATCGATAAACCTCCTCGATAACATAGGGTCCTTCCCATTTGGAGAGGAGTTTTCCTGCAAAGAATCTGAAACGAGAGTTGTACAAAAGAACATATTCTCTAACCTTGAACTCACGCTTTTGGATTCTTTTATCATGCCATCTTTTAACTCTTTCTTTAAATAACTTGGCATTTTCATAGGCTTGTGTTCTCCACTCATCTAATGAGCTAATATCAAATAACCTCTTCCCACCAGCAAGTTTGAAATCATAGTTGAGTTCTTTAATTGCCCAATATGCTTTATGTTCTAACTCAAGAGGCAAATGACAAGCTTTTCCATAATATCCATTTTATAAGGAGACATACCCATAGGATTTTTATACACTGTTCTATAAGCCCAAAGTGCATCATCTAATTTCTTAGACCAATTCTTTCGAGACCTATTGACAGTCTTTTGTAAAATTAATTTTATTTCTCTATTGCTAAGTTCAACTTGACCACTAGACTGAGGGTGATAGGGTGATGCAATTCTATGGTTAACATCATACTTGGCAAGCATTTTACGGAAAGCACCATGAATAAAGTGTGAACCACCACCAGTCATTAAATATCTAGGGACTCCAAACCTTGGGAAAATGACTTCCTTAAGCATTTTAATAGAGGTGTTGTGATCAGCACTACTAGTTGGAATAGCTTCTACCCACTTAGTAACATAATCGACAGCAACCAAAATATTAGTATACCCATTAGAGGAAGGAAAAGGTCCCATGTAATCAAATCCGCAAACATCAAATGGTTCAACAACAAGAGAATAATTCAAAGGCATTTCTTGACGCTTACCGATATTACCTATTCTTTGACATTCATCACAAGATAAAACAAACTTACGGGCATCCTCGAAGAGAGTAGGCCAATAAAAACCAGATTGCAATACCTTGTGAGTAGTTCTGTCTCCCGCATGATGTCCTCCATAAGCTTCGGAGTGACATTTCCGTAGGATTTGCCCCTGTTCATGCTCAGGTACACGACGTCTAATAATACAATCTACTCCTTCTTTATAAAGATGTGGGTAATCCCAAAAGTAATGTCTTAAATCATAGAAGAATTTTTTCTTTTATTGATAAGTGAAACTAGGTGGTAAATATTTAGCAACAATGTAATTAGCATAATCAGCATACTAAGGAGTGTTATGAGAAACATTTATTGCAGCTAACTGCTCATCAGGAAAGCTATCATTAATAGGTTGTGGGTCATCAAGAATATTTTCAAGCCTAGACAAGTTATCAGCCACGGGGTTCTCAGCTCCCTTTCTATCAGTGATATGTAAATCAAATTCTTGTAGCAAGAGAACCCACCTAATGAGTCTAGGTTTAGCATCTTTCTTTTCCATAAGATATTTTATAGCAGCATGATCGGTGTGAACAATTACTTTAGAATCTACAATATATGATCTAAATTTACCACAAGCAAACACAACTGCTAAAAATTCTTTTTCAGTAGTAGCATAATTTCGTTGGGCACTGTCTAGAGTTTTACTAGCATAATGAATAACATTGAGTTTCTTATCAACTCTTTGTCCTAGAACAGCACCAACAGCATAATCACTAGCATCACACATAATTTCAAAAGGCAAGTTCCAATCAGGTGGTTAAACAATAGGTGCAGTAATTGAGGCTTTCTTGAGTGTTTCAAAGGCTTCCAAACAATCATCATAAAAAAAGGGAATATCCTTTTGCAAAAGATTTGTAAGGGGCCTAGAAATTTTAGAAAAGTCTTTGATAAATCTCCTATAGAAACTAGCATGACCAAGGAAACTATGAATACCTTTGATATCTTTAGGACATGGCATTTTCTCGGTTGCATCCACCTTAGCTTTGTCCACCTCAATGCCTCTTTCAGAAATTTTATGGCCCAAAACAATACCTTCGGTAACCATAAAGTGGCACTTCTCCCAATTCAAGACAAGATTTGTTTGTTCACATCTCTGTAAAACTCGATCAAGATTGGTTAAACAATCATCAAAAGACTTCCCATAAACAGAAGAGTCATACATGAAAACCTCAACATTCTTTTCACAAAAGTCAAAGAATATAGCAATCATACATCTTTGAAAGGTAGCAGGTGCATTGCATAAACCAAAAGGCATACGTCTATAAGCATAAGTTCCAAAAGAAAAAGTAAAAGTGGTCTTTTCTTGATCAGGTTGAGAAACAGGTATTTGTGAAAAACCAGAATATCCGTCAAGGAAGCAAAAATGTGTGTGCTTAGATAATCTTTCTAGCATTTGATCAATAAAAGACAGAGGGTAATGATCTTTTCTAGTTGCTTTGTTTAATTTTCTAAAATCAATTACCATTCTATAGCCTGTAACAATTCTTTGTGAAATAAGTTCATTCTTATCATTAGGAACCACAGTAATACCTCCTTTCTTAGGGACAGAATGAACGGGACTTACCCATCTACTATCAGCTATAGGATATATTATACCCGCTTCCAGAAGTTTTAATATTTCCGTTCTTACCACTTCTTTCATCTTCGGATTTAACCGACATTGGTGATCAACAACTGGTTTAGCATCAGGTTCCATATTAGTCTTGTGCTGACATAGAGTGGAACTAATACCCTTAAGGTCATCAAGAGTATATCCAATAGCACCTCGGTGCTTCCTTAGAACTTTCAATAATCTTTCTTCTTCATGTTCTGAAAGGTTAGCACTAATAATAACAGGATATATTTTCTTCTCATCAAGATAAGCATATTTCAAAGTGTCTGGCAATTGTTTTAATTCAAACACAGGATCACCTTTGGGTGGCGGAGGACCTCCTAGAGTTTCAATAGGCAAATTGTGCTTAAGCAGAGGACGTTGTTCAAAGAAAATCTTATCTATTTCATTTCTTTCATGCATATGTAAATCATTTTCATGGTCTAGCAGATATTGTTCTAAAGGATCAGTAGGGGGTACAACAATAGAAGCAAGACCAATAATTTCATCCTTACTAGGCAATTCTTTTTTATGAGGTTTTCTACTAAACTTGGAAAAATTAAACTCATGAGACTCATCACCAAAACTAACACCAACAGTTTGTTTCTCACAATCTATTTTAGCATTAATAGTGTTCAAGAAAGGTCTACCAAAGATAATGGGACAAAAGTCATCGTGTGGGGAACCAAGAACAAGAAAATCAGTAGGGTATTTTATTTTCCCACACAAGACTTCAACATCTCTAACAATCCCAAGAGGTATGATGGTGTCTCTATTAGCAAGTTTAGTAGTAACATCTATGTCTTGTATTTTAGCGGGTGCTATGTCATTCATGATTTCTTGATTTAAGGTAAAAGGAATAGCACTCACGCTAGCACCTATGTCACATAAACCATGATAACAGTGACCTCCTATTTTAACTGAGACAACAGGCATGCCAACAACAGGTCTATGTTTATCTTTTTCATCGGATTTGGCAATTCTAGCAGCATCATCACAGAAGTAAATAACATGCCCATCTATATTATCGACCAGGAGATCCTTAACCATAGCAACACTAGGTTCTACCTTGATTTTTTCAGCTGGTTTAGGTGTTCTAATATAACTTTTATTGACCACAGTTGAAACTTTAGCATGTTCCTTTATCCTAACAGGGAAAGGTGGTTTTTCAATATAAGCATTAGGAACAACTGGATCAACATTGTAGATGATAGTTTCTTTTTAGCTATTACCGGTTCTTTAATAGGTGGGTGATATTTAAACCACTTCTCCTTAGGGAGATCAACATGAGTAGCAAAAGATTCCCAAAAGGAGGCTACTATCTCAGAGTCAAGTCCTGTTTAGTGCTAAACTTTTGAAAAGCATCGGTATTCATAAAAGATTTAACACAATCAAACTTAAGCTTAATACCTGACTCTTTACCTTCGTCGAGTTCCCATTCTTCAGAGTTGCATTTAACTCTTTCTAAAATATCCCACCGGAATTCAATGGTCTTCTTCATAAAGGAACCAGTACAAGAAGTATCGAGCATGGATTGATCATTACGAGAAAGCCGAGCATGAAAGTTCTGGATAATAATTTCTCTTGAGAGCTCATGATTGGGGCATGAATATAACATTGACTTAAGCATCCCCCAAGCTAGAGCGATACTTTCTCCTTCACGAGGCCAAAAATTATATATATAATTCCGATCACGAAGAACTAGATGCATAGGATAATTTTTTTGATGGAACTCCAATTTCAATCGGTTCCAATTCCAAGATCGAATATCATCGCATAGCCTATACCATGTCAACGCCTTTCCCTTCAAAGATAAAGGAAAAACCTTCTTCTTAGCTTCATCTCCGGGTAAACCTGCAAGCTTAAACAATCCACAAATTTCATCCACATATATCAAGTGCATATCTGGATGTTCGGTTCCATCTCCTGCATAAGGATTAGCCAGCAGTTGTTCTATCAAGCCCGAAGGAATTTCATATTCAATATTTTCAGTAGGTGCAGTAGGTTGAGGGGCATCTAATTATGGTTCCGGTCGTGGTGAAGATACCCCGAACAAACCCCTCAAAGATTGTTTTCCATAGTAACAATTGACAATAAATTTAAGCACGTAGTAATAATTTTTCCTTACATATTTCCAGTTATCAAGAGTGCTTCACTCCCTGACAACGGCGCCAGAAAAGAGCCTTGATGACCCACAAGTATAGGGGATCAATCGTAGTCCTTTCGATAAGTAAGAATGTCAAACCCAGCGAGGAGCAGAAGGAAATGACAAGCGGTTTTCAACAAGGTAATGTCTGCAAGCACAGAAATTATAAGTAACAGATAGTTTTGTAGCAAGATAATTTGTAACGAGCAAGTAACGGTAATGGTAACAAATGTGCAGCAAGGTCCTTTTGAGGCAAAGGACAGGCCAAAACGGTCTCCTATGATAAGCAAAGTGTTCTTGAGGGTACACGGGAATTTCATCTAGTCACTTTTATCATGTTGGTTTGATTTGTGTTCACTACTTTGATAATTTGATATGTGGGTGGATTGGTGCTTAGGTGATGTTCTTACTTGAACAAACCTCCTACTTATGATTAACCCCCTCGCAAGCATCCGCAACTACGAGAAAAGTATTAAGAATAAATTCTAACCATAGCATTAAACTTTTGGATCCAATCGGTCCCTTACTGAATAGCGCATAAACTAGGGTTTAAGCTTTTGTCACTCTCGCAACCCATCATCTAATAACTACTCCACAATGCATTCCCTTAGGCCCAAATATGGTGAAGTGTCATGTAGTCGACGTTCACATGACACCACTAAGGGAATCACAACATACATATCATCAAAATATCGAACACATATCAAGTTCACATGATTACTTGCAACATGATTTTTCCCGTGACCTCAAGAACAAAAGTAACTACTCACAAATAATAATCATGCTCAAGATCAGAGGGGTATTAAATAGCAAAATGGATCTGAACATATAATCTTCCACCAAATAAACCATATAGTGATCAACTACGAGAAGCAATCAACACTACTAGTCACCCACAAGTAACAATCTATAGTTCCCGTACACAGATTGAACATGGGAGATGAACTAGGGTTTGAGAGGAGATGGTGCTATTGAAGATGTTGATGGAGATTGCCCTCCCCAAGATGTGAGAGTTGTTGGTGATGATGATGACGATGATTTCCTCCTCCGGGAGGAAAGTTCCCCCGGCGGAATCGCTCCGCCGGAGGGCAAAAGTGCTCCTGCCGAAGTTCCACCTCGAGACGGCGGCGATCCGTCCCGAAAATCCTCTCCATATTTTTTCTAGGTCAAAATGACTTGTATACCAGAAGATGGGCACCGGAGCTGGGCTGGGTTGAGCATAACCCACCAGGGCGCGCCTGGGGGGCCTGGCGCGCCCTAGTGTCTTGTGCTCACTAGGCGGCCCCCTCCGGTAGTTATTTGCTCCAGTATTTCTTGTTTATTCCATAAAAATTCCCTGTGAAGTTTGAGCTCATTTGGAGTTGTGCAGAATAGATAGCCTGACGTAGCTTTTTCAGGTCCAGATTTCCAGCTGCCGGAATTCTCCCTCTTTGTGTGAACCTTGCAAATTATGAGAGAAATGGCATTAGAAGTACTCCAAAAAGCATTATTATGCATAAAAACATTATAAATAACAGTAAGAAAACATGATGCAAAATGGACGTATCACGCACCACTTGGGAAACCCCAAGTAGGATTCGGATCCTACTTGGGGCGCCCCATGGCTGCCTCTCCTCCCCTCCCACCTATTTATATGTGGGGAGGGGGGGCGCCTAGAACACACAACATCAACTGTTAGCCGTGTGCGGCGCCCCCCTCCACAGATTACACCCTCGGACATATTCACGCGGTGCTTAGGCGAAGCCCTGCGCGGATCACTTCACCATCACCGTCACCGCACCGTTGTGCTGACGGAACTCATCTATTTCCTCGACACTTTGCTAGATCAAGAGTTCGAGGTACGTCATCGAGCTGAACGTGTGCAGAACTTGGAGGTGCCGTACGTTCGGTGCTTGATCGGTCAGAACGAGAAGAAGTTCGACTACATCAACCGCGTTGTCAAACGCTTCCGCTTTCGGTCCACAAGGGTACGTAGACACACTCTCCCTCTCTCGTTGCTATGCATCTCCTAGATAGATCTTGCGTGAGCATAGGAATTTTTTTGAAATTGCATGCTATGTTTCCCAACACTGGCATCCGAGCCAGGTCTGCGCGTAGATGATATGCACGAGTAGAACACAAGGAGTTGTGGGCGGTGATAGTCATACTGCTTACCACCAACGTCTTATTTTGATTCGGCGGTATTGTTGGATGAAGCGGCCCGGACCAACCTTACATGACCACGTTCATGAGACCGGTTCCACCGGTAGACATGCAACTAGTTTTGCATAAAGGTGGCTGGCGGGTGTCTGTTTCTCCTACTTTAGTTGAATCGAATTTGACTGCGGCCGGTCCTTGTTATAGGTTAAAACAGCAAACTTGATAAATCACTGTTGTGGTTTTGATGCGTAGGTAAGAACGGTTCTTGCTAGAAGCCCGTAGCAGCCACGTAAAACTTGCAACAACAAAGTAGAGGACATCTAACTTGTTTTTGCAGGGCATGTTGTGATGTGATATGTTCAAGACATGATGTGATATACGTTGTTGTATGAGATGATCATGTTTTGTAAAAGTTACCGGCAACTGGCAGGAGCCTTATGGTTGTCGCTTTATTGTATGAAATGCATACGCCATGTAATTGCTTTACTTTATCACTATGCATTAGTGATAGTTGTAGAAGCCATAGTTGGCGAGACGACCACGACGCAACTATGGAGATCAAGGTGTCGAGCCGGTGACGATGGAGATCATGATGATGCTTTGGAGATGGAGATCAAAAGCACAAGATGATGATGGCCATATCATGTCACATATTTTGATTGCATGTGATGTTTATCTTTTGTACATCTTATTTTGCTTAGTACGACAGTAGCATTATAAGATGACCCCTTCACTAAATTTCAAGGTCTAAGTGTTCTCCCTGAGTATGCACCGTTGCGACAGTTCGTCGTGTTGAGACACCATGTGATGATCGGGTGTGATAGACTCTACATTCAAATACAACGAGTGCAAGACAGTTTTGCACATGCAGAATACTCGGGTTAAACTTGACGAGCCTAGCATGTACAGACATGGCCTCGGAACACTTGAGACCGAAAGGTCGAACGTGAATCATATAGTAGATATGATCAACATAGAGATGTTCACCATTGATGACTACTCCATCTCACGTGATGATCGGACATGGTTTAGTTGATTTGGATCACGTATTACTTAGATGACTTGAGGGATGTCTATTTAAGTGGGAGTTCATTAGTAATTTGATTAATTGAACTTAATTTATCATGAACTTAGTCCTGATAGTTTTTGCATATCTATGTTGTAGATCAATGGCCCGTGCTACCGTTCCCTTGAATTTTAATGCATTCATAGAGAAAGCTAAGTTGAAAGATGATGGTAATCGGGACTTCAAAGACGTTTTGAATGTCATGGAGCATATGATATGTTCCAGGAGTTGAAGTTAATATTTCAAGCAAATGCCCGAGTTGAGAGATATGAAGTGTCCAACAAGTTCTATAGCTGCAAGATGGAGGAGAACAGTTATGTCATGAACACATACTCAAAATGTCTGGGTATCATAATCACTTGACTCAGCTGGGAGTTAATCTTCCAGATGATAGTGTTATTGACAGAGTTCTTCAATCACTGCCACCAAGCCACAAAAGCTTCGTGATGAACTATAATATGCAAGGGATGGAGAAGACAATTCCCGAGCTCTTCTCAATGCTCAAAGCTGCGGAGGTAGAAATCAAGAAGGAGCAGCAAGTGTTGATGGTTAACAAGACCACTAGTTTCAAGAAAAAGGGCAAGGGAAAGAAGGGGAACTTCAAGAAGAATGGCAAGCAAGTTGCCACTCCCGAGAAGAAGCCCAAAGCTAGACCCAAGCCTGAAACTGAGTGCTTCTACTGCAAAGGGACTGGTCACTGGAAGCGGAACTGCCCCAAGTATTTGGCGGATAAGAAGGATGGCAAAGTGAGCAAAGGTATATTTGATATACTTGTTATTGATGTGTACCTTACTAATGCTCGTAGTAGCACCTGGGTATTTGATGCTGGTTCGGTTGCTCATATTTGTAACTCGAAATAGGAGCTACGGATTAAACGAAGATTGGCTAAGGACGAGGTGACGATGCGCATCGGGAATGGTTCCAAGGTCGATGTGATCACCGTCGGCACGCTACCTCTACATCTACCTTCGGGATTAGTTTTAGACCTGAATAATTGTTATTTGGTGCCAGCGTTGAGCATGAACATTATATCTAGATCTTGTTTAGTGCGAGACGGTTATTCATTTAAATCAGAGAATAATGGTTGTTCTATTTATATGAGTAATATCTTTTATGGTCATGCACCCTTGAAGAGTGGTCTATTTTTGTTGAATCTCGATCGTGGTGATACACATATTCATAATATTGTTGCCAAAAGATGCAAAGTTGATAATGATAGTGCAACATATTTGTGGCACTGCCGTTTGGGTCATATTGGTGTAAATCGCATGAAGAAACTCCATGCAGATGGGATTTTGGAATCACATGATTATGAATCATTTGATACTTGCGAACCATGACTCATGGGCAAGATGACTAAAACTCCGTTCTCCGAAACAATGAAGCGAGCTAATGACTTATTGGAAATAATACATACCAATGTATGTGGTCGGATGAGTGTTGAGGCACACGGCGGGTATCGTTATTTTCTAACCTTCACAGATGATTTGAGCAGATATGGGTATATCTACTTGATGAAACACAAGTCTGAAACATTTGAAAAGTTCAAAGAATTTCAGAGTGAAGTGGAGAATCATCGTAACAAGAAAATAAAATTTCTACGATCTGATCGCGGAGGCAAATATTTGAGTTACGAGTTTGACCTTCATTTAAAACAATGTGGAATAGTTTCACAACTCACGCCACCTGGAACACCACAGCGTAATGGTGTGTCCGAACACCGTAACCGTACTTTATTAGATATGGTGCGATCTATGATGTCTCTTACCGATTTACCACTATCGTTTTGGGGTTATGCATTAGAGATAGCAGCATTCATGTTAAATAGGGCACCGTCTAAATCCGTTCAGACGACACCGTATGAACTGTGGTTTGGCAAGAAACCTAAGCTATCGTTTCTTAAAGTTTGGGGTTGCGACACTTATGTCAAAAGGCTTCTGCCTGATAAGCTCGAACACAAATCGGAGAAGTGTGTCTTCATAGGATACCCTAAGGAAACAATTGGGTACATCTTCTACCACAGATCCGAAGGCAAGATCTTTGTTGCCAAGAATGGAACCTTTCTAGAGAAGGAGTTTCTCTCGAAAGAAGTGAGTGGGAGTGATAACCCACAAGTATAGGGGATCGCAACAGTTTTCGAGGGTAGAGTATTCAACCCAAATTTATTGATTCGACACAAGGGGAGCCAACGAATATTCTCAAGTATTAGCTGTTGAGTTGTCAATTCAGCCACACCTGAAAGACTTAATATCTGCAGCAAAGTATTTAGTAGCAAAGTAGTATGGGAGTAACGGTAACGGTGGCAAAAGTAACAGTAGCGATTTTGTAGCAATCTTAACAGTGGTAACGGAAAAGTAACTTAGCAAAGATCAATATGTGAAAAGCTCGTAGGCAATGGATCAATGATGGATAATTATGTCGGATGGCATTCATCATGCAACAGTTATAACATAGGGTGACACAGAACTAGCTCCAATTCATCAATATAATGTAGGCATGTATTCCGAATATAGTTATACGTACTTATGGAAAAGAACTTGCATGACATCTTTTGTCCTATCCTCCCGTGGCAGCGGGGTCCTATTGGAAACTAAGGGATATTAAGGCCTCCTTTTAATAGAGAACCGGACCAAAGCATTAGCACTTAGTGAATACATGAACTCCTCAAACTACGGTCATCACCAAGAATTGTCCCGACTATTGTCACTCCGGGGTTGCCGGATCATAACACGTAGTAGGTGACTATAACTTGCAAGATAGGATCAAGAACACAAATATATTCATGGAAACATAAAGGGTTCAGATCTGAAATCATGGCACCCGGGCCCTAGTGGCAAGCATTAAGCATAGCAAAGTCATAGCAACATCAATCTTAGAACATAGTGGATACTAGGGATCAAACCCTAACAAAACTAACTCGATTACATGGTAAATCTCATCCAACCCATCACCGTCCAACAAGCCTACGATGGGATTACTCACGCATGGGGGTGAGCATCATGAAATTGGTGATGGAGGATGGTTGATGATGACGACGGCGACGATTTCCCCTCTCCGGAGCCCCAAACAGACTCCAGATCTGGTCTCCCGAGGAAGAACAGGAGGTGGCGGCAGCTCCGTATCGTAAAACGCGATGAATCCTTCTCTCTAATTTTTTCTCGCCGAACGTGAATATATGGAGTTGGAGTTGAGGTCGATGGAGGTCCAGAGGGCCCAGAAGGACAGATAGCGCGCCCTGGGGGGTGGGCGCGCCCCCACCCTTGTGGACAGGGTGTGGGCCCCCTTCAGTTGATTCTTTCGCCAATATTTTTTATTTATTCCAAAACTAATCTCCGTGAAGTTTCAGGTCATTCCGAGAACTTTTATTTCCGCACAAAACCAACACCATGGCAATTCTGCTGAAAACAGCATCAGTCCGGGTTAGTTCCATTCAAATCATGCAAATTAGGGTCCAAAACAATGGCAAAAGAGTTTGGAAAAGTAGATACGATGGAGACGTATCAACTCCCCCAAGCTTAACCCATTGCTTGTCCTCAAGCAATTCAGTTGACAAACTGAAAGTGATAAAGAAAAACTTTTACAAACTCTGTTTGATCTTGTTGTTGCAAATATGTAAAGCCAGCATTCAAGTTTTCAGCAAAGATTATGAACTAACCATATTCACAATAATATTTAGGTCTCACATTTACTCATATCAATTGCATAATCAACTATTGAGCAATAATAATAAATCTCGGATGACAACACTTTTTCAAAACAATCATGATATGATATAACAAGATGGTATCTCGCTAGCCCTTTCTAAGACCGCAAAACATAAATGCAGAGCACCCCTGAAGATCAAGGACTCACTAGACATTGTAATTCATGGTAAAAGAGATCCAGTCACAGTCATACTCAATATCAATTAATAACAAAGCATACAAATGACAGTGGTGCTCTCTAACTGGTGCTTTTTATAAGAGAATGATGACTCAACATAAAAGTAAATAGATAGGCCCTTCGCAGAGGGAAGCAAGGATTTGCAGAGGTGCCAGAGCTCGAGTTTTAAAAAAAGAGATGAATATAATTTTGAGCGGTATGCTTTCATTGTCAACATAGCAACCCAGAGATCTCAATATCTTCCATGCTACATACATTATAGGCGGTTCCCATATAGAATGGTAAAGTTTTTTACTCCCCCTCAACCAACAAGCACACTCCACGGCTGGTCCGAAACAACGGGTACCGTCCATACAAGCAACAATCCTGGGGGAGTTTTGTTTTAATTTATTTTGATTTGATTTGAGCATGGGACTGGGCATCCCGATTACCAGCCATTTTCTCGTGAATGATGAACGGAGTCCACTCATAGCGAGAATAACCCACCTAGCATGGAAGATACTGATAGCCCCCAGTCGCTACATGAGCGATTCGGGCATAAAAAACAGATTATCATTTGAAGGTTTAGAGTTTGGCACATGCAAATTTACTTGGAACAACAGGTAAATACCGCATATAGGAAGGTATGGTGGACTCATATGGAATAACTTTGGGTTTATGGAAGTGGATGCACAAGTAGTATTCCCGCTTAGTACAAGTGAAGGCTAGAAAAAGACTGGGAAGCGACCAACTAGAGAGCGACAACAGTCATAAACATGCATTGTGATTAACCAACATTGAATGCAAGCATGAGTAGGATATAAACACTAGTAGAAAACAGGGCTTTCGTCACAGCCGGATCGGAGCATTAGTCCCGGTTGCATTATGAACCGGGACTAATGTGAGCATTAGTCCCGGTTCGAGCGGCTAGGGCGCTGGGCAGGCATTAGTCCCGGTTCAAATGGGACCTTTAGTCCCGGTTCGAGCCACGAACCGGGACTAAAGGGTGCGATGCCCTTTAGTCCCGGTTCGTGGCTCAAACCGGGACTAAAGGTCAGACCTTTAGTCCCGGTTCGAGCCACGAACCGGGACTAAAGGGGTTGAGGCTTTAGTCCCGGTTGGTGGCTCCAACCGGGACTAAATGTTACACCTTTAGTCCCGGTTGGAGCCACGAACCGGGACTAAAGGGGTTTTGAAATTTGTTTTTTGTTTTTTCATTTGTTCTTTGTGTTTAGTTTCTGTTTTAAATTGCTTATATCTTTTAGGATATTTGATGTTTTTGAGCGATTCTTTTTGCATTAGATTCAAAATTTTGTCTAGTTTCTGTTTGTGCCATTAGTTTTCAAATTTGAATGATTTAAATATGAATTTGTTCAAATTTGCTTCAAATCCTAGATTGTGAATAATTTAAGTTTAAAAATAGTTTTTAATTTAATTCTTTTTGCTCCTTTGAGATGTAGTTATGTTACTACATCTACTAGTTAGGAAAATTAAAAAACTTAAATTTGGACATGTTTTACAAAAAAAGTGTTATGAAAAAGTAAAACGGCCATATCTTTTGCATACGATGTCGAAAAAAACCGTATAATATATCAAAAAAATCAGCACGAAAATCCGCATCCGATTCCGACAGCCAAAGGCGGTTTTGCAAATTTTAGAATCCTCAAATTCTTAAAGGAAAAAAAGTTATGCTCAAATTTCAGTTTTTTTTAATTTTGGTTAAATCTGGTCAAACTGTGGTCAAACTACGTATTCAAGAAATATTAGTGTTACTAAATAATTATTTTAGTTTTTTTGAATTTTGGTCAAACTGTGGTCAAACTATGGTCAAATCTGGTCAAACTATGGTGAAACTGTGGTCAAACTATGGTCAAACTACTTATTCAAGAAATATTAGTGTTACTAAATAATTATTTATTTTTAGAATAATAGTTTCAAACTCAAACGGTGCTTAATGCTCAAGTTCAACTCCTAAGGGTTAAAAGGATTGACAGCTTAGTATTGTGAGGAAAACAACAAGTGCAGACTCAGAAACTAGGGGGAATAGAACTCGAAAGTTAAGCGTGCTCAGGCTGGAGTAGTTAGAGGATGGGTGACCGGCTGGGAAGTTAGACGATTTGGAATGAGTGCTGATTAGAGATTAGAGATTAAATTCTGAAGCAGTGAGGAGGGAGGGGTGATTAGAGATTAAATTATCAAATAATTCAAAGATTTGAAAATAAAAAAAATCAAAAAAAAATTCCATAAAAATTCCTTTAGTCCCGATTGGTGTTACACCTTTAGTCCCGGTTGGTAACACCAACCGGGACTAAAGGTCCTCCAGCCCGAGCTCTGGCAGGCGGCCATGTGGAGCCCCTTTAGTCCCGGTTCGTAAGCGAACCGGGACTAAAGGTCCGAGGCTTTAGTCCCGACCCTTTTGTCCCGGTTCCAGAACCGGGACTAAAGGCCCTCTGGAACCGGGACAAAAGCCCTGTTTTCTACTAGTGAAATCACCATGAACATAAATATCGAGGAGGCTATGTTGATCTTGTTTCAACTACATGCATGAACATGTGCCAAGTCAAGCCACTCGAATCATTCAAAGGAGGATACCATCCTATCATACTACATCACAACCATTTTAAAAGCATGTTGGCACACAAGGTAAACCATTATAAACCCCCTAGCTAATTAAGCATGGCATGAGTAACTATAATCTCTAATTGTCATTGCAAACATGTTTCATTCATAATAGGCTGAATCAAGAACGATGAACTAATCATATTTAC
The DNA here is from genome assembly GCA_011799875.1 of Thinopyrum elongatum. NCBI lineage: Eukaryota > Viridiplantae > Streptophyta > Magnoliopsida > Poales > Poaceae > Thinopyrum > Thinopyrum elongatum. Next base: position 67,612,209 of record CM022302.1, on the reverse strand, counting down.
AAAAACAAGATAGGTCGAGTTCATACCAGCTTTTCCTCATCTCAATCATTTCATCATAATTCGTCATTATTGCCTTTCACTTGCACGACCGAACGATGTTAATAATAATAATAGTGCATGTGCATTGGACTAAGCTGGAACCTGCAAACATTTATTCAAAGGAGAAGACAAGGTAATATGGGCTCTTTGTTAGATCAACAATAATGCATATGAGAGCCACTCAACATTTTCATCGTGGTCTTCTCTCGTCGACCCCCAAAGAAAAGAAAAGAATTTCAAAGAAACACACTGAAATGTTTTTGGAGTTTTTGTTTTTTTGAAGAAAGTAAAACAAGAACGAGAAAAACTATCTACACGGGAAAGCTCCCAACAAGTAAAAGAAGAACGAGAAATCTTTTTGGGTTTTCTTTAATACTACAACTAAGCATGGAAAGTAAACTAAGCTACAACTAATTTTTTTTTGTTTTTCTCAAAGGTTTTCAAACACACAAGAATAAAGCGGGAAAAAGAAATAGACTAACATGGATAATACAATGAAAAAGTATGAACACCAACAACTAGAATGAGTGTGTGAACATGAATGTAATGTCGGTGAGAAATACGTACTCCCCCAAGCTTAGGCTTTTGGCCTAAGTTGGTCTAAGCCCATGGATCAAAGTAGCCCTCTCCGGTGTACTGAGGAGGATCCTGGGGGTTCCACTGGTTAGCGAGCTCCCGTGGCTCCCACTGATAAATAGACTCCTGATATGGATCAGGTGATGGCTCTGGCTCAGGAGTTGGGGATCGCGTCCCCTCCCAGTATCCATGAATGTCCTCGGGCAAAATGAAGTACCTACCTGAATGAATATTGAACAAAGCAGGTGTAGGCAAGGTAATAATCTGAAAAGTATCCTCACTAAATATCAAGTTATAAATGAGTCTCTTTTCCTCATCATAGCGGATAAACTTATGTGCTACCATGCTGTCATAATCTAAGTATATAGTGGGTAGCAGTTTCTCCTCTTTCTCATTATGCCTAATGGGTATCTCAAAGCGTCTAGCAAGTCGAGAGGCGAAGATACCTCCGAAAATAGGACCCTTAGTATGGTTGAGACTCAACCGTCTAGCAACCATAGCGCCTAAACTGAAGGTTTTATCGCGAAGTAAAGCATGGCGTAAAATGGCAAGGTCCGGAGCACTAAGGCCTCCACTCTCCCCACGACCAATTAAACATCTCCCAGCAAATAATGAGTAGTAGCGCAAAATAGGAAAATGTAAACTAGCTACTCTCACTTCTGACACCTTTCTCCTTTCCCCTACGGTAACTTCATTAATAAAATCTTCCACATCACTAGGACGTGGTTCCTCGACGCCACCCTCATAAGGTAATTTACAAACCTCACAAAAGTCATAAAGCATCATCTCCTTATGCTCATCATATAAGTGAAACTCTACCATGGGTGGTGATCTCCCAGCATGAAAATAAATTTTTTGCACGAAAGTATAAGTGAGTAGGAGATACTGATCACTACAGCAGCAAAAATTTGCAATATATAAAGCACTAGAAAAAAAACCAATTGGACCATTAGAGGAGTCACATATCGAAGAACAATCCCCCAAAACAGTTTTGCAAATAGAGCTTTACACAAGGAGATCGAAAATGGTAGCAAAATGAGCAAGAACACGGGTTTGAGCTACGAGATGATTTTTTCTGGAGGAAGACGAAGTGGATGGGTGCTGGAATAAGTGAAGGGGGGCCACGTGCGACCCACAAGACTGGGGGGCGCGGGGGGTAGGGCACGCCCTCCATCCTTGTGGACAGGTGGTGGGTCCCCCTGGTGTGTTCTCAGTGCCAGAAATTCTCAAATATTCTATAAAAAATTATACTAAATTTTCAGGGCATTTGGAGAACTTTTATTTTCGGGTCATTTTTTATTTCACGGATAATTCAGAAAATAGACAGAAAATACTATTTTGCTTTATTCATTCTAAATAACAGAAAGTAAAAAGTAAGTACAGAAAGTTGTGCTTTCTAAATTCATCCATCTCATGCCCATCAAAAGGAATCCGTTAACAAGGTTGATCAAGTCTTATTAACAAACTTCTTCCGAATGACATGAAACCGGAGAATTTTCGAATAACACTAAGTTACCTCAACGGGGATATGCATGTCCCCAACAATAAGAATATCATATTTCTTTTTGACAGTAGGGAGAGGGAATTCAAAGCCTCCAATAGTAATAGTTGAAAATTTTCCAATAGAATTGATACTATGAACTTGGGGTTGTTTCTTCGGAAAGTGTACCGTATGCTCATTACCATTAACATGAAAATTGACATTGCCTTTATTGCAATCAATAACAGCCCCTGTAGTATTAAAAAAGGGTCTACCAAGGATGATCGACATACTGTCGTCCTCGGGAATATCAAGAATAACAAAGTCCATTAAGATAGTAACGTTTGCAACCACAACATGCACATCCTCACAAATACCGATGGGTATAGCAGTTGATTTATCAGCCATTTGTAAAGAGATTTCAGTAGGTGTCAACTTATTCAATTCAAGTCTACGATATAAAGAGAAAGGCATAACACTAACACCGGCTCCAAGATCACATAAAGCAGTTTTAACATAGTTTCTTTTAATGGAGCATGGTATAGTTGGTACTCCTGGATCCCCAAGTTTCTTTGGTATTCCACCCTTAAAAGTGTAATTAGCAAGCATGGTGGAAATTTCAGCTTCCGGTATCTTCCTTTTATTAGTAACAATATCTTTCATATACTTAGCATAAGGAGGCATTTTAAGCATATCAGTTAAACGCATACGCAAAAAGATAGGTCTACTCATGTCAGCAAAGCGCTCAAAATCCTCATCATCCTTTTTCTTGGATGGCTTAGGAGGAAAGGGCATGGGTTTCTGAACCCATGGTTCTCTTTCTCTACCATGTTTTCTAGCAACAAAGTCTCTCTTAACATAACGTTGATTCTTTGATTGTGGCTTATCAAGATCAACAGTAGGTTCAATCTCTACATCATTATCATTACTAGGTTGAGCATCAACATGAACATCATCATTAACATTAGCACTAGGTTCATGTTCATCACCAGATTGTGTCTCAGCATCATAAATAGAAATATCATTTGGATTCTCAGGTGTGTCTATGACAGGTTCACTAGAAGTATGCAAAGTCCTATCAGTTTTCTTTTTCTTTTTATTACTAGGACTAGATGCATCAGTATTAATTCTATGAGAATCTTGCTCAACTCTCATAGGATGGCCCTCAGGATACAAAGGTTCCTGAGTCATTTTACCACCTCTAGTCATAACCCTAACAACATTATCATTGTTCTTATTATTCAACTCATTAAGCAAATCATCCTGTGCTTTAAGTACTTGTTCTACTTGAGTTGTAACCATGGAAGCATGTTTACTAATAAGCTTAAGATCATTAACAGTTCTACTCATATAATTACCCAAGTGGTCAAGCATGTAAGCATTACGTTTCAATTATCTACTAACATAAGCACTGAAATTTTCTTGTTTAACAATAAAATTATCAAACTCATCCAAGCATTGACTAGTAGACTTATTATAAGGAATATTACCTTCATCAAATCTATGGAGAGAGTTTACCTCTACTACCTGTGTCGAGTTATCAAGACCATGTATTTCTTCAATAGGCGGTAAATTCTTAACATCTTCAGCTTTAATACCTTTTTCTTTCATACATTTATTTGCCTCTTGCATATCTTCAGGACTGAGAAATAGAATACCTCTTTTCTTCGGAGTTAGCTTAGGAGTTGGTTCAGGTAGTGTCCAATCATTATCATTACTCAATATATTATTCAATAGCAATTCAGCTTGCTCAACAGTTCATTCCCTGAAAATACAACCAGCACAACTATCTAGGTGGTCCCTAGAAGCATCGGTTAGTCCATTATAAAAGATATCAAGTATTTCATTTTTCTTGAGAGGATGATCAAGCAAAGCATTAAGTAATTGGAGAAGACTCCCCCAAGCTTGTGGGAGACTCTCTTCTTCAGATTGCACAAAGTTAAATATTTCCTGTAAGGCAGCTTGTTTCTTATGAGCAGGGAAATGTTTTTGAGAGAAGTAATAAATCATATCCTGGGGACTACGCACACAACCAGGAGCAAGAGAATTAAACCATAACTTAGCATCACCCTTTAACGAGAAAGGAAACAATTTTAATAATATAATAGTAGCGAATTTTTTCCTCATGAGCAAATAGGGTGGCTATATCATTCAGTTTATTAAGATGTGCCACAACTGTTTCAAATTCATAACCATAGAAAGGATCAGATTCAACCAAAGTAATTAACTCAGGATCGACAGAGAATTCATAATCCTTATCAGTAACAAAGATAGGTGAAGTAGCAAAATTGGGATCATATTTCATTCTAGCATTCAAGGATTTTTCTTTCAGCTTAGCTAACAGTTTCTTAAGATCTTCTCTATCATTGCAAGCAAGAAAGTCTCTAGCAGTTTCTTCATCCATAATATAACCCTCAGGTACAACAGGCAATTCATATCTAGGAGGAGAATCATAATCTTTAGTTTCAATAATATCATCAGTTTCAACAATTTCATTTTCTCTAACCCTAGCAAGTTGTTCATCAAGAAATTCACCTAGTGGCACAGTATTATCAAGCAAAGTAGTAGTATCATCATTAGCATCATACATAGCAGAAGTGGCATCATCAATTACTTGCGACATATCAGAATTACTAGCAGGTGTAGGTATCGCAAGCTTACTCAAAACAGAAGGTGAATCAAGTGCAGAGCTAGATGGCAGTTCCTTAGCTCCCCTCGTAGTAGAGGGAAAAATCTTGGTTCTAGTATCTTTCAAATTCCTCATAGTGATCAATAGATATAAATCCCAAGTGACTGAGAGAATAGAGCTATGCTCCCTGGCAACAGCGCCAGAAAAAGGTCTTGATAACCCACAAGTATAGGGGATCACAACAGTTTTCGAGGGTAAAGTATTCAACCCAAATTTATTGATTAGACACAAGGGGAGCCAAAGAATATTCTCAAGTATTAGCAGCTGAGTTGTCAATTCAACCACACCTGAAAGACTTAATATCTGCAGCAAAGTATTTAGTAGCAAAGTAGTATGGGAGTAACGGTAACGGTGGCAAAAGTAACAGTAGCAGTTTTGTAGCAATCGTAACAGTGGCAACGGAAGAGTAACTTAGCAAAGATCAATATGTGAAAAGCTCGTAGGCAATGGATCAATGATGGATAATTATGCCGGATGGCATTCATAATGCAACAGTTATAACATAGGGTGACACAGAACTAGCTCCATTTCATCAATATAATGTAGGCATGTATTCCGAATATAGTCATACGTGCTTATGGAAAAGAACTTGCATGACATCTTTTGTCCTACCCTCCCGTGGCAGCGGGGTCCTAGTGGCAAGCATTAAGCATAGCAAAGTGTTCAGATCTGAAATCATGGCACTCGGGCCCTAGTTGCAAGCATTAAGCATAGCAAAGTCATAGCAACATCAATCTTAGAACATATTGGATACTAGGGATCAAACCCTAACAAAACTTACTCGATTACATGGTAAATCTCATCCAACCCATCACCGTCCAGCAAGCCTACGATGGGATTACTCACACACGATGGTGAGCATCATGAAATTGGTTATGGAGGATGGTTGATGATGATGACGGCGACGATTTCCCCTCTCCGGAGCCCCAAACGGACTCCAGATCTGGTCTCCCGAGGAAGAACAGGAGGTGGCGGCTGCTCCGTATTGTAAAACGCGATGAATCTTTCTCTCTGATTTTTTTCTCCCCGAACGTGAATATATGGAGTTGGAGTTGAGGTCAGTGGAGGTCCAGGGGGCCCACAAGCACAGATGGCACGCCCTGGGGGGTGGGCGTGCCCCCCACCCTTGTGGATAGGGTGTGGGCCCCCTTCAGTTGATTCTTTCACCAATATTTTTTATTTATTCCAAAACTGATCTCCGTGAAGTTTCAGGTCATTCCGAGAACTTTTATTTCTACACAAAAATAACACCATGGCAATACTGCTGAAAACAGCGTCAGTCCGGGTTAGTTCCATTCAAATCATGCAAATTAGGGTCCAAAACAAGGGCAAAAGAGTTTAGAAAAGTAGATACGATGGAGACGTATCAGGGAGGAAAGTAGAACTTGATGAGGTAATCATACCTTCTCTTGAATTGGAAAGTAGTTCATCAGAGAAAACCGTTCCCGTGATGCCTACACCAACTAGAGAGGAAGCTAATGATGATGATCATGAAACTTCAAATCAAGTTACTACAGAACTTTGTAGGTCAACTAGAACACGATCCGCACCAGAGTGGTACGGGAATCCTGTACTGGAAGTCATGTTACTAGACCAAGGCGAACCTACAAACTATGAAGAAGCTATGATGAGCCCAGATTCTGACAGATGGCTTGAGGCCATGAAATCTGAGATAGGATCCATGCATGAGAACAAAGGGTGGACTTTGGTGGACTTGCCCGATGATCGGCGAGCCATAGATAATAAATGGATCTTCAAGAAGAAGACTGACACCAATGGTAATGTTACTATCTACAAAGCTCGACTTGTCGCAAAAGGTTTTCGACAAGTTCAAGGAGTTGACTACGATGAGACTTTCTCACGCGTAGTGATGCTTAAGTCCGTCCGAATCATGTTAGCAATTGCCGCATTTTATGATTATGAAATCTGGCAAATGGACGTCAAAACTGCATTCCTTAAAGGATTTCTTAAAGAAGAGTTGTATATGATGCAACCAAAAGGTTTTGTCGATCTTAAAGGTGCTAACAAACTGTGCAAGCTCCAGTGATCCATCTATGGACTAGTGCAAGCATCTCGGAGTTGAAATAGACACTTTGATGAGGTGAGCAAAGCATATGGTTATATACAGACTTTCGGAGAAGCCTGTATTTACAAGAAAGTGAGTGGGAGCTCTGTAGCATTTCTAATATTATATGTGGATGACATATTGTTGATTGGAAATGATGTAGAATTTCTGGATAGCATAAAAGGATACTTGAATAAGAGTTTTTCAATGAAAGACCTCGGTGAAGCTGCTTATATATTGGGCATCAAGATCTATAGGGATAGATCGAGATGCTTAATAGGACTTTCACAAAGCACATACCTTGATAAAGTTTTGAAGAAGTTCAAAATGGATCAGTCAAAGAAAGGGTTCTTGCCTGTGTTGCAAGGTGTGAAGTTGAGTAAGACTCAATGCCCGACCACTGCAGAAGATAGAGAGAAAATGGAAGTCATTCCCTATGCTTCAGCCATAGGTTCTATCATGTATGCTATGCTGTGTACCAGACTTGATGTGTGCCTTGCCATAAGTTTGGCAGGGAGGAACCAAAGTAATCCAGGAGTGGATCACTGGATAGCAGTCAAGAACATCCTGAAGTACCTGAAAAGGACTAACGATATGTTTCTCGTTGATGGAGTTGACAAAGAGCTCGTCATAAATGGTTACGTCGATGCTAGTTTTGACACTGATCCGGATGACTATAAGTCACAAACCGGATATGTATTTGTATTGAATGGTGGAGCTGTCAGTTGGTGTAGTTCCAAGCAGAGCGTCGTGGCGGGATCTACGTGTGAAGTGGAGTACATAACTGCTTCGGAAGAAGCACATGAAGGAGTCTGGATGAAGGAGTTCATATCCGATCTAGGTGTAATACCTAGTGCATCGGGTCCAATGAAAATCTTTTGTGACAATACTGGAGCAATTGCCTTAGCGAAGGAATCCAGATTTCACAAAAGAACCAAACACATCAAGAGACGCTTCGACTCCATCCGTGATCAAGTCAAGGAGGGAGACATAGAGATTTGGAAAATACATACGGATCTGAATGTAACAGACCCGTTGACTAAGCCTCTTCCACGAGGAAAACATGATCAACACCAAGACTCCATGGGTGTTAGAATCATTACAATGTAATCTTGATTATTGACTCTAGTGCAAGTGGGAGACTGAAGCAAATATGCCCTAGAGGCAATAATAAAGTTGTTATTTTATATTTCCTTATTCATGATAAATGTTTATTATTCATGCTAGAATTGTATTGATCGGAAACCTAAATACATGTGTGAATACATAGACAAACATTGTGTCCCTAGTGAGCCTCTACTTGACTAGCTCGTTGATCAAAGATGGTTAAGGTTTCCTAACCATGGACCTGAGTTGTCATTTGATAACGGGATCACAACATTAGGAGAATGATGTGATGGACAAGACCCATCCATTAGGTTAGCATAATGATCGTTCAGTTTTATTGCTACTACTTTCTACATGTCAAATACATATTCCTTCGACTATGAGATTATGCAACTCCCAGATACTGGAGGAATGCCTTGTGTGCTATCAAATGTCACAACGTAACAGGGTGATTATAAAGATGCTCTATAGGTATCTCCGAAGGTGTCTGTTGGGTTGGCATAGATCGAGATTAGGATTTGTCAATCCGAGTATCGGAGAGGTATCTCTGGGCCCTCTCGGTAATGCACATCATAAGAAGCCTTGCAAGCAAAGTGACTTAGTCACAGGATGATGTATTAAGGAACTAGTAAAGATACTTGCTAGTAACGATATTGAACTAGGTATAAAGATACCGACGGTCGAATCTCGGGCAAGTAACATACCGATGAACAAAGGGAATAACATAGGTTGTCATAAATGTTCGACCGATAAAGATCTTCGTAGAATATGTGGGAGCCAATATGAGCATCCAGGTTCCGCTATTGGTTATTGACCGGAGAAGTGTCTCGGTCATGTCTACATAGTTCTCGAACCCGTAGGGTCCGCACGCTTAACATTCGATGACGATTTAGTATTATATGAGTTATGTGATTTGGTGACCTAATGTTGTTCGGAGTCCCGGATGAGATCACGGACATGACGAGGAGTCTCGAAATGGTCGAGAGGTAAATATTGATATATAGGACGATGGTATTCGGACATCAAAAGTGTTCCGGAGGGTACCGGGTACATATCGGGTCACCGGAAGGGGTTCCGGGCACCCCCGGCAAAAGATATGGGCCTAATGGGCCAAGAGGGGAAACACAGCAGCCACCAGGGGCTGCTGAGCCTCCCATATGGGCCGCACCTGAGGAGAAGGAAAGAGGGGAAGAGAGAAGGAAGGGGAGGGATTCGGCCTCCCCCTTCCTTCCGTCCTCCCTCCTCTTTCCTTCCTCCTCCGGTAAATAAGGAAGGGAGGGGCGCACCACTTGGGAAACCCCAAGTAGAATTCGGATCCTACTTGGGGCGCCCCATGGATGCCTCTCCTCCCCTCCCACCTATATATATGTGGGGAGGGGGGCGCCTAGAACACATAACATCAACTGTTAGCCGTGTGCGGCGCCCCCCTCCACAGGTTACACCCTCGGTCATATTCTCACGGTGCTTAGGCGAAGCCCTGCGCGGATCACTTCACCATCACCGTCACCACGCCGTTGTGCTGATGGAACTCATCTACTTCCTCGACACTTTGCTGGATCAAGAGTTCGAGGGACATCATCGAGCTAAACGTGTGCAGAACTCGGAGGTGCCGTATGTTCAGTGCTTGATCAGTCAGAACGAGAAGACGTTCGACTACATCAACCACGTTGTCAAACGCTTCCACTTTCAGTCTACGAGGATACGTAGACACACTCTCCCTCTCTCGTTGCTATGCATCTCCTAGATAGATCTTGCGTGAGCATAGGAATTTTTCTGAAATTGCATGCTACGTCTCCCAATAGTAGCCACCTAACCCCGTAACATGGTGATACTTCTTCTTTGCAACATTTTTCTTATTTATCTCTGACCTTTGCTTGGCCTTATCCGATTTCTTGTAGGCCACAAATGTGGGCCAGTGATGTTTGAAATTCTCATATTGACCGGTGAATTGTGGAGTCTTGTCTTTGTCGACAAACTTTTTCTTCAAATCTTTCTTCCAGTTCTTGACTAGTTCTACCATCTTCTTAAGAGCAAATGCCATGACCTTATTTGGATCCGCCTCTGGCGGTAGGCTGAAATTTGTCATCAGCGAGCTCCAAAGATCATCTTTCTGTCTATCCTGGACATAAGAAACTTCAGGGTCCTTCTTCTTATTCCATTCTTGGATGCTGATCGGGACGCTGTCCCTAACAACAACACCGCACTGATGTATAAATGTGTCCTTGCTCCGCTTGGGAGCAATCGGTTGGCCATCTCGAGTGACTAATTCGATCGTGAACCTTTCATCCTGGCCCAACCTTTTCTTCGGGCCTCATCTCCTTGCCGAAGTTTGGCTCGATCTAGAGGGCTAAAAGAAGAAAGAAGCATTAATATATGTACATACAAAACAATTAATGCATCTAGTCAGCAGAGGCTTAATTAATTGTTAATATATATACCTCGCCGGACTTTCCAACAGTTAAGGCTCCCTCCTCCATTCGGTCACCGGAGCCGTCATGATCTTTTTCCTCCTCCATTCGGTCACCGGAGCCTTCATGATCTCCTTCCTCCTCCATTGGATCACCGGAGCCGTCATCCTCTCTTTCCTCACCATCGGTGTCGTTGAGAAACGACAAGGTGATATCACCTCCGTTGCGGATTATATCCCCCAACAACTCTTCTTTTTCTAAGTCTCTGTCCATAGTTTCTGCAAATATTACAACATGGCAATATCCAACCATGAGAGATAGATTAGTGGCAAACATAGACCTAGCTAATTACAACAAGGAATCATATGCATATGAGCAATGGATTAGTGGCAAACATCATGCAAAGTTCACAAGTTTTATAATAGTCAGTTTCAGACGATCGTCGAGGACTCCTCCCCCTCATGTCTCATGCATGTCCGACGTCCGCCCCTCATGTCGAAGTTATCGGGGATATGTTTCGAGAGAAAATACAACACTTGACATGGCGAAAAAAAGACTTGCTTCACATTCAAGAGAAAATACAACACTTGACACGAACCACCCCCCGGCCCCCTCATCTTGAAGTTATCGGGTTTATGTTTTAACGACCCCCTCTCTCATGTTTTCATATGCCTCAAAATCAAAGTTATCAGGGTTATGTTTTAACGACCCCCTCTCTCATGTTTTCATATGCCTCAAAATAAAAGTTATCGGGGTTATGTTTTAACGACCCCCTCTCTCATGTTTTAATGACAAGATGAATACAAGCTTTATACACAAGATGTATACAAGATTTATACACAAGATGAATACACAACTCAACAAATGAACCAACCATCATCCTATGAACAAAAATCAACATATATACAATAAATGGACACCTTTTGTTGAACAGCGGAGGGACGATAAGTGACCAACTCCATGGAGATACAACACCACAACCTGTAATTCCACCGAGAGTGAAAATTAGCATGGCAACAAATGGCATGACATGAATGTAACACCACAACCTGATAAAAAAAATTGTAGCTAGCTAGATACTAATTTGAAAGCAAGTTTCAAACTTAGAGAAAAATAGCATGGCATGGCATCCACAATACAAAATATTGACCAAGTTTTCATACATCAAAATGAACTCTAAATACGAAATATTGACCAAGTTTTCATACATCACAATGAACATCAAAATGAACTCTAAATCAACTCTAAAGACAAAATATTAACCAAGTTTTAATACATCACAATGAACATCAAACTAGTTCACACATAAAGCATTGACACTTCAAACTAGCTGTCACATAAAGCAAAAAAGAAGTATATTTCTCACCAAAATACAACACTTGACAGAGTTTTCCTCTATTTAAAAAATAGTTCTCTGTTTTCAAAAATCATTCCCTCCATATCGAAACTTTTTTAAAATAATGTGGGTTTTAAAAATTTCTCCCAATCCTTTTAATTATCTTATAAACATCAGTAGTAATTATTTTCATAATGATTTGGCCTCAAAAAAATTCTTTTATTAGTATTTTCAAACTCAATGACCCTGTTGCACTAGAACTATTTCAAATAATTCTTTTCAAATGCCACAATTTTTTTGAGAAGTCCTCTGATGCCTATAGATCATTTTTATGCAAAAAGCCACTTTGGTCATTTGAAAATTTTGAGCACAACTTCCATTTTTTAATTTTGGTCCAATCTTGGCATTGAACTACAACCCTATTTTTCCTTGCTCAAATAATTCTGAATTTTTTGCATCTTATAGTCCTTCCAACTAAACCCTTAAGTCCAGAAGGGCAGCCCCAATTTCATCTTCCAAGTCCACCAAAAAATTCGCTGTAGTTTCTGTCCAGAACAAAATTCTAATAAAACTTGCACTAACAAGTTTTTCATTTTATCAAACCAACTTGACCATAATCACTAACATCCAAGGACACATCATCCTGCCAAGTTTCACATACAACAAAGTTCCCTAGCTAGCCCTAGCATTTCAACAAACACCTTGTGGACATGGCTAAAACCATCCAACTCTCTGAACAGGGGAAACTTTATACATACAAGGAGGAAGGAGGGAGGAGAGGGGTGGGAGGGAGGAGGGAGTACCTGGCCGGCCGACTAGCTGTGGAGCGGCGGCGTCGGGGGCAGGGTAGGGGCGCGGTGACGTCGGGGAAGGGCAGGGGTGCGGCGGCGTCGGGGGCAGGGCAGGGGCGTAGCGGCGTCGGGGCAGGGCAGGAGCGTCGGGGTAGGGCAGGGCGTCGACGACGAGGTCCGGTAGCCTAGCGGCGTCGAGGTGGTCGTCGGCGCCGTCGGGGGAGAGGAGGATCGAAGTGAATTGTGTTTGAAATTTTTCTAAGTGCACGATTATATACAAAGACCTTTAGTCCCGGTAGGTGGCTCCTACCGGGACTAAAGGCCCCCCTTTAGTCCCGGTGCGAGCCACCAACCGGGAATAAAGGTGAATTTTCACCAGGCCAGGGGGCGGGAAGCGCAGGCCTTTAGTCCTGGTTGGTGGCTCGCACAGGGACTAAAGGCCCCCCTTTAGTCCCGTTGCGAGCCACCTACCGGGACAAAAGGCCTGGTCCTGGCACTGGCACGGGGTGGTGGGAGTTTAGTCCCACCTCGCTAGTTGAGAGACGGCAACACTGGTTTATATGGCACGCTGCGGCTGAGCTTTCTAGCTCCTCTCTAATCCAGGCAGTACTTGCCTCACCTTTGTCACTGCCATGTTGGGCCTGCTGGACCTGCATCCTGGCCCATGTACAGATGGGTTTCTAGTCATATGCAGGCCATGGTGGCCTAGTAGGTGGCATTTTTTTATTTTTTATATCATTTTATTTTTTATTAAAGTTTTTAACATAAAATACTTTATGAAATTTCTTTTTGCTATTAAAGTTTTTAACAAAAAATACTTTGATAATTTTAGTTGCATAAATTTTATATAATTTTAAGTTAATATTATTTTGATAATAACTAGAGGTTTATAAAAGCTTTTAAGTTGATTCTTTTTGCTATTGAAGAATATTATAGTTTTGTTTTACTTGATCATAATAAAATATTTTTATTGATTCTTTTTAGTTCATTCTTGTTGCTATTAGAGTTTTATAAAAGCTTTTTAGTTCATTCTTTTTGCTATTAGTTCATTCTTTGAGCTAAATGACCCTGAAATTGAAAAGCACTACAAATGAACTCTGAAAAGGTTGAAAGTTGGCATGGTATCATCATTTCACCCACATAGCATGTGCTAAAAAGTTGAGAGGGTTATGGCAAAAACTGGATGCACTTCGTGTACAAAATGGACAATCTCTTTCGAAGTATCACGGTTTCGGACGAATACTCATCCGTTACAAAGGCATTTCATTTTTTAACTTATTTCAACTCCAATCTTTTTGTGCGTTCAACATGGACCATTCAAAGCCACATCATCAATTTTCAACCCTTTCTGACTTCATTTGCTATTTTTCATGCATTTACTGATTTTTTTTAGCTAAATGACCCTAAAATTGAAAAGCACTACAAATGAACTCTGAAAGGTTGAAAGTTGGCATGGTATCATCATTTCACCCACATAGCATGTGCTAAAAAGTTGAGATGGTTACGGCAAAAACTGGATGCACTTCGTGTACAAAATGGACAATCTCTTTCGAAGTATCAGGGTTTTGGACGGAAACTCATCTGTTACAAAAGGCATTTCATTTCTTGACATGTAACTGCAGTGATATTCTAGATCAAAGCCATCATCAGAATAGTTGTGGAGAGAAAGTCTTCACTTTTTCTTTGCGTGTGTCCCTTGCTTATTGCGCCGTCACCATGGATAATCTTCGTCGTTTAACAGGATGCTTGGGCCATCCTTCACTTTGAAGGGAGGAATTTCATGAAACTTTTCATAATCTTCAGACATGTCTGTCTTGCCCTCCACCCCCATGACGTCTCTATTCCCTGAAAGAACTATGTGGCGCTTTGGCTCATCGTATGATGTATTCGCTTCCTTATCTTTTCTTTTTCTCGGTTTGGTAGACATGTCCTTCACATAGAAAACATGCGCCACATCATTGGCTAGGACGAATGGTTCATTTGTGTACCCAAGATTGTTGAGATCCACTATTGTCATTCCATACTGTGGGTCTACCTGTACCCCGCCTCCTGACAGATTGACCCATTTGGACTGAAACAAAGGGACCTTAAAATCATGTCCATAGTCAAGTTCCCATATGTCCACTATGTAACCATAATATGTGTCCTTTCCCCTATTGGTTGCTGCATCACAGCGGACAACACTGTTTTGGTTGGTGCTCTTTTGATCTTGGGTGATCGTGTAAAATGTATTCCCATTTATCTCGTACCCTTGGTAAGTTAATACAGTCGAAGATGGTGTCCTGGCCAACGAGTACAACTCATCTCCAACAATGTTGTTACCCATGAGATGTGTTTGCAACCAACTACCAAAAGTCCTGATGTGTTCACATGTAATCCAGTCGTCAGACTGCTTCGGGTGTTTGGAGCGCATAATATTCTTGTGTTCATTGACATACGAGGTCACCAAGGTAGAATTCTGTAGAACTGTGTAGTGTGCTTGAGCCCAAGAATGCCCGTCCCTACATATTATTGAATCCGCTCCTAGTGTGACTTTTCCAGTCAGTCACCCCTCATACCATGATTGAGGGAGACCAATCGGCTTAAGGTCAGGAATAAAGTCAACACAAAACCCAATGACCTCCTATGTTTGATGGCCCATGGAGATGCTTCCTTCTGGCCTAGCACGGTTACAAACATATTTCTTTATGAGTCCCATGAACTTCTCAAAGGGGAACATATTGTGTAGAAATACAGGGCCTAGAATGGCAATCTCATCGACTAGATGAACTAGGACGTGCGTCATGATATTGAAGAAGGATGGTGGGAACACCAGCTCGAAACTGACAAGACATTGCACCAAATCATTCTTTAACCTTGGTACGATTTCTGGATCGATTACCTTCTGAGAGATTGCATTGAGGAATGCACATAGCTTCACAATGGCTAATCGAACGTTTTCCGGTAGAAGCCCCCTCAATGCAACCGGAAGAAGTTGTGTCATAATCACGTGGCAGTCATGAGACTTTAGGTTCTAGAACTTTTTCTCTGGGTTATTTATTATTCCCTTTATATTGGACGAGAAGCCAGACGGGACCTTCATACTGAGCAGGCAATCAAAGAAGATTTCCTTCTCTTCTTTGGTAAGAGCGTAGCTGGCAGGACCTTGATACTACTTTGGATGCATGCCGTCTTTTTCGTGCACACGTTGCTGGTCCTCCCGTGCCTTCACTGTATCTTTTGTCTTCCCATACATGCTCAAGAAGCCTAGCAGGTTCACGCAAAGATTCTTCGTCGCATGCATCACGTCAATTGCAGAGCGGACCTCTAGGTCTTTCCAATATGGTAGGTCCCAAAATATAGATTTCTTCTTCCACATGGGTGCGCGTCCCTCAGCGTCATTCGGAACAGATTGTCCGCCAGGACCCTTTCCATAGATTACTTGTAAATCCTTGACCATATCAAGTATGGAATCACCAGTACGGAGGACGGGCTTCTTCTGGTGATCTGCCTCACCTTTGAAATGCTTGCCTTTCATTCTTAAGAGATGGTTGGTCCCAAGAAATCGACGATGTCCCAGGTACACATTCTTCCTGCATTTGTCCAAATATATACTTTCGGTATCATCTAAACAGTGTGTGCATGTGTGGTACCCCTTGTTTGTCTGTCCTGAAAGGTTACTAAGAGCAGGCCAATCATTAATGGTTACAAACAGCAACGCATGTAGGTAAAATTCCTCCTGTTTGTGCTCATCCCACACACGTACACCTTTTCCATTACACAGCTGTAAAAGTTCTTCAACTAATGGCCTTAGGTACACATCAGTGTCATTGCCGGGTTGCTTAGGGCCTTGGATGAGCATCGGCATCATAATGAACTTCCGCTTCATGCACAACCAAGGAGGAAGGTTTTAGATACGTAGAGTCACGGGCCAGGTGCTATGATTGCTGCTCTGCTCTCCAAAAGGATTAATGCCATCTGCACTTAAACCAAACCATACGTTCCTTGCGTCACCTGCAAAGTCCCGCCACCTTCTCTTGATTTTTCTCCACTGCGACCAGTCAGCGGGTGCTCTCAACTTCTTGTCTTTCTTACGGTCTTCTTTGTGCCATCGCATCAACTTGGCATGCTCTTTGTATATGAATAGACATTTTAACCGTGGTATTATAGGAGCATACCACATCACCTTGGCAGGAACCCTCTTCCTGGGACGCTCGCCCTCAACATCACCAGGGTCATCTCATCTGATCTTATACCGCAATGCACCACATACCGGGCATGCGTTCAAATCCTCGTAATCACCGCCGTAGAGGATGCAGTCATTAGGGCATGCATGTATCTTCTGTACCTCCAATCCTAGAGGGCAGACAACCTTCTTTGCTTCGTATGTAGTGTCGGGCAATTCCTTATCCTTTGGAAGCTTCTTCTTCACTATTTTCAGTAGCTTCCCAAATCCCTTGCCAGTTACACCATTCTCTGCCTTCCATTGCAGCAATTCCAGTGCGGTACCGAGCCTTGTGTTGCCATCTTCGCAATTTGGGTACAACCGTTTTTTGTGATCCTCTAACATGCGATCGAACTTCAACTTCTCCCTTTCACTTTCGCATTCTCTCTGTGCATCCACAATGACCCGGCGAAGATCATCATCGTGCAGATCGTCTGGTGCCTCTTGATCTTCAGCTTCCCCCGTTGCAGTATCACCGTATTCAAGGGGATAGTTGTCATCATACTCTTCTTCTTCGTTGTCTTCCATCATAGCCCCTCTTTCTCCGTGCTTGGTCCAGACATTATAGTGTGGCATGAAACCCTTCTCAAGCAAGTGGATGTGAAGGGTTTTCAAGTTAGAGTGATCCTTCATATTCCCACATATAGTACATGGACAATACATAAAACCATTCTTCTTGTTTGGCTCAGCCACTTCGAGAAATTTATGCAGGCCCTCAATGTACTCGGACGTGCGTCGGTCACTGTACATCCATTGCCGGTTCATCTCCGTGCATTATATAATTAAGTGTATCAAAAACCATTACAGAACATCATGAATAGAGAAGTGACCAAATTAATACAAGTTCATCATCACATTAAAACCAAAGTACAATAGTGATCAAATGTTATTACTGAAAAAATAAATACATAAAGTTCATACATAGTTCTCATAGAACAACATACAGCTCTCTAGAGCATCTAATTAAAACATACATTGAAACTAACATAGAACTATGTAAAACATTTAAATGCAACAACAAATGCGATCATAATCGCAACTAAGGTAACAATTGATCCAACATCATAATGATACCAAGCCTCATTATCAATGGCATATTTTTTTATCTTTCTTATCTTCAAGTGCATTGCATCCATCTTGATCTTGTGATCATCGACGACATCGGCAACATGTAACTCCAATTTCATCTTCTCCTCCTCAATTCTTTTCAATTTTTCTTTCAAATACTCGTTTTCTTTTTCAACTAAATTTAACCTCTCGACAAGAGGGTCGGTTCGAATTTCTGGTTCACATACCTCCTAGATAAAAACATCTATGTCACGTTGGTCGGCATAATTGTCATAAACACTAAATGAAACAAACAGTTATAAAAGATAATATACCACATCCGAATCATAGACCGGACGAGGGCCGACGGGGGCGGATACCAAAACCATGGCACTATATAATAACAAACAATAATAAAAGTAAGAAATTTATACAAGTATCTATCTAAATCATACAAGTAAGAAATTTTTCTTTTAAAAATAAGATAAGAACAAGAGACTCACCACGGTGGTGTCGGCGACGACATCAGCGTGGTTGATCAACGACGGTGAGGACAGGGACGGGACAGCACCCTACACATGTGCAGACTCTAAGAAGTTAATTTGAGCTCAAATTGTGCATCTAAATCAAAAGAACTCCCACATACACTCCTACACTAAAACCCACAAACCACTCTATTACTAGATCATTTGAAATGAGCTAAACTAGCAGTGAGAGATGAAAGGATGAAGTAGCTAACCTTTTAGAACACTTGGATAGTTGGTGCACCGCCAAACCTAGAAAATCTTGGGGAAAATGGAGCTTGGAGGTCGAGCTTAGAGAGGAGAAAGCGTAAGTGTGGCTCCGGCATTTCATCGAACACCTCATGTGCATAGGAGGTGAAAACAAAGAGCAGCACACCTCCCACCCTTCCACGGCCAAAAAACAGAGGAGATGGGGGGGGCGTGGATATATATAGGCAAAACTTTGGTCCTGGTTTGTGTCTAAAACTGGGACTAAGGACAACCTTTAGTCCCGGTTCCAGACACGAACCGGGACTAGGGGGGCTGCACCAGGAGTGAGGCCCTTTAGTCTTGGTTTGTGTCTGGAACCGGAACCAAAGGGGTCACACGAACCGGGACTGGTTCCTGCCAAGGCCAGGCCAGCGCCCTGGCCGCTCGAACCGGGATTGATGCACCCATTGGTCCCGGTTCGTAAAAGAACCGGGACTAATGCTCTGATCTGGCCTGGACCAAAGCCCTGTTTTCTACTAGTGCACTCTACTTCTAGAGCATTTGAAATGAGCTAAACTAGAAGTGAGAGATGAAAGGATGAAGTAGCTAACCTTTTAGAACACTTGTGTAGTTGGTGCACCGCCAAACCTAGACAAATCTTGGGGAAAATGGAGCTTGGAGGTCGAGCTTGGAGAGGAGAAAGCTTAAGTGTGGCTCCGGCATTTCATCGAACACCTCATGTGCATAGGAGGTGAAAACAGAGAGTAGCACATCTCCCACCCTTCCACGGCCAAAAAACAGAGGAGATGGGGGGGGGGGCGTTGATATATATATATATATAGGCAAAACTTTAGTCCCGGTTTGTGTCTAAAACCGGGACTAAAGGACAACATTTAGTCCCGGTTCCAGACACGAACTGGGACTAAAGGGGTGTGCCATGAGCAAGGCCTTTTAGCCCCGGTTCGTGTCTAGAACCGATAATAAAGGGGTCAGACGAACCGGGACTGGTTCCTGCTGAGGCCAGGTCGGCACCGTGGCCGCTCGAACCGGGACTGATGCACCCATTGGTCCCGGTTCGTAAAAGAACCGGGACTAATGCTCTGATTTGTCCTAGACCAAAGCCCTGTTTTCTACTAGTGATGGTGGAAGGGTGAGAGTGCGTATAATCCATGGACTCAACATTAGTCATAAAGAACTCATATACTTATTGCAAAAGTATGTTAGCTATCGAAATAAAGTACTACACGCATGCTCCTAGGGGGATAGATTGGTAGGAAAATACCATCGCTCGTCCCCGACCGCCACTGAAAAGGAAGATAATCAATAAATAAATCATGCTCCGACTTCATCACATAACAGTTCACCATACGTGCATGCTACGGGAATCACAAACTTTAACACAAGTATTTCTATCAATCCACAATTTCTCACTAGCATGACTCTAATACCACCATCTTTATATCTCAAAACAAATGCAAGGAATCAAACTTCTCATAGTATTCAATGCTCTTTATATGAAACTTTTTATTATATCCCTCTTGGATGCCCATCATATTAGGACTAAATTCATAACCTAAGCAAGTTACCATGCTGTTTAGAGACTCTCAAAATAATATAAGTGAAGCATGAGAGTTCAACAATTTCTATTAAATAAAACCATCGCCGTGCTCTAAAAAGATATAAGTGGCACACTAGAGCATATTGCCTAGCTCAAAAGATATAAGTGAAGCACATAGAGTATATTGCCTAGCTCAAAAGATATAATTGAAGCACATAGAGTATTCTAATAAATTCATGATTAATGTGTATCCCTCTCAAAAGGTGTCTACAGCAAGGATGATTGTGGCAAACTAAAAAGCAAAGACTCATATCATACAGGACGCTCCAAGCAAAACACATATCATGTGGTGAATAAAAATATAGCCTCAAGTAAATTTACCGATGGATTGAAGACGAAAGAGGGGGTGCCATCCGGGGCATCCCCAAGCTTAGATGCTTGGTTGTCCTTGAATATTACCTTGGGGTGCCTTGGGAATCCCCAAGCTTAGGCTCTTGCCACTCCTTATTCCATAGTCCATCAAATCTTTACCAAAAACCTGAAAACTTCACAACACAAAACCCAACAGAAAACTCATGAGATCCATTAGTAATAAAAAATAAATCACCACTTTAGGTACTATTGTGAACCCATTATTTATTTATATTGGTGTAATATCTACTTTATTCCAACTTCTCTATGGTTCATACCCCCCGACACTACCCATAGATTCATCAAAATAAGCAAACAACACATAGAAAACAGAATCTGTTAAAAACAGAACAGTCTGTTTCAATCTGGAGATTTCCTATACTTCTCTAACTCCAAAAATTATTAAAACTTAGGAAGACCTGGGTAATTTGTATATAAATCTTGTGCAAAAAGAATCATATCAAAAGCTCGTTTCTGTGATTTTCTAAAATTATTTTACTGGGTGTCAAAGTTTTTATTTTTCAGCAAGATCAAATCAACTATCACCGTAGACCATCCCAAAGGTCTTACTTGGCACAAACACTAACTAAAATATTAAAATACAATTACTACAGAGGTAATAATTTCTAATTTCATAATAACAGAAAGGAAAAATATTGGGTTGTCTCCCAACAAGCGCTTTTGTTTATAGCCTTTTAGCTAGGCATTGATAATTCAATGATGCTCACATAAAAGATAGTAATTGAAACACGAAGAGAGCATCATAAAACATGTGACAAACATATTTAAGTCTAACATACTTCCTATGCATAGTCATTTTATACGCAAATAAATTATCAAGGCAAGCAAAAACTAGCATATGCAAGGAAGAAGAAAGAAATAATAGCAATCTCAACATAACGAGAGGTAATTTAGTGACATGAAAATTTCTACCGCAATATTTTCCTATCTCAAAATAATTACATGTGGGATCATATTCAAATTCAATAATATAACTATCACATAACATATTCTCTAGATGATCCACATGCATGCAAAGTTGACATTCTTCCAAGATAGTGGGACTAACATTAACTAAAGTCATGACCTCTCCAAACCCACTTTCATCAAAAAAATCATGAGATTGATCATACTCCAAAGTAGTGGGATCATTATTACCTAGATTTGACACTCTTCCAAACCCACTTTCAATACTATTGCAAACATATTCATCATGAGGCTTAAATAAATTTTCAAGATCATAAGAAAAATCACCCCAATCATGATCATTGCAAGAAGTAGTGGACATAGCAAAATTAGCATCCCCAAGCTTGGGGCTTGCCATATTATTAGCACAATTGACATCAATGGAATCTATAGTAACATTATTGCAATCATGCTTTTTATTCAAAGAGCTATCGTGAATCACTTCATAAATTTCTATTTTTAGCACTTCATCACAATTTTCAGATTCACGAACTTCAAGCAAATTTCATAAAGATAATCTAGTGCACTCAACTCACTAGCAATAGGTTCATCATAATTGGATCTCTTAAAAAGATTAGCAAGGGGATGAGGATCCATAAACTTTTTATTTCTGATTTTCAATAAACACAGAATTATGCCAAGCGAACAAGCAAACAAACCAAGTAAGACATAAGTGCAAATGAAAAGGAAAACGGAAAGATGATTGAAAGAAGGGCGAATAAAAAGGCAAATATTTTTGTGTTTTTATGAAAATGTTTTAGAAGTGGGGGAGAGGAAAACGAGAGGCGAATGACAAATAATGTAATGCAAGAGATGAGTTTGTGATGGGTACTTGGTAGGCTTGATGTAGAACCTCCCCGGCAACGGTGCCAGAAATTCTTCCTGCTACTTCTTGAGCATGCGTTGGTTTTTCCCTTGAAGAGGAAAGGGTGATGCAGGAAAGTAGAGATAAGTATTTCCCTCAGTTTTGAGAACCAAGGTATCAATCCAGTAGGAGGTACAAGCAAGTCTCCAATATATGCACCTGCACAAACAATCAAACACTTGCACCCAACGCGAAAAAGGGGTTGTCAATCTCTTCACGGTCACTTGTAAGGATGAGAACTGATAGAGATAGATATAAAAGATTAATAAAACGTAAAACAAAGTAAAAACAAATAAATTGCAGCAAGGTATTTTTGGGTTTTTTGGTTTATAGATCTGAAAATATATGATGAAAAATAGACCCGGGGGCCATAGGTTTCAATAGAGGCTTCTCTCTTGAAAGAAAACATACGGTGGGTGAACAAATTACTGTCGAGCAATTGATAGAAAAGCGCAAAGTTATGACGATATCCAAGGCAATGATTATGAATATAGGCACCACGTCCGTGTCAAGTAGACCGAAATGATTCTGCATCTACTACTATTACTGCACACATCGACCGATTCCTGCCTGCATCTAGAGTATTAAGTTCAAGAGAACAGAGTAACGCATTAAGCAAGATGACATGATGTAGAGGGACAAACTCAAGCAATATGATGAAAACCCCATCTTTTTACCCTTGATGGAAATAATACAATAAGTGCCTCGCTACCCCTACTATGTCACTGGGTGAGGACACCGCAATATTGAACCCAAAACATAGCACCTCTCCCATTGCAAGAAAAACCAATCTAGTTGGCCAAATCAAACCGATAATTCGAAGAGAAATACAAAGATATTTAATCATGCATATAGGAATTCAGAAAAGACTCAAATAATATTCATAGATAATCTGATCATAAATCCACAATTCATCGGATCTCGACAAACACACCGCAAAAGAATATTACATCGGATAGAACTCCAAGAACATCGAGGAGAACTTTGTATTGAAGATCAAAGAGAGAGAAGAAGCCATCTAGCTACTAGCTATGGACCCATAGGTCTATGGTAAACTACTCACACATCATCGGTAGGGCAACGGATTTGATGTAGAAGCCCTCCGTGATCGAATCCCCCTCCGGCAGATCTCCGGAAAAGGCCCCAAGATGGGATCTCATGGTTCTGGAACTTGTGGCGGCGGAAAAGTGTTTTTGTGGACGCTTCTGTTGGTTTGGGAATATTTGAGAATATATAGGCCAAGAATTAGGGTTGGAGGACTCCCGAGGGGCCCACAAGCCAGGGGTACCCCCCTAGGGCACGCCCTGAGGGCTTGTGGTCTCCTCGGAGTCCTCCTGGCCCCCTCTCCAAGCTCCGTGGATGTCTTCTGGTCCAAGAAAAATCGTCGTGAAAGTTTTATTCCGTTTGGACTCCGTTTGATATTCCTTTTCTGTAAAACTCAAAAACAAGAAAAAACAGAAAACTGGCACTGGGCTCTAGATTAATAGGTTAGTCCCAAAAATAATACAAAATAGCATATTAATGCATATAAAACATCCAAAACAGATAATTTAATAGCATGGACAATCAAAAATTATAGATACGTTAGAGACGTATCACTAGCCAATGGGGAGGAGCTCGACAGCGGCAACGGCGAGATGCCTCCGCTGTAGGAGGAGGAGGCCATGCCTGTGGCGGCAAGGAGGGGAGTGATTTGGGGGGCATGGGCACGCGTGGGGGAACCATTTTTGGGTGAAAATTGAACCTTCCACGTACGCGTAGTGGGCAAAGGCCGTGACGGGCGGTACGTAATGCCCTCCACTAGAAAGGGCTGAAGCAGTGGCCATCGATTCCTAGCGCCTACCACTCCTAAGAAATGACCACTTCATCCTCCTTCACACCATTCAACGTAAATTTTTCAAATTATTTTAGCATGTTGCCTTTTCTATGATTAGTACACAACATCTAGAGCCCTGTGCTCAAATTTACAATTTTTTGACTTGGTTTGCTGTCTATGCGGCATTAATTAATTTCTCGACAGTTAAAAAGGGCAAAAATCATTGAGCATGCAAACTAGGTCGGAAAGGGATGAAACTTTACATGGTGTCATCATTGGACACCTGTAGGGTATGGTAATAATTTGTACAGCGTTACCGCAAGAACTTGATGCACTTTGGGTGCAAAGCCAGACACTCTACCACCAAGTGTAAGGGTTTCGAACGACAACCGCCGCTTTACACACACAACTCATTTTT
The DNA here is from genome assembly GCA_011799875.1 of Thinopyrum elongatum. Classification (NCBI taxonomy): domain Eukaryota; kingdom Viridiplantae; phylum Streptophyta; class Magnoliopsida; order Poales; family Poaceae; genus Thinopyrum; species Thinopyrum elongatum. The sequence goes on along the minus strand of CM022302.1, from coordinate 67,587,720 downwards.
TTAAATCATTTTGAATTTAAACCTTATCCATGAGTAATAGACACTATTAATGTCTCATACTCAAAATTTTACCACATTTTGAGTTGGTTTGCTATTTTCGCGGCATTAATTGATTTTTTGGCAAGTAAAAAGGGCAAAAAGCTTTAGGCATGCAAACGAGCTCAGAATGGGATGAAACTTTGCATGGTTTCTTCGTTGGGGTGTGGAAATTTTTTGAGATCACTACGGCAAAAACTTGATGCACATCATGTACAAACTGGACACGGTCCCACCAAGTGTAAGGGTTTCCAATGAAAACCGTCGCCTTACGCACACAACTCATTTAAAAAAAATAAACTCTAAACTTTTCCATGAGTAATAGACACTATTGGAAGCACCATGCTCAAAATTTGATGTTTTTTGAGTTGATTTGCTATTTTTGCGGCATTAATTGACTTTTCGGCAATTAGAAAGAGCAAAAAGCTTTAGCAATGCAAACGAGCTCGGAATGGGATGAAAAATTGCATGGTGTCTTCATTGGACACCTATAGGGTGTGGTCAGAAATGGACATCATTACGACATAAACTTGATGCACATCGTGCACACACCGGACACTCTCAACCGAAGTAGCGGACAAACATGCTATTCTATGTTTAGTAAATATGATTTCCTTACAATTTTTTGGACCCCCTTCAAATTTGAGACTACTCTAGGTTTAGTACATATGATTTCACTGGAAATTTTTGGGGCTAACATACGTGTGGCGGGCCTTTCCTAATGCCTGCCACTTCTAACTTCTGGATATTTACAATTTATTTTTTGCGTGCGTCGCCGCAATTTATCTGTGTCCGGCATACATATGGCCCGAAACTGATGCATGTTAACCCAGTGGCAGGTATTTCCCGGAGCCCGGCCGCCACTGCTCACTTTCATCATGCGGTTAAATTTAGAGAGTTCACTATTGGCGGGTGGTAATTTTTCCCGCCACTGTTGTTATAATTCCAGTGGCGGGTGGATATTGTTAGCCGCCACTGCTATCCAAAATAGCAGTGGCGGGTGCCTTTCCATGCGCACCAATAATTTGGGGCTACCTATAAGCCTTTTCCCAGTAGTGCGGGCTCCAGCCGGGGAGAAAGTGTGTGCGGGGGGGGGGGGGGGGCGGTATCGGCTCAGCAGAGGAGAAGGTGGGGGTGGGGCGGGACGCGCGGCTCCAGCCGAGGAGAAGGTGGGGGCGGGGCGGAGCCGGGCTCCAGCCGGGGTGAAGGTGGGGGCGGGACGGCACCTGGATCCAGCCCGAACTCGGTAAGGACGTACGATTTTGCCAGCAGTGGTAATTAACTCAATCATCATAGAATGAAAACTCCCTTTACCCGCAAGAAGAAAAAACTACTACTATACTAGCTATCCTTCCCCCCCAAAAAAACTCCTAGTATAAGTTAACCTAGACCAACTTCAAGCAGGAAGTGGAGGCTCCTGGCGCTGCCGCCCGTGTCGCCCATGGGGACGGAGCGACGCGGGGGGATCCAAATTTTTCGGGAGGCTTCTTTTGCATGCCGAAGGAGCACTAGTAGAAAAAGGCCCATTTGTCCCGGTTCATAAGGCCCATTTGTCCCGGTTCGGGAACCGGGACTAAAGCCCAACACCTTTAGTCCCGGTTCTTATACGAACCGAGACAGATGGGGCTCCACGTGGCCGCTGCGGCGAGCCGAGAGAGGAGGGCCTTTAGTCCCGGTTGGTAACACCAACCGGGACCAAAGATCATCCACGTGTCAGCAGCTCAGGAGCTGGGGTTTTTGTTTTTTTTTCAAGGGGGGGGGTTTGGGGGTTTTGGGGGTTTTGTAGGGTTAATTTAGGGGTTTCATATATTGTGTTAGCTAGCTAATAGCTAGAGAGAAGTGTCCTCTCTTATCTCCGTGCTTGGTCAATGCTATGTACTATACGTATAGAGAGGACTCGACACGCTAGCTAGTAAGCAAATGAAGGAAACCATTAAGTACACAAGATCGTCATGAACATATACAGAGAGAAGTGATCGACCTCCTCCTTCTCCGAGAGATTGGTCGAACAACAAGTTTTCGTATATCTATCCGATGCTACTAGCTACATATATACAATATAAGATCTCTTACAATCCCCAACATTTTATGTCAAGTTCCACATGGTATTCTCCGGCTGGATTGATGATTTGGTCAAGAAAGAATCCCGCCAATTCCTCTTGAATTGCTTTTATGCGATCTTGTGGTAGGAGTTCATCCCGCATCTGCCAAATCTAATTTGAAGAAGGGGGTCAATACATATATATGAATGAAACTCAACACAAATGATGGTAAATAAAATTGTGAATATTATTGCTTACGCACTTCATATTGTTTTTCAGAGTAGCCCCGCTTAGAGGTCGTCGCGTTGTAGATGTACTCGCAAACGTAGTATCCACAAAAATTATCCCCATCTTCCTGCCACACCCACTTTACGAGAAATAAAGGTCAATCAAACTGATAATCAAGCATTATAAATGGTATTGATGAAACTAGCTAGAATCAATGGGAGATGCGCGGAACTAGCTAGTAGTACTTACTTTTGGGTGTGTAAATCGCAGCTCCCCCGGCAGTCCCGGAGCTTCTGTGGTGAACACTTTCCAAACCCTGCGAGACAAAGAAAATAATTACTTGATATCAGGAAATGACCAAAGTTGCCGATATGGTGCGATAATGATCGATTGAACTTACTTCTGGAGCATTTCAGTCATGGCCGCATACTCCTTGGGATCTTTTCATCTTGAGTCTAAGACGGTTACTAGTCCCTGCTCAAGCTTAATCTCTAGGAGAATAAAGTGGAAGCTACGCACGCATGCATAACTCATCAATGACATTACTATAACCTTGATTAATAAGGGAAACCGAATATGCAGAAGACAGTAACACTCACATGAAGTTGTAAGGAAAGAGTATTTTATCTTTGTTTTGATTTTTAAGCAACGATTGTAGCAAGATGGCCTCGGTTTCTTTCGCATTATATGTAACCGTCCATTCATCTATGAGATTTGTGTTAATGAACCCAATATCATAGATTTGTGCATTTCTGCATTCGACGATCTTCAATCTGCATAATATAGTGAGGATAATTATATATACATGCAATGAAAGAGCTGAGCTATATATAGAGACTTAATTACAGAAGTATAGTACTTACAGACAGTAGCAAGTGATGATTATTTTATCGAGGTCCTTTTGATTGAAAAACTGGAAGAACTCCTCAAATGGAACAGACAACAGATCAATTCCAACGAGGTCGTGCTCCTCTTTAACTCTCAGCGTCAAAATATCCTTCCAAGACTTGCAGGTGTCCATGTACCACTTATGGAATCTTCGCATCATCGTTGTTAGAGGAGGATCACTAGGTCTGACGAGAGGCTTCCCGTACCGGTATTTGTGTTCGTCCACCTCCATTGTATCAAAATGTGCATCGTCGGGCAGGTAATCACCAGGATTGGTACCGGGCAGCATCCCCTGCAGATTTGCGACGATATCGCTAGACACCTTGAGCGGGGGCACGATTGGTTTGCCTGTTCGCCGAGCTGGGGAATTTTGTTCCCACTTCTTCGTTCTTGTAACCTTTTGTCACTTGAAGTAGTTCCCGACCGGCGCGCTCCTTCCACTGCCTTTTTCAGAGCATGGACATGGTTGTCATCCGGCAGAGGCAGTGGTGGTCGCTTCAGGTTCTTCAAAGTGCGCTTCAATTTCACCGGATCCATCTTCTCCTCCAGAGGTGGATTTTTCTTTGCAAAAAAGTCCTTCACTTGGGCTTGACAGATCTCCGCGTTTTCCTCCTCGGTCATCTCGTATGGTAACTTCTCTAGAGGCTTGAGAGATGGACCAAATATGTATTGCCTCCCGCTTCTGGCTGTACTGCTAGACGCCGGAGCAGCCGGAGCAGCTGCGGCTGTCTTCCTTTGTTGCTTACGAGGCGGAGAAGGAGGCGGAGTGCTACGACGCGCCGGAGCAGCCAGAGCGGTGGCGGCTGTCTTCCGCTGTTGTTTATGAGGCGGAGAAGGAGGCGGGCTGCTCGGACGCGCCGGTGCAGGCGGAGAAGGAGGCGGAGTGCCGCCACGCGCCGGAGTAGCTGGAGAAGGAGGTGGAGTGCCGCCACGCGCCGGAGCAGCCGGAGAAGGAGGCGGAGTGCCCTGATCACTCACCAGAGGAGGAGGCGGAGTGCCCTGACTCGCCGGAGGAGGAGGCGGAGGCGTCCAGTTCAGAAGGTTGATGAGCTCCTTCCGCCATAGACATGGAGTCTTCAGAGCAAGACCCAGCTGAGTCTCCCCTTCACCGGTAGGGTGGTCAAGCTCGAGCTCCTCAAATCCCTCCGTTATTTCATCGACCATCACAACAGCATAGCCTTCTGGAATCGGAAGGCAGTGAAAACTTGCGCCGGGTTGAGGAGGTGCAACAGAGCCGACAGCCGCCTTGACTTTGAGGTGCTGCCATTGCGCCATAAGGTGGCAATCTTGAGCCTCCGTGATAGCATCCACGGGGTAGCTGGTTGCCGTGAATTGAGGCTGCTGAAGGAGCTCGGTGGAAGCCACGCTGCTTCTCCGCTGAGAAGGCGGGGTAGCTTCGGCAGGTCGCTGCCTCTAAACTAGTGCTTGTTCTTCTAGCGCTCGTACCCTTGCATTCAGCTTCTGTAGTTCGGTCTGCTCCACTTTCCTCCTCCTCTCCCGGGTTTTGTAACTGCCTGCGCCGGGAAACCCTTCCTTCCACGCAACGGAGCCTGCCGTGCCTCGTGTTTGTCCTGGGTGCTCAGGATTCCCGAGGGCCTGTGTGAGCTTGTCGTTCTCTCTGTCGGGAATGAACGTCCCTTGCTGCGCTACGGCGATATACTTCTGAAGCTTCTTGACGGGTATTTCAAGTTGCTCCTTCGTCCAATGGCACTTCCCTGTTTTAGGGTCCAAGGTTCCCCCAACCCCGAAGAACCAAGTCCTTGAACGGTCTGGCCAGTTCAATGTCTCTGGTTCGACCCCTTTATCAAGCAGGTCCTTCTCAGCCTTGTCCCACAACGGCCGGGCTTTGAGGTAGCCACCTGACCCCGTGCGATGGTGATACTCCTTCTTTGTAGCATTTTTCTTGTTTGTCGCTGACATCTTCTTACTCTTCTCCGATGTCTTGTGGGCCACAAATGCGGGCCAGTGATCTCTTATCTTCTCAAATCGGCCGGTGAATTCTGGAGTCTTCCCTTTGTCGACAAACGTTGATTTCAACTCATTCTTCCACCTCCTGAATAGATCTGCCATCTTCCTAAGAGCATGAGCCTTGACCAATGGCTCTATAACTGGCTTATCCGGATCCTCCTCTGGCAGTAGGGTGAAATTTGCCTTCAGCGCGGTCCAAAGATCATCTTTCTGTCTATTGTTGACAAAAGACACTTGAGGGTCTTCGCTCTTAGGCTTATTCCATTGGTGGATGCTGACCGGGATCATGTCCCTAACAAGAACCCCGCACTGCGCAGAAAATGCTTCCTTGGTCCGGCTGGGTTCAATCGGTTGGCCACCGCCCTTGATTGCTGTGATCGTGAACCTTTCATCCTGGCGCAACCTTTTCTTCGGGCCTCGTCTCGTTACCAAAGTTTGGCTCGATCCGGATGGCTAGAAAAGAAGAAAGAAGAGAGTTAATATGTGTACATACCAAAACAATTAATGCATGAATTAGCTAGTCAGCACAAGCTTAATTAATATATATACCTCACCGGACTTTGCAACATCTCCTTCCTCCGTTCGCTCACCGGAGCAGTCATCACGGTCTCCTTCTTCCACCGGCATTCCGTCACCGGAGCCATCATAATCATGTCCTTCCACCTCCATTGTTCGATCACCGGAGCCTGCTTCACCCTCTCCTTCCAGATCATCGGTGTCATTGAGAAACGACAAGACATCACCTCCGCCGAGGATTATGTCCCCCAACAACTGTTCTGCTTCGATGTCTCGGTGCTCCATAGTTTTTGCAAATATTACAACATGGCAATTAATATACAAACATGAGAGATGGATATATTAGTGCAAACGTAGACCTAGCTAGCTCGACGCTTCTACGGTTGGGGGTGGCCTCGACAACGCTTCTCGGGTTTGGGGTGGCCTAGGCAACGCTTCTATGGTTTGGGGTGGCCTCGACAACGCTTCTAGGGTTTGGGTCGGACCGCCTCTCTCATGAATGTCCGACGTCCGGACCGACAAGGGATTTAACAAAATGACGCCATTCTGGATGTGCAGAAAATGGTCCATATTTTTCCTGATCTCATCTACCCTTCTATATGTCACGTTGTCTAGTGTCAAAGAATTCAAGAAAACCATGACTTCATCATTAGCCAGAAATGACAGGCGTATAATGGTACGAAGCTCTTCAAAGTTGTTTTGGAATGGAGTTCCCGATAGAATAATTCGCTTTTTGGTACAAAGTTCAGCAAGAGCCTTCCGAATATCGCTATTTGGAAGGCCTTTGCTGAAATTCGTACCAAAAGGCGAATTATTCTATCAGGAACTCCGTTCCAAAACTACTTTGAAGAGCTTCGTAGCATCATACGCCTGTTACTTCCGACTAATGATGAAACCATGGATTTCTTCAATACTTTGATAGACAACGTGACATATAGAAGAATATATATATATATGAGATCAGAAAAAAAATTGGATCAACTTGTGCACATCCATAATGGGGGCATTCTTGATAAATCTATATATGTCAAAATTCAAACTTTGACATATGATCAAATGTTGCATATGTCAAAATTCAAACTTTGACATATGATCAAACTTTGATATATGATCAAATGTTGCATATGTCAAAATTAAAACTTTGACATATGATCAAACTTTGATATATGTCCACCGCGATATAAAATAATACATAGACTTGTTCGGGCGAGAGGGGGTTGATCGACGTCCCCCCTCATGTCGAAGTGAATGAACAACTCTGAATTTTTTTACATGTACTCCTACAACATGAAAATTTCTAAGTGATTGCCAAACTATTTGCTAAACTTTTATGCTTCATTTATATGAAGATCAATTGTCCAATATAACTATGTTCGCGATATGAGCCATTGGACATTATCTAGATCACATGCCTCAAAATCAAAGGAAAAACTCCTCTAACAACTATCCGCGGTGCCCAACAATATGAAATCATTCACAAATATTGATGTTGGACTCGACTAAATATGCACTCCATAGTCCAATCAAGTATATAAGTCCGCGGTGACCAAACACATACAAGTTACAAAAATTTCTATGTTCACAAAAATAAAAGCCCGAGGGGAATTGAAGTTATCGGGGTTATGTTTATACCACAAATGGACATCTCATCTCATTTCATCTCATCTGAAAAAACATAGCACATCTAAAAAAAATACATACATACATGGAAAAAAATTGCTATGAACAAAAAAAACATCATATATGAACATTTTCTATATCCATCCATACATACATACATACATACATTGAAAAAAATGCTATGAACAAACACATCAGTAGTAATTATTTTTATAATGATTTGGCCTCAAAAAATTCTTTTATTAGTATTTTCAAACTCTAGAATGACCCTGTTGCACTAGAACTATTTCAAATAATTCTTTTCAAATGCCCCAAATTTTTTGAGAAGTCCTCTGATGCCTATAGATCATTTTTATGCAAAAACCAACTTTGGTCATTTGAAACTTTTGAGCACAACTTCCATTTTTCAATTTTGGTCCAATCTTGGCATTGAACTACAACCCTATTTTTTCCTTACTAAATTTTTTAAAAAAAATTACACCAACTTCATGACAGTACCCACACTCCATTTCACCAAAAACCTTCTGATCCATAGTTCAAAATTTTCAAATTTTGTTCAAATGAAATTTGAACCAGATTCAAATTCCTTGCTGAAAACCTATTCTAAACCACTCCAAAAATTCTGAAATTTTGCCATCACCTTTGTCTTGCATCAGTAACTCAACACAAAAAAATTCAGAAATTTCAAAAATGCCCAAAGCCATCTAGCATTTCATCAAACACCTTCTATGCATTTCATCAATAAATTTCAGAAAATTCAGAAGTGGGGGTGAGGGGGGGCTGCTGCTGCTCTTCACTGTCCACTCCTTCTCCTCTCCTTCACGGCGTTGCTGCTGCTCTTCAATGCGTCGGGGCCGGCGGCGACCATGGAGTAGTGGCAGAGCAAGGCCGAGCTCGGGGGAGCACGCGGTGACGTGGAGCAGGGGAACATGGGAAAGGGGGGTGCTCACTGGGGGGCGGCGATGGCTGGAGGCTGGCGACGAGGACGGCGGGCTCGGGGTGGCACGTGGCGACGGGGACGAGGACGGCGGGCTCGGGGCGGCACGCGGCGACGGGGACGAGGACGGCGGGGGAGAGAGCGCAGGATCGAAGAACTGAATGGAAATTTTCACAAGTGCTGCTTATATACACTAAGCATTGGTCCCGGTTCGTGGAACCAACCGGGACCAATGCCACCTTTAGTCCCGGTTCGTACCACCAACCGGGACCAAAGGTCTCTTTTCAGCAGCCCAAAGGACGGGAAACAGAGGCCTTTGGTCCCGGTTGGTGCCACCAACCGAGACCAAAGGCCTTGTGCTGCCCGCAGCCAAAAGTTTAGTCCCACCTCGCTAGTTGAGAGGGGCGTGGAGTGGTTTATAAACCCCACTGTCGCTGCCCTCTCGAGCTCCTCTCAGATGCAGGCTTACGGGCCTAACATGACACTCCGCTGCCTGTGGGCCTACTGGGCCTTCTGCGGGCCTGAATCCTGGCCCGTGGTTGGGTATCTAGTCGTATTCAGGCCGTGGTGGCCCAGTAGGTGGCATTTTTTTCCATTTTTTTCCATTTTTTTTTCCTTTTTTGCTTTATTTATTTTATTTTGTTTCTACTTACAAAAAATACAAACTGTTTTCAGTGATTCTTTTTGCTTATGGTAATAAAAATTATAAACTTTCTGTTAGTGCCATTAGTTTTCAATTGAATAGTTTAAATTTGAATTCTTTGAAATTTGTGTAATCACTAGTTTGTGATTAACTTTACTATAAAAATAGATTTTGGAGTGATTCTTTTTCCTGCATTTAATATTACTGTGTTTTATCATTATATTCAAAATAGTTTTTGTTATTTTAGTTTCTAACAAAAAATCTTTATGATAATTCTTTTTGCTATTAAAGTTTTCTAGTTCATTCTTGTGCGTTCAAAATGAACCATTCAAAGACCACGTCATCAATTTTCAACCCCTTTCGACTTCATCTGTTATTTTTCATGCATTTACTGATTTTTTTGAGCTAAATGACCCTGAAATTGAAAAGCACTTCAATTGAACTCTGAAGAGGTTGAAAATTGGCATGATATCATCATTTCACCCACATAGCATGTGCTAAAAGTTGAGAGGGTTACGACAAAAACTGGATGCACTTCGTACAAAATGGACAATTCCTTTCGAAGTACAGGGTTTCGGACGAAAACTCATCTGTTACAAAAGGATTTCATTTTTTTGAACTTATTTGAACTCACCAGACTTTTTGTGTGCTCAAAATGAACCATTCAAGCCACAATCTCAATATTCAACCTTCTCTCTGACTTCATCTGTTATTTTTCATGCATTTACTGATTTTTTTGACTAAATGACCTGAAATTGAAAAGCACTTCAATGAACTCTGAAGAGGTTGAAAATTGGCATGATATCATCATTTCACCCACATAGCATGTGCTAAAAAGTTGAGAGGGTTACGGCAAAAACTGGATGCACTTCATGTACAAAATGGACAATCTCTTTCGAAGTATCAGGGTTTCGGACGAAAACTCATCTGTTACAAAGGGATTTCATTTTTTGAACTTATTTGAACTCCAGACTTTTTGTGTGCTCAAATGACCATTCAAGCCCTCATCATCAATTTTCAACCCTTTCTGACTTCATCTGTTATTTTCATGCATTTACTGATTTTTTGAGCTAAATGACCCTGAAATTGAAAAGCACTTCAAATGAACTCTGAAGAGGTTGAAAATTGGCATGATATTATCATTTTACCCACATAGCATTTGCTAAAAAGTTGAGAGGGTTACGGCAAAAACTGGATGCACTTCATGTACAAAATGGACAATCTCTTTTGAAGTATCACGGTTTCGAACGAAAACTCATCTGTTACAAAGGGATTTCATTTTTTTGAACTTATTTGAACTCCAGACTTTTTGTGTTCTCAAAATGAACCATTCAAAGCCACATCATCAATTTTCAACCCTTTCTGACTTCATCTGTCTTCACTTTTTCTTCGCTTGTGTCCTTTGCTTATTGCGCCGTAACCATGGATATTGTTCATCGCTGAACAGGGTGCTTGGGTCAGCCTTGACTTTGAAGGGAGCAATTTCATGGAACTTTTCATAATCTTTAGACATGTCTGTCTTACCCTCCACTCCCACGATGTCTCTTTTCCCTGAAAGAACTATGTGGCGCTTTGACTCATCGTATGATGTATTCGCTTCCTTATCTTTTCTTTTTCTCGGTTTGGTAGACATGTCCTTCACATAGAAAACCTGCGCCACATCATTGGCTAGGACGAATGGTTCGTCTGTGTACCCAAGATTGTTCAGATCCACTGTTGTCATTCCGTAATGTGGCTCTACCTGTACCCCGCCTCCTGACAGGTTGACCCATTTGCACTTAAACAAAGGGACCTTAAAATCATGTCTGTAGTCAAGTTCCCATATGTCCACTATGTAACCATAATATGTGTCCTTTCCCCTCTTGGTTGCTGCATCAAAGCGGACACCGCTGGTTTGGTTGGTGCTCTTTTGATCTTGGGCGATCGTGTAAAATGTATTCCCATTTATCTCGTATCCTTTGTAAGTCAATACAGTCGAAGATGGTCCCCTGGACAATGAGTACAGCTCATCAGAAACAGTGTTGTCACCTCTGAGACGTGTTTCCAACCAACTGCCGAAAGTCCTGATGTGTTCACATGTAATCCAGTCGTCACACTGCTCCGGGTGTTTGGAGCGCAGAATGTTCCTGTGTTCATCGACATACGGGGTCACCAAGGTAGAGTTCTATAGAACTGTGTAGTGTGATTGAGACCAAGAATGCCCGTCCCTGCGTTTCTAGTCGTATTCAGGCCGTGGTGGCCCAGTAGGTGGCATTTTTTTTCTGTTTTCTTTTTTGCTTTATTTTTTGCAGTTTTCCTGTGATTCTTTTTGCTGTTAGGTCACAAAAATTATAGACTTTCTGTTAGTGCCATTAATTTTCAATTTTGAATAGTTTAAATTTGAATTCTTTTAAATTTGTGTGAATTACTAGTTTGTGAATAACTTTACTATAAAAATAGATTTTTGAGTGATTCTTTTTCTTGCTATTTAATATTATTGTGTTTTATCATTGTATTAAATTTGGTAATTTTTAGGTTATTTTAAATGTCTGTTTTAATCAAGAACAGATTTTGTTATTTTAGTTTGCTATTAAAGTTTGTAACAAAAAATTTCTTTATGGAAGATTCATGTTGCCATTATGTTTTGACAGAAAATACTTTGATAATTTTAGTTGCATAAATTTTATATAATTTATTTTAAAAAATACTAGAGGTTTATAAAAGCTTTTTAGTTGATTCCTTTTGCTATTAGAGTTTTATAAAAGCTTTTTAGTTGATTCTTTTTGCTATTGAAGAATATTGTAGTTTTGTTTTAGTTGATCATAACAGAATATTTTAATTGATTATTTTAAGTTCATTCTTTTTGCTATTAGTTCATTCTTTTTGCGCTAAATGACCCTGAAATTGAAAAGCACTACAAATGAACTCTGAAAAGGTTGAAAGTTGGCATGGTATCATCATTTCACCCCCATAGCATGTGCTAAAAAGTTGAGAGGGTTACGGCAAAAACTGGATGCACTTCGTGTACAAAACGGGCAATCTCTTTCGAAGTATCAGGGATTCGAATGAAAACTCGTCTGTTACAAAGGGATTTCATTTTTTTGAACTTATTTGAAATCCAAACTTTTTGTGTGTTCAAAATGCACCATTCATAGCCACATCATTAATTTTCAACCCTTTCTGACTTCATTTGTTATTTTTCATGCATTTACTGATTTTTTTGAGCTATATGACCCTGAAATTGAAAAGCACTACAAATGAACTCTCAAAAGGTTGAAAGTTGGCATGGTATTATCATTTCACCCACATAGCATGTGCTAAAAAGTTGGGAGTGTTACGGCAAAAACTAGATGCACTTCATGTACAAAACGGACAATCTCTTTCGAAGTATCAGGGTTTCATACGGAAACTCGTCTGTTACAAAGGGATTTCATTTTTTTGAAATTATTTGAACTCCAGAATTTTTGTGTGTTCAAAATGCACCATTCAAAGCCACATCATCAATTTTCAACCCTTTCTGACTTCATTTGTTATTTTTCATTCATTTACTGATTTTTTTGAGCTATATGACCCTGAAATTGAAAAGCACTTCAAATGAACTCTGAAGAGGTTGAAAATTGGCATGGTATCATCATTTCACCCACATAGCATGTGCTAAAAAGTTGAGAGGGTTACAGCAAAAATTGGATGCACTTCGTGTACAAAACGAACAATCTGTTTCGAAGTATCAGGGTTTTCGGAAACTCGTCTGTTACAAAAGGCATTTCATTTCTTCACATGTAACTGCAGTGATATTCTAGATCAAAGGCATCATCATAATAGTTGTGGAGAGAAAGTCTTCACTTTTTCTTTGCTTGTGTCCTTTGCTTATTGCGCCGTAACCATGGATATTCTTCATCGCTTAACAGGGTGCTTGGGTCAGCCTTGACTTTGAAGGGAGGAATTTCATGAAACTTTTCATAATCTTCAGACATGTCTGTCTTCCCCTCCAATCCCACGATGTCTCTTTTTCCTGAAAGAACTATGTGGCGCTTTGGCTCATCGTATGATGTATTCTCTTCCTTATCTTTTCTTTTTCGGTTTGGTCGACATGTCCTTCACATAGAAAACCTGCACCACATCATTGGCTAGGACGAATGGTTCGTCTGTGTACCCAAGATTGTTCAGATCCACTGTTGTCATTCCGTACTGTGGGTCTACCTGTACCCCGCCTCCTGACATATTGGCCCATTTGCACTTAAACAAAGGGACATTAAAATCATGTCCGTAGTCAAGTTCCCATATGTCCACTATGTAACAATAATATGTGTCCTTTCCCCTCTTGGTTGCTGCATCAAAGTGGACACCGCTGTTTTGGTTGGTGCTCTTTTGATCTTGGGCGATCGTGTAAAATGTATTCCCATTTATCTCGTATCCTTTGTAAGTCAATACAGTCGAAGATGGTCCCCTGGACAACGAGTACAGCTCATCAGAAACAGTGTTGTCACCTCTGAGACGTGTTTCCAACCAACTGCCGAAAGTCCTGATGTGTTCACATGTAATCCAGTCATCACACTGCTCCGGGTGTTTGGAGCGCAGAATGTTCTTGTGTTCATCGACATACGGGGTCACCAAGGTAGAGTTCTGGAGAACTGTGTAGTGTGCTTGAGACCAAGAATGCCCGTCCCTGCATATTATTGAGTCCACTCCTAGCGTGCCTTTTCCAGTCAGTCTCCCCTCATACTGCGATTGAGGGAGACCAATCTTCTTGAGGTCAGGAATGAAGTCAACACAAAACCCAATGACATCCTCTGTTTGATGGCCCATGGAGATGCTTCCTTCTGGCCTAGCACGGTTACGGAAAAAAAATTTAGGACTCCCATGAACCTCTCAAAGGGGAACATATTGTGTAGAAATACGGGGCCCAGAACGACAATCTCGTCGACTAGATGAACTAGGACGTGCGTCATGATATTGAAGAAGGATGGTGGGAACACCAGCTCGAAACTGACAACACATTGCGCCACATCACTCCTTAGCCTTGGTATGATTTTTGGATCGATCACCTTCTGATAGATTGCATTGAGGAATGCGCATAGCTTCACAATGGCTAATCGAACTTTTTCCGGTAGAAGCCCCCTCAATGCAACCGAAAGCAGTTGCGTCATAATCACGTGGCAGTCATGAGACTTTAGGTTCTGGAACTTTTTCTCTGCCATATTTATTATTCCCTTTATATTCGACGAGAAGCCAGACGGGACCTTCATACTGAGCAGGCATTCAAAGAAGATTTCCTTCTCTTCTTTGGTAAGAGCGTAGCTGGCAGGACATTCATACTGCTTTGGAGGCATGCCGTCTTTTTCGTGCCAACGTTGCAGGTCCTCCCGTGCCTCCGGTGTATCTTTTTTCTTTCCATACACGCCCAAGAAGCCTAGCAGGTTCACGCAAAGGTTCTTTGTCACGTGCATCACGTTGATTGAAGAGCGGACCTCTAGGTCTTTCCAGTAGGGTAGGTCCCAAAATATAGATTTCTTCTTCCACATGGGAGCGCGTCCCTCAGCGTCATTCAGAACAGATAGTCCGCCGGGACCCTTTCCAAAGATTACGTGTAAATCATTGACCATAGCAAGTACGTGATCACCGGTACGCATGGCGGGCTTCTTCCGGTGATCTGCCTCGCCTTTGAAATGCTTGCCTTTCTTTCGACATTGATGGTTGGTCGAAAGAAATCGACGATGCCCCAGGTACACATTCTTCCTGCATTTGTCCAGGTATATACTTTCGGTGTCAGCTAAACAGTGCGTGCATGCGTGGTATCCCTTGTTTGTCTGTCCTGAAAGGTTACTGAGAGCAGGCCAATCATTGATGGTTACAAACAGCAATGCATGCAGGTCAAATTCCTCCTGTCTGTGCTCATCCCACACACGTACACCGTTTCCATTCCACAGCTATAAAAGTTCTTCAACTAATGGCCTTAGGTACACATCAATGTCGTTGCCTGGTTGCTTAGGGCCTTGGATGAGTACTGGCATCATAATGAACTTCCGCTTCATGCACAGCCAAGGAGGAAGGTTATAGATACATAGAGTCACGGGCCAGGTGCTGTGATTGCTGCACTGCTCCCCGAAAGGATTAATGCCATCCGTGCTTAAACCAAACCATAAGTACCTTGGGTCACCTGCAAACTCAGCCCGGTACTTTCTCTCGATTTTTCTCCACTGCGACCCGTCAGCGGGTGCTCTCAACTTCCCGTCTTTCTTACGGTCCTCTCTGTGCCATCGCATCAACTTGGCATGCTCTTTGTTTCTGAACAGACGTTTCAACCGTGGTATTATAGGAGCATACCACATCACCTCGGCAGGAACCCTCTTCTTGGGGGGGCTCGCCGTCAACATCACCAGGGTCATCTCGTCTGATCTTATACCGCAATGCACCGCATACCGGGCATGCGTTCAAATCCTCGTACGCACCACGGTATAGGATGCAGTCATTAGGGCATGCATGTATCTTCTGCACCTCCAATCCTAGAGGGCATACGACCTTCTTTGCTGCGTACGTACTGTCGGGCAATTCGTTATCCTTTGGAAGCTTCTTCTTTAATATTTTCAGTAGCTTCTCAAATCCTTGGTCAGGCACAGCATTCTCTGCCTTCCACTGCAGCAATTCCAGTACGGTACCGAGCTTTGTGTTGCCATCTTCGCAATTGGGGTACAACCCTTTTTGGTGATCCTCTAACATGCGATCGAATTTCAGTTTCTCCTTTTCACTTTTGCACTGTCTCCTTGCATCAACAATGACCCGGCGGAGATCATCATCGGGCGCATCGTCTGGTTCCTCTTGATCTTCAGCTTCCCCCGTTGCAGCATCACCGTATTTAGGGGGCACATAGTTGTCATCGTCCTCTTCTTCTTCGCTGTCTTCCATCATAACCCCTATTTCTCCGTGCCTGGTCCAAACATTATGGTGTGGCATGAAACCCTTCTCAAGCAGGTGGGTGTGAAGGATTTTTTGGTCAGAGTAAGACTTCGTATTCCCACATATAGGGCATGGACAACACATAAAACCATTATGCTTGTTTGCCTCAGCCACTTCGAGAAAATTATGCACGCCCTTAATGTACTCGGAGGTGCGTCTGTCACCGTACATCCATTGCCGGTTCATCTGCGTGCATTATATATAATTAAGTGTGTAAAAAACCATTACAAAACATCATGAATAGATAAGTGACTAAATTAATAGAAGTTCATCATCACATTAAAACCAAAGTACATACATAGTTCTCATTGAACAACATATAGCTCTCCAGAGCATCGAATTAAACCATACATTGAAACTATGTAAAACATTTCAATGCAACAACAAATGCGATCATAATCACAACCAAGGTAACAATTGATCCAACGGCATAATGATACCAAGCCTCGGTATGAATGACATATTTTCTATACTTTCTAATCTTGAAGCGCATTGCATCCATCTTGATCTTGTGATCATCGACGACATCCGCAACATGCAACTCGAATATCATCTTCTCCTCATCAATTTTTTTCAATTTTTCCTTCAAGTAATTGTTTTCTTCTTCAACTAAATTTAACCTCTCGACAATAGGGTCGGTTGGAATTTCCGGTTCACATACCTCCTTGATAAAAAAATCTATGTCACGTTGGTCGGCATAATTGTCATAAAAAATAAATGAACCAAATAGTTATAAAATATAATATATACCACATCCGAATCATAGACAGGACGAGGGCCGACGGGGGCGGATACCAAAACCATCGCACTATATAATAACAAACAATAATAAAAGTAAGAAAATTAGACAAGTATCTATCTAAATCATACAAGTAAGAATTTTTTTCTTTTAGAAAGAAGATAAGAACAAGAGGCTCACCACGGTTATGCCGGCGACGAGATTGGCGCGGGCGATCGACGGCGGTGAAGACGGGGACGGGACGTGACAGACCGCTAAACCTAGACAAATCTTGAGGAAAATGGAGCTTGAAGGTCGAGTTTGGAGAGGAGAAAGCTTAAGTAGTGTTGCTCGGGCATTTCATCAAACACCTCATGTGCATAGGATGTGAGCTAGAGCACCACAAACCCCTCCCCTCGCCGGCCAGAAAAAAACAGAGCAGTGGAGTGCTCTGCTCGCGGGCGAGGCGTATATATATAGGCACAACATTGGTCCCGGTTCGTGGTTGGAACCGGGACTAAAGGCCACCCTTTGGTCCTGGTTCCAGCCACGAACCGGGACCAATGGATGCGGGCCAGGAGCGAGGCCTATTGGTCCCGGTTCGTGTCTGGAACCGGGACCAAAGGGTCCAGACGAACCGGGATCAATCCCCCACGAGTCCTGGCCGGCCCCCTGGGCGCACGAACCGGGACGTATGCTCCTATGTGTCCCGGTTCCTGACTGAACCGGGACTAATGGGCTGGGCTGGCCTGGACCAAAGCCCTGTTTTCTACTAGTGGAGGTCCCTGATACAAATTCCTACGGGTTTGTCTAAGTTTCTGTTCACATTTAGGAAACGGAATGTTTAAGAACAGAACACAGCAACCAGAGTAGAAGGCATGTTTGAATAAACCTTTTTTACATATAGTGGTTTTTCTAAATGTCGAATATTTAAAAAACAAACAACTTTAAAATTTCGAAAATTACTTTTCAAATGTGAATAAAACTTTATAATTTTGATTTTTTAAACATAAGAACAAAATTTGGTATTATGAACAATTTCTTCTTGAACAAATTTTGAAAACATGGACAATTTTCAAAAATCCCCGAACAGCTTTTAGAGTGTGGACACTTATGAAAATTCCAAACCTTTTCTGAAAAACACGAATATATTGATTCTACTTTTATTTTAATAATAAATTTTCAAAAAAAAATAGTTTGCACATTTAAAAATGTTCATGCATTTCAAAATAATGTTTTGTGATGTTTCAAAAAACTTATTATACAATGGACCAAAATCGTAACATGCAAGTAAATGTACGTGATAATTTTTGAAAAGAAACATCACGTATTTAAACAAGACATGTCCTTTTCTAGAAAAAATTTATGCAATGTAAATAAAATGTTCGCATAATTTTTTTTAAAAAGTTTCATACCATTTAGAAAAATGATTAGTGGGAAATCGAAAAATGTTTAGCATGTATTATAAAAAATGCTCGGGCTTGTATTCAAAAAAATATTCATCATGTATTTTAAAAAAATGTTTAATGTGTGGTAAAAAATGTTCCCCATATATAGAAAAAATTATACAGTGTGTGTTACAGAAGTGAACATGTATTTGCAAAAAAAAATACAACTATATAGGGGTACTAGGTTGGGAACGAGTTGCGTGGCGAGAGTGGACATGCAACTATGTCGGGCATGAGTTGCATGTTTGGCTTCGACATGCAACTGGGTTTACATATTGTGGTTGGACATGGAACTTGGGGTCTGGGCAAGTTGTGTGTCGAGAAAAAAGCACAAGCCTAGTTGTATGACAAAGGATGGGCTTGCAACTGGGATAACTACGATATGAGTTGCGAGTTGTGGATGGACATACATCTGGGACAACTACAAACCATGAGGCCAGTTGCGAGTCAAAGGTGAAGTTGCAACTGAGATAAAACTAACCACGGTCCCAGTTGCGAGTCAAGGATGGAGTTGCAACTAGGATGAAAGACAAAAACATAGGCCCAGTTGCAAGTCAATCGTGTGCTTGCAACTGGGATAAAAAACACCACGAGCCTAATTGCGAGTCGAGAGTGGACTTGTAACCGAGACAAGTATAACAAACTATACGAATTGCGAGTTCAGGGTTGACTTGCAACTGAGATGAAAAACAAAACACATCCTAGTTGCGAGTTGAGGGTGGACTTGCAACTGGGAGAACAACAAAATATGTGCCCAGTTGCGAGTCGAGGGTGGACTTGCAATTGGGACAACAACAAACTATGATCCTAGTTACAAGTCAAGGATGGACTTGCAATTAAGACAACTACCAAAAAATGGCCTAGTTGCGAGTCAAGGGTCGACTTGCAACTTGAATGAAACAACTAAGGTCCCAGGTGCGAGTCAAGCGTGGACTTGCAACTGGGATGAAAAACAAGCCAGATGCCTAGTTGCGAGTCAAGGGTGGGCTTGCAACTGGGAGAACTATGAGTCCAATTGCGAGTAGAAGGTGGACTTGCAACTAGGACAACTACGAAACTACAAGTCCAGTTGCGAGTCAAGGGTCAGCTTGCAACTGGGATGAAACAAACTATATTCCCAATTGCGATTCAATGGTCGACTTGCAAAATGAGATGAAAGACAAAACACAGGCCTAGTTGTGAGTCAAGGGTGGGCTTGCAACTGAGATAAAACAAACTACAGGCCTAGTTGTGAGTCGAGGGGTGGACTTGTAACTGAAACAAGTATGTAAAACTATGATATGAGTTGCGAGTTGAGGGTGGACTTGCAACTGAGATGAAAAACAAAATACATCCCAATTGTGAGTCGAAGGTGGACTTGCAACTAGGACAATAACAGACTATGGGCCAAGTTGCGAGTCGAGGGTGGACTTGCAACTGGGACAACAAAAAACTATGATCCCAGTTGCGAGTTGAGGATGGACTTGCAATTAAGACAACTAAAAAACAATGAGCCCAGTTGTGAGTCAAGGGTTGACTTGCAACCGAGATGAAACAAACTACAGGCCCAGTTGCGAGTCAGCGGTGGACCTGCAACCGGGATGAAAAACTAAACATAGGGCGAGTTGCGAGTCAAGGGTGGACTTCCAACTGGGACAACTACACAAAACTACGATACGAGTTGCGAGTCGAGATGGGACTTGTAACTGGGACAACTACACAAAACTATGATATGAGTTGCGAGTCACGTGGGTGGACTTGCAACTGAGACACTACAAAACTACGAGCCTGATGGCTAGCTTCCTATTAGACTAGTCTGCTGCCGTTGGATTAGTAATATGTGGGCCGTTCGATTGTCTACCAGCTGTGCGCCCACGTTGTGGGATTTTTTCCGTTGAGATTTGCAGTAATTACGCATTGAGTCATAACAACCACCTTAAATCACGCTGGATCTTTCCATGCTTCCATCCTATCCCATAACGTCCTCCTACCTTTACTGCCACATCCAACGTCTAGGTCTATAGGGTTGACAGTTCACGGTTGGATGCAAATTTACAAACTGAAGGAAGCACGTGTGTAGGTGTAAAGCAACATATTGTTGTCAACTTAGAAAAACATCACATATCTTTGGAACATCACAAATTTACAACATTATTTGTTTCCAACGTTATTAAGTTTTGCTTCCGATGGAGCTGTAGCTTTCATATGGATTTTTTCGTCTTAAAACACAATAATTCATGTTTCCATCAGTCGGTGATTGTGCTTCCATGGTTAATGATGTTTGCTTCCATGGAATATGATTTCGTGTGGAAGAATACAATGTTTCAAACGCCTCACAATATTGCTTCCAACACAAAAAATAATATTCTTGCTCCCATGGATGGATTTTTTTTACTGATAGAAGCAGCATTTTTTAGGAAACAATCCGTGATAATTGCTACCAATAATCTCGTCTACATTAATTATGAGCAATTCAGTTCGATTCCATATGATAAAAATTGTTTTCAATTGTTGCAGTTTAGTTTTGCTTCCAACGTAGAATATTTTGTTTCCTTTGTCTAACGAGATTGGTTCCAAGATATCCGAATCTCGTTTCCAACATAGACAAATAAATATATTTGCTAACATTAAACAGTGCTTCCAATTTCCAAAGAGAGAAAATAATCTGCTTCCAAAGAAAATTGTGTTTGCTTCCCAAGTTACGAAAACTATTTGCTTAGATCTACATTTCCTCCAAAAGAGAATATAATTCGATATCAAAGAAAACATTGTTGTTTGTTTGCTTCCAGCGAAATAATGCTGCCAACAGAAACAATATTTGCTTCCTGTGATATCAGCATTTGCGAGAGGGACATGCCGGACGGACCACAGAAGCACCCATTGGCAAGACCCATGATTAAACATAGGGGCCATCGGCCGTCGTGTAGGCGGCAGGAGCGTGGAAACGGCGGCCATGAGAAGGGAAGATGTCTTTGAGGAGGAGGATGCATTTGGGATTTAGGGGCTTCCTGTGGACTGCTCTTCACCGCTGATGAAGAGCAGCATGGATGGTCGTCGGCGAGGCAGCATGCTAAGGAAGATGAAGCGTGGTGACAGAGATGATGGGAGCGGTGCGGTTGATACGAGGTAGGTGGAGGTGCGTGTAAGGAAAGAGAGAAGAACGAGTTTTGGAAGGGCATGCACGGGCGATTGATTAGGGGAGGAGATTATGCGGCAGATGCGGGTGGTTAGCAACTGATTGACGTGATTTGTTTTTTTTTAAACAATAGATGGGATAAGAAGTATCCTGACCATGAGATTCGGACGGAATCGACGGTAGTCGATTGGTCTGATGCATTACCTCCAATCAGACTACAGACTAGAAGAGTTTCCCAATAAAAAAAGGACAAAGCACTTTGCCTCTCATTACTAGACAACGCAAAAAGAAACAGGTCCAAACAGTCATAGGGACAAGAGGCCAAAAACAATCGATGGATATGGCACACACACATAAGAGGCCGAAGGAAACAAAACAGTTACGAGTTACGACATAGGAATCAACCAGCTAGGCAAATCAAGCGTCGCAAGAAAAAACAAGCAGCAATAGATCGGGTGGTACTAGATTTAGATGTGAGATAATATATTACATTTAAATGTGAAATAGCAAATCTGAATTCCTACTAGTATAATCTAACTTAATCCGACTTAGACACTGAACGTAACCGGACTCTTGGATATATAATAGGACACGGCGGTACTACCCCTAGCCGAACAAGTGCTGAGCTCACACATACATCAAAGCAGCAGCAGCAGGAGCAGCAGCAAGCGACGCCCTCGGTTTCTGCATCTGCCATCCTCGCCGACAAATCCACCGGACATTACGTCCTCACGATACACGACTACTCCTGTACCAAGGGCGTCCCCACCGGAGAGCGGATCGGTTCTGTTCCCTTCACAGTCGGTGGCCACTGCTGGCGCATCTACTACTTCCCCAACGGTGTACGCTCGGAGGTCGCGGATTACGTGTCCTTCTCCCTCGAGCTAGACGAAGATGTCCAGGCTGCGGTGAAGGCCCAGGTTAAAATTTGTTCCTCCAGCGAGGAGGAGGCGGAGCAGGTGGCGTCGCTGGCGTTGGCGTCGGTGGACGAATTCACCTCACACTCCCAGAAGTGCTGGCAGTGCGAGAAATTCATCAAAAGGGAGGTCCTGGAGAAGTCGAGGCATCTAAAGAACGACTCTTTCAGCATCCGGTGCGACATCGTTGTCATACACGGTTACCTTGCGGTGGACGGCACGAGCAGGACCGCCTTTATCTTCGTGCTCCCATGCGATGTGCGCCAGAACCTTGGCAAATTCATCGAGGCCAACAAGAGCACCCACGAGGTGTTCGAGGTCGGCAGTGAGATCATCGCCGTGCACTACTGCATGCTCGCGGCATGCTCGGCCTACTCGCCGGTGTTCTACAACGAGGTCTGCTGTGGACCCATCAAGGAGGCCACCGGCGTGGTGCGCGTGGAAGACATGGAGACGGAGGTGTTCAAGGCGCTGCTCAATTTCGCGTACACCGGCCGTCTGCCGCAGACGTCCAAGGAAGACGGCGAGGTCACGTGTCAGCGTCTTCTAGTCACGGCAGACAGGTATGGCATGGGGCAGCTGAAGCTAATGTGCGAGGAATGGATGTGCGAGTACATAGATGTGGGCACTGCCACGACCATCCTGGCGCTAGCCGAGCAAAACCACTGTGAGGTGCTCAAAAAGGCGTGCTTTGATTTTCTCGCCGCTCCAGGAAACTGAGGGCGGCCATGGCCACCGACGGCTTCCATTCCATCATCTTCTCTTACAGTTGAGCTCATGGCCATCTCCTCGGCGCATAAGCTGAATGAGCGCAGGTCCCGGGCCGTTTATTATTCAATATGAATTTAGAGGTTTCAGTATTCAGCCTGTGCTAGCTAGGCTGTTAGCTTGTCATTTCCTGTTTTGTAAACTGTAATCATCTGTAGCTCGCTGCTGTGTTTGATCCTACAGCTGGCTCATGCACTTGTGATTGTGTGCCGTACGTCTGATAGTTGATGGTGATTAGAGCGCCAACGGTTCGCTTTTAGCAGCTGGGTGGGAAACTAAAGCAATTGAACTCGTGGAAAAGGAAAACAATGAAATCTACTACTACTACAGAACACTCCTCTAGCTTACTCCTTCAGTACATACACCTGACTCTTGAGATTGGATACCATATCCGCAACTGATGATCGCCGTAATCAGCAACTAAATCACCATCGCTTCCCTCAATCGGCAACTGGGAATGCTGTCACTAAAACATATCCTAAATTTGTGGACCTTGACCAGTCACTAGTAGAAAACATGGCTTTGGTCCAGACCAGATAATTGCATTAGTCCCAGTCGTGTTGCGAACCGAGACTAATGGGTGCATCAGTCCTGGTTCATGAGGCCAGGACGCCGGCCGGGCCTCGGCAGACACCAGTCCTGGTTCGTCTGACCCCTTTAATCCCGGTTCCAGACACGAACCGGGACTAAAGGTCCTTGCTCCTGGCGCACCCCCTTTAGTCCCGGTTGGTGGCTGGAACCGGGACTAAAGGTCAGTCTTCTGTCCCGGTTCTAGCCACGAACCGGGACTAAAGAGATGCATATATATATATATATATATATATATATATATATATATATATATATATATATATATATATGCTCGCCCCTGCCCTCTCACTCCTCTGTTTTTTGGCCGGCCGGCGTGTGGGAGGTGTGTGCTGCTCTGCTCTCATCTCCTATGCACATGAGGTGTTCGATGAAATGCCCGAGCCACGCTTAAGCTTTCTCCTCTCCAAGCTCGACTTCGAAGCTCCATTTTCCCCAAGATTTGTCTAGGTTTGGTGGTCCGCCCCGTCCCGTCCCCGTCCACACCGTCGTCGATCACCCGCGCCGATCTCGTCGCCGGCACCACCGTGGTGAGCCTCTTGTTCTTATCTTCTTTTTAAAAGAAAAAAAAATCTTACTTGTATGATTTAGATAGATACTTGTATAAATTTCTTACTTTTATAATTGTTTGTTATTATATACTGCCATGGTTTTGGTATGCGCCCACATTGGCCCTCGTCCGGTCTATGATTCGGATGTGGTATATTATCCTTTATAACTATTTGTCTCATTTAGTGTTTATGATAATTATGCCGACCAACGTGACATAGATGTTTTTATCTAGGAGGTATGTGAACCGGGAATTCCAACCGACCCTCTTGTCGAGAGGTTAAATTTAGTTGAAAAAGAAAACGAGTATTTGAAAGAAAAATTGAAAAGAGTTGAAGAAGAGAAGATGAAATTGGAGTTGCATGTTGCCGATGTCGTCGATCTACAAAAGATCCAGATGGATGATATGCGCTTGAAGATTAGAAAGATTAGAAAATATGCCATTGATAATGAGGCTTGGTATCATTATGATGTTGGTTCAATTGTTACCTTAGTTGCGATTTTGATCGCATTTGTTGTTGCATTTAAATGTTTTTACATAGTTGTATGTTAGTTTCAATGTATGTTTTAATTAGATACTCTAGAGAGTTGTATGTTGAGAACTATGTATGAACTTTATGTATTTATTTTTTTAGTAATAACATTTGATCATTACTGTACTTTGGTTTTAATGTGATGATGAACTCGTATTAATTTGGTCATTTCTTTATTAATTCATGATGTTCTGTAATGGTTTTTGGTATACTTAATTCTATAATGCACGCAGATGAACCGGCAATGGATGTACGGTGAGCGACGCACCTCCGACTACATTACGGGCCTGCATAATTTTCTCGAAGTGGCTGAGGCAAACATGCAGAATGGTTTTATGTATTGTCCATGTACTGTCTGTGGGAATACGAAGGATCACTCTTCCTCGAAATCCCTTCACATCTACCTGCTTGAGAAGGGTTTCATGCCACACTATAATGTTTGGACTAAGCACGGAGAAAGTGGGGTTATGATGGAAGACAACGAAGAAGAAGAGGATGATGACAACTATCCCCCTGAATACAGTGATACTGTAACGGGGGAAGCTGAAGATCAAGAGGAACCAGACGATGTGCCCGATGATGATCTTCACCAGGTCGTTGTTGATGCACAGAGAGAATGCGAAAGTGAAAGGGAGAAGTTGAAGTTCGATCGCATGTTATGGGATCACAAAAAAGGGTTGTACCCAAATTGCGAAGATGGCAACACAAAGCTCGGTACCGCACTGGAATTGCTGCAATGGAAGGCAGAGAATGGTGTAACTGACAACGGATTTGGGAAGCTACTGAAAATAGTGAAGAAGAAGCTTCCAAAGGATAACGAATTGCCTAACAGTACGTACGAAGCAAAGAAGGTTCTCTGCCCTCTAGGATTGGAGGTGCAGAAGATACATGCATGCCCTAATGACTGCATCCTCTACCGCGGTGAGTACGAGAATTTGAACGCATGCCCGTTATGAGATGCATTGCGGTATAAGATCAGACGAGATGACCCTGGTGATGTTGAGGGCGAGCGCCCCAGGAAGAGGGTTCCTGCCAAGGTGATGTGGTATGCTCCTATAATACCACGGTTGAAATGTCTGTTCAGAAACAAAGAGCATGCCAAGTTGTTGCGATGGCACAGAGAAGACCGTAAGAAAGACGGAAAGTTGAGAGCACCCGCTGGCGGGTCGCAGTGGAGAAAAATCAAGAGAAAGTGGGGGACTTTGCAGGTGACGCAAGGAACGTATGGTTTGGTTTAAGTGCAGATGGCATTAATCCTTTTGGGGAGCAGAGCAGCAATCATAGCACCTGGCCCGTGACTCTATGTATCTATAACCTTCCTCTTTGGTTGTGCATGCAGCGGAAGTTCATTATGATGCCAGTGCTCATCCAAGGCCCTAAGCAACCCGGCAAGGACATTGATATGTACCTAAGGCCATTAGTTGAAGAACTTTTACAACTATGGAATGAAAAGGTGTATGTGTGTGGGATGAGCACAAACAGGAGGAATTTGACCTACATGCGTTGCTGTTTGTAACCATCAATGATTGGTGTGCTCTTAGTAACCTTTCAGGACAGACAAACAAGGGATACCATGCATGCACCCACTGTTTAGATGAACCACGGAGCTTGTTCAGCCTGATATCACGGCTCCTCGCTACCCCGTGGATGGTATCACGGAGAAAGTACATTGTGTGCTAATGGCGAAATGCCATAACCTGACCTTGAAGGTGGCGGTCGGCTATGTCTTTGTTGGGAAACATTTGCATGAAAAAAAAAGTCTACGCACACGCAAGATCTATCGAAGGATCAGAGATGCATAGCAATGAGAGGGGAAGAGTGTGTCTACATACCCTCGTAGACCGTAAGCGGAAGCGTTTGACAACGCGGTTGATGTAGTCGAACTTTCTTCGTGATCCAATCGATCGAGTACCGAACATACGGCACCTCCGTGTTCAACACACGTTCAGCCCGGTGACGTCCTCCGCCTTCTTGATCCAGCAAGATGGCAAGGTAGTGGATGAGTTCCGGCAGCACGACGGCGTGGTGACAGTGATGGTGAAGTTATCTCCGCAGGGCTTCGCCTAAGCACTACGAAAATATGACCGGGGTTGTAAACGGTGGAGGGGGGTGCCGCACACGGCTAAGAAATTGTCTCTTGTGTGCTAGGTGCCCCCCTCCCACATATATATAGGTGGGAGGGAGGGAGGAGCAGCCAAGGGGGCGCCCAAGTAGGGGGAATCCTACTTGGGGGTCTCTCCCAAGCCGTGCCCCCCTTTCCTTATTTGGAGCGCGGGAGGAAGGAAGGAGGAGGTGGCGCCCCCCCTTTCCTTTCCCTCCTGGGGAATCCTACTTGGGGGTCTCTCCCAAGCCGTGCCCCCCTTTCCTTATTTGGAGCGCGGGAGGAAGGAAGGAGGAGGTGGCGCCCCCGCTTTCCTTTCTCTCATGAGGAGGGAAAGGCAGGAGGGGCCACCCCTCCCCTTTCCTTCCCCTTAGGGCCGGCCAGCCATGGGAGGGGTGCACCAGCCCCTTGTTGGCAGGTTTGTCCCTCTCTTGGCCCATTAAGCGCATAACTTGCCGGGGGGGGGGGTGGTGCCCGGCAACCTTCCGGTGACGCCGAACTTCCCGGTATGTCCCGAAACACTTCCGGTGTCCAAATACCATCGTCCTATATATCAATCTTTACCTCTCAACCATTTCGAGACTCCTATTCTTGTCCATGATCTCATCCGGGACTCCGAACAAAATTCGGTCACCAAATCATATAACTCATATAACACTATATCATCAACGAACGTTAAGCGTGCGGACCCTACAGGTTCGAGAACTATGTAGACATGACCGAGACACCTCTCCGGTCAATAACCAATAGCGGAACCTGGATGCCCATATTGGCTCCTACTTATTCTATGAAGATCTTTATCGGTCGAACCGTTATGACAACATACCTAATTCCCTTTGTTCGTCGGTATGTTACTTGTCCGAGATTCGATCGTTGGTATCTCTATACCTAGTTCAATCTCGTTACTGGCAAGTCTCTTTACTCGTTTCGTAATACATCATCTGTTAACTAACTCCTTAGTCATTTGCTTGCAAGCTTATGATGTGTAATACCGAGAGGGCCCAGTGATACCTCTCCGATACTCGGAGTGACAAATCCTAATCTCGATATATGCCAACTCAACAAACACCTTCGGAGATACATGTAGAGCATCTTTACGATCACCCACTTATGTTGTGATGTTTGATAGAACACAAGGTATTCCTCCGGTATCTGGGAGTTGCATAATCTCATAGTCGAAGGAATATGTATTTGACATGAAGAAAGCAATAGCAATAAACTAAACGATCATTATGCTAAGCTAACGGATGGGTCTTGTCCAGCACATCATTCTCCTAATGATGTGATCCCGTTATCAAATGACAACACATGTCTATGGTTAGGAAACCTTAACCATCTTTAATCAACGAGCTAGTCTAGTATAGGCTTACCAGGAACACGATATTTGTTTATGTATATTCACACATGTATTTAAGTTTCCGATCAATACAATTCTAGCATGAATAATAAACCTTTATCATGAATAAGGAAATATAAAATAACAACTTTATTATTGCCTCTAGGGCATATTTCCTTCAGTCTCCCACTTGCACTAGAGTCAATAATCTAGTTCACATCGCCATGTGATTAACACCCATAGTTCACATCGCCATGTAACCAACACTCAAAGAGTTTACTAGAGTCAATAATCTAGTTCACATCGCCATGTGATTAACACCCAAAGATTACTAAGGTGTGATCATGTTTTTCTTGTCAGAGAAGTTTAGTCAATGGGTCTACCACATTCAGATCCGTATGTATTTTGCAAATTTCTATGTCTACAATGCACTGCATGGAGCTACTCTAGCTAATTTGCTCCCACATTTAATACGTATCTAGATTGAGACTTAGAGTCATCTGGATTAGTGTCAAAGCTTGCATCGATGTAACCCTTTACGATGAACTCTTTTATCACCTCCATAACCGAGAAATATTTCCTTAGTCCTCTTAAGTAACTAAGAATAATTTTGACCGCTGTCTAGTGATCCACTCCTAAATCACTATTGTGCCTCCTTGTCAAACTCATGGAAAGTTACACAATAGGTCTAGTACACAGCATGGCATATGATGACCCACAAGTATAGGGGATCAATCGTAGTCCTTTCGATAAGTAAGAGTGTCAAACCCAACGAGGGGTAGAAGGTGAAAGTGCGTTATATCGACTAGAGGGGGGTTGAATAGGCGATTTTTACAAATTCGTCACTAAGGAATTTCAAGGTGAGGAAATTCCTAAGCAACGAACTACTTAGCAGCGGAATAAGTACTCAGATGCATACATAACATGGCATAAGCACAGTCATCATGATGAAATGAAATAGGCAAGAGTACAGGTAGCGTGATACACAGGATAAGCAGGCTGACGACTAAGTGACGGAAGAAATATGATTGAGGAAATTGAGAAAGTCTTCAGTCAAAGTCTTCACATAGTAACGATCAAGTACATTAACACATGAATGAGGAAATGGAAGGGTTGAGGAAATAGAACCAGTAGCTCGGTGAAGACAATGATTTGGTAGACCAGTTCCAACTGCTGTGACAGTTGTACATTTGGTTGGAGCGGCTAGGTATTTAAACCTGAGGACACACAGTCCTCACCGTATTCTCCTTGAGCTAAGGTCACACAGACCTCGCCCAATCACTCGTGGTAAGTCTTCACAGGTGACTTCAAACCTTCACAAACTTGGTCACTCGGCGATCCACAATTCCTCTTGGATGCTCTAGATCATGACGCCTAACTGTCTGGAGGATGTGTGACGCCCCCGGCCCAATCGTGCACTAATCATACACGCAAATGCACATGATCAAGCCTAAGGACTCACGGAAAGATATCACAACACAACTCTAAAACATAAATAAAGTCATACAAGCTTTATATTACAAGCCAGGGGCCTCGAGGGCTCGAATACATAAGCTTGCGTACAAGCGTCAGCGGAAGCATCAGATATCTGAGTACAGATATGAAACAGATACAGAAAGGCCTTTAGAAAGGCGGGGCAAAATTAAAACACTACGATCGAAAGGCGAAGGCCTCCTGCCTGGGACCCTCCGATCCTACTCCTGGTCGTCAGTCAACTCATAGTAGAATCCATCCTCTGGGTAGTAGTAGTAGTCAATCGACGGGGCATCTGTCTCAGGGGGCTCCGTCCTCTGGTCGCGACAAACTGATAAGGGGAGAAAAGGAAAACAAAGCAACCGTGAGTACTCAGAAGTACTCAGCAAGCAAGGATCTACACTACATATGCAACATTTTCAAAGGGATGGCTGTATATGTGGACTGGGCTGCAGAAATGCCAGAATAGAGAGAAGGCCTAGTCCTATCAAAGACTAGCATCTTCAGCGGTCTTGCAGCAGTAGAAGAGAGTAGAACATTACAATATAAAGTAGCAGTATCATTAAGTCTCATCCTCACCCAGAGATCCTTTCTCGACTCCCTGCGA
The DNA here is from genome assembly GCA_011799875.1 of Thinopyrum elongatum. Taxonomy (NCBI): domain Eukaryota; kingdom Viridiplantae; phylum Streptophyta; class Magnoliopsida; order Poales; family Poaceae; genus Thinopyrum; species Thinopyrum elongatum. The sequence goes on along the minus strand of CM022302.1, from coordinate 67,557,756 downwards.
GAAAGCAATCCCAGAGCCATACAGTCATCAACCTCGTCCTGAGATCCCTTCTCGACTCCCTGCCAGAAGCAATCCCAGAGACATAGTATCCAAGTATCCAGTTCTAAAAATTGTATCAATCAGGATACAACTCCGAGTGTCCTTTACCGTAGGACCGGCTATCGATAGAAATGTTCTTCCCTGCAGGGGTGCACCAACTTACCCAACACGCTCGATTAACTCCGGCCGGACACACTTTCCTGGGTCATGCCCGGCCTCGGTCAAACGACACACCGCAACCCTACCTACAGCTCAGCAGAGAGGTCCCCGCCGGTCTACATCCTAAGCGCAAGGGGGTCTTGGCCATCGCCCCTCGCCCTCCGGGTCGTTGCGCACACGGTGAAGCCAGGCACCAACACTACAGGAAGGCGCCGGCCCGTCCGTGCCGCCATGCTGAACTAGACGTCTGACAGAGCTTTCAGCTGATGCATACGATGCAGAACGCCCATACTATGCCCACGTGATGGTTAGTGCTATCAGACCAGAGGCCTGCTCGGATCAAATATCCAAATCATTAGGACTAGGGGCTTGCGAAAAACGAGCAGAGACTCACGAAAGATGTGACCCCGTCGCCCCGTCTCGAGGACTTGTTGCAAGGGTTAAGAATGCCCGGCCGCGCCTCGTATTCACCACTCGGGCACCACACTGGCACCCATCTACTCAACACCCGCCTCTCAGGCGCACGCGGGAACCCCTCAGGGTCGACCCGCCTATCCAAGTAACAGTGTAAAGTCCAGTATCCGTGTGTCCATAACATCAGGGGAATCCGAGGTATCACCCTCGTTGGATTCCTACTCGATGTGTCTGTCAAGGTGAACTCGGAGGATTCACCCTTGATGGGTTCACACTTGATGTGTTGCACGACAGCGTCGTTACCGGAAGTGGTGAAGGAGGAATCACCCTCGATGACCACGACCGAATAGCTACTCTACAGAGTTAACATCAGAAGTGCTACAAGAGGTTTCACCCTCGGCACTCGATAGTAACGCTGCAGTGTCGTTACAACTAAGGGGGGTGATGTGCGGTGTCGGGGCCTGGTCTTCAATTCCCGTTGATCGGGTCTTCTGACGATCCAGCGCGGCAGTCGGGATAAGTGGGGTCACTGATAGGTCTTTACCTAGCCTATACTAAACAGTTTAGGGTATGCAGGTAATTATCAATAGCAGGTTACAGTAAACAGGCTGTGCATCAGAATAGGTAAAGCAGCAGCAGCAGCAATTCTAATGCAAGCATGGGAAATTAGAATGAGCTATATCGGGATGATCAAAAGGGGGGGCTTGCCTGGTTGCTCGGCGGCAAGGGCAAGGTCGTCAATGGTGTCTTCGGGATCCGGAGCTGCGTCGGTCTCGGGGACGACGTCGGTGTCGGGGGCTACCGAGAGAGAAGAGGGGGAGGAAACAGTATAAATACACAGCGAACAAGTGCAGCACAAAGCACAACATGGCAATACGCGGTGACGGAGGTGATCTAACGTAGTGCCGGGTGATACTGGCGAAGGTGGGATTCATCCGGGAATGTTATCCCGTTTTCGGACATTTGTCAGACAGATGACCGGAGGGGAACGGTTGCATGTTCGGATAGTTAGGGACGCGTGACGGACGAACGGACCGCGTATTCGGATTCGTCTCGTCGTTCTGAGCGACTTTCATGTACAAATTTTTCGATCGGAGTTACGGATTAAAAGATATGATTTTCTAAAGTTTTTATTGATTTTCTAGAATTTATTTAATTATTTAAATCAACATTATCCGAAACAGTGTACGCTGACATCAGCATGACATCAGCAGCCTGTTTAATTAATTAACAGTAGTTAATTAGGTTAACTAAATCATTAAGTTAATTTAAATTTAATTAGTCTTAATTAACCAGAGTTAATTAGGTTAATTAATTAAGTTAATTATTAATTGTATATTTAATTATTTATTTTTATTAACTTTTTCTAATTTCGTTTTTTTAACAGGAAAAGGGGGCTTGGGGCCCCACTGGGCAGTGACCCAAAGGCCCCAGCGGGTCGGGCGCGGGCGATGGGCGCGGCGCGCTCGGGCGCTCGCCCAGGGGCGCGCGGGCGCGGGCGCCGGCAGCCCCGGCGCCGGCCAGGCGAGGCGGCGGCGACGGGCGGCCTCCTCCTCTCGATCCCGATTCAATCGGGGGAGAGGGGGGGGGGGAAGGAGATATTTTCTTGGGGGTGGGGTCGTATGTGTTTATTGGGTTATGAGGGGTAGGTGGGCGCGTCCGGCTGGGCCTTGGCCCAGTTGCGCCGGGGGGGGGGCGGGTTTCTCCCTTTTTCTTTTTTCTGTTTTCTTCTGTCTTTTTCTTTTTCTTAATTCATATATCTCTGTTTAGTAAATAGTTAGGCCCCAAACCGAATTTTGTAAAAAGGGAGACCTAGTCCATAAATACCAGTGCTTTATACCCTAACACCAAAAAATAGTTTGGACAAAACATCATTTCATATTTGTTTTAAATAAATTAAAAGGTTACTAAATGTTATTTTCAGCCACTGTTTTAAGTTGTTTGAGTCACTTATCCAATTTTAATAATGTTGTTTACAATTTTAACATAGCCTCTGATTTATTTGCTATTTAATGAACAATTTAGTTTCTATGTTGGACAACTTTTATTTTCCACTTTCATTTAAATTTGGAATTTTGACTTAGGAGTTGAAAAGCATTATGATGCAAATGATGATCATGCACTGTTAATCATGCTGACTTGGCATTATCAAAATGGAATTACTGTGGCTAACCACTGGGGGTGTTACAAATCTCCTCCACTAATAAGAATTCTCGTCCCGAGAATTAAGAGGTAGAAGGAAAAAGTTCGGGGTATTCCGCACGAAGATTATCCTCGCGTTCCCAAGTGGCTTCATCTTCAGTATGATTTGACCACTGTACTTTGAGGAACTTGGTAACCTTCTGACGGGTTCGACGTTCAGCTTCATCGAGAATGCGGATCGGATGCTCCTTATAAGATAGGTCATCTTGCAATTCGAGCACCTCGTGATCCACTGCTCGGTGCGGAGATTCCTTGAAGCATTTACGAAGTTGCGACACATGGAAGACGTCGTGGATATGAGAGAATTGCGGCGGCAACTCCAATTTATACGCCACCTGACCACGTCTAGCAATAATGCGGAAAGGACCAATGTAGCGTGGAGCTAACTTGCCCTTGATTCCAAAACGGTGAGTGCCCTTCATAGGGGTGACACGTAGATAAGCTTGATCACCAGGTTGATTAGTCAAACCCCATCGTTTGCGATCATAGTTGCTCTTCTGGCGGTCCTGAGCCGCCTTGAGATTTTCCCGGACAATACGGACTTGTTCTTCGGCGTGTTGAATAATATCCGGACCCACGAGCGGTCGTTCCCCAGTTTCTGACCAATTCAGAGGGGTTCGACACTTACGTCCATATAGAACTTCGAAGGGGGCCATTTTCAAGCTGGCTTGATAGCTGTTGTTATAGGAAAACTCGGCATACGGGAGAGATTCTTCCCACTTCTTACTGAACGATATAACACAAGCCCGAAGCATGTCTTCAAGCACTTGATTGACTCGTTCGACTTGGCCTTGGGATTGGGGGTGATAAGCTGAACTCCAGGTAATATGAGTTCCCATAGCTATTTGGAAACTTTCCCAGAATTTGGAAGTGAAAAGCGCGCCATGGTCCGAACTAATCTCCTTCGGAATACCGTGGAGTGATACAATTCTGGAGATATACAACTCTGCTAACTGACTAGCAGTGATAGTTTCTTTGACAGGCAGAAAGTGTGCAACTTTAGAAAGTTGATCGACGACGACAAGAATAGCATCGTGACCCTTCTGTGACCTGGGAAGTCCTGTAACGAAATCCATCTGAACCTTATCGCATTTCCACAGAGGAATAGGAAGTGGTTGCAGAATTCCAGCTGGTTTCTGATGTTCTGCTTTAACGCGACGACACACATCACATTCGGCAACATAACGAGCAATGTCCTGCTTCATTTTAGACCACCAGTACCTTTGACGGAGATCACGATACATCTTGGTGCTACCCGGATGAATAGACAGCGGGGTATCATGTGCCTCCTTCATGACCTTGTCGGTCATAAGCTCGAAGCGAGGTACGATAATGCGGTCTCTGAAATACAAGGTTCCATCTTCAGACAGCGAGAAATCCCTGTACTTTTCAACGTGAAGACTTTTCTTCATCAGATCAATTTCAGCATCTTTAGCTTGCGCATTCTTAACAGCTTTCTCAAGATCTGGTTGTATCACAAGGTTATTCAGAGAGCCCTGTGGAACAATACGCAGATTTAGCTTGCACAGTTCTTCAAAAAGACGAGGTTGAGCTCGCCTAACCATGAGGTTGTCGCAATAGGACTTGCGGCTTAAGGCATCAGCCATCACGTTAGCCTTGCCAGGGTATAAGAAATACCCAAATCATAGTCCGCAATGGCCTCCATCCATCTTTGATGACGGAGGTTTAGGGATGGTTGAGTGAACAAGTACTTCAGACTTTTATGATCCGTGTAGATCTCGCAATGATTACCGAGAAGGTAATGTCGCCACAACTACAGTGCATACATGACAACAGCTAGTTCTAGATCATGTACCGGATAATTCTCTTCATGTGGGCGCAACTGACGAGAGCCATAAGCAATCACTTTATGCTCTTGCATTAGGATACAGCCTAATCCTTCACGGGATGCGTCACAATAAATTACGAAGTCTTTGCGGGAATCTGGAGGAGATAGTACTGGGGCAGATGTCAGCTTGTCTTTGAGTGTTTGAAAACTTTCCTGACATTTGTCTGTCCATTCAAACTTAACGCCCTTGTGAAGCAGATCAGTCAAAGGCTTAGCAATCTTAGAAAAGTTCTCGACAAATCGACGGCAATAGCTTGCAAGGCCGAGAAAACTTCTCACTTGCTTGACGTTCTTCAGAGGAGTCCAGTCCAGAATAGCCTGAACTCGTTCTGGGTTAACGGCAATGCCATCTTTGGAAATTACATGACCAAGGTACGTTACTTCAGAAAGCCAGAATTCACATTTGGAATACTTGGCATACAACTGGTGTTCTCGGAGCCTTTCCAGTACAAGACGGAGGTTTTCGGCATGTTCTTCCTTATTCTTCGAATAAACCAGAATATCATCTAGATAAACCACGACGAACTTGTCGAGGTAATCCATGAATATATAATTCATGAGACGGGAGAATGTGGCTGGAGCATTTGTGAGGCCAAATGACATGACGGTGTACTCGTAGGAGCCATAATGAGTAACGAAGGCTGTCTTCGGAATATCCTCTTCATGAACACGGATCTGATGGTATCCCAATCTCAAATCAAGCTTAGAGAATACTGAGGAACCGGCAAGTTGATCATACAAATCATTGATCCGGGGAAGCGGATATTTATTCTGGATTGTAGCTTGGTTAATGGGCCGATAATCCTGAACCAATCGGTTAGTTCCATCCTTGTTCTTAACGAAGAGTGAAGGTGCTCCCCAAGCGGAGGAACTGGGGCGGATGAAGCCCTTCTTAAGTGACGTGTCGATTTCCTCCTTAAGTTCAAGAAGATGATGCGGAGGCATCTTATAAGGGCGCTTCGCAATAGGGGTAGTGCCAGGCTTCAAGTCGATGACAAACTCAACAGCTCTAGCAGGGGGTATTCCTGGAAGTTCTTCTGGAAATACATCTTGAAAATCACGAACAACTGGAACGTTGTCGATGACTTCAAGAGGTGAAGCGTTCAATGCATTCAGAACATATATCTGGCTCTCAGCATCTTGAGCTATTCGGGCTGAGTATTTGACTATCTGGCCAGAAGGGTGTGTGAGTTGGACTGTCTTAGTAGCACAGTCAATCAAAGCATTATGGGCTGTCAACCAGTCCATACCGAGAATAATGTCTATGTCGGAAGGTCCAAGTACAATGAGAGAAACCGGAAAAAGTAGACCTCCAATCTCGATGTGGTTGTGAGGGCTTAGCATTGTGGTTTGCCACTTGGATCTCGGGGACTGAACCATTAGAGGAGTGGGTAATTCTTCCAAGTATAACTCATGTGACTGAGCAAATTGTTGGGACACAAAAGCATGCGATGCTCCTAAATCAAAGAGAACAGAGGCCGGTACTGAATTCACAGGGAGTGTTCCCAGCACGATAGTCGGTTCCTTCTGAGCCTTTTCAACATTGACGTGATTGGCATAGCCAAGTACAATAGCAGACGGTATGGTATTACGGTTTCCGAATCGGCGGTTTCGACAACCCTTCTTATGACCATTAGGAGGACGTGGCGTAACTTGATGAGAATCCATAGCATTAGGCGGTCCATCATGAACCGTAAGCTGTCTCGGCGGTGAAGGCAGACGAGGTGCAACATAAGACGGTCTTGGTGTTGGAGCAGGTCGGTGATGAACATTGTGTGGGATCCAGACTCGACGTTTCTGAACAGGCTGACCCGAGGATGAGCCAGCTCCATGAGTGCACTTGAGCGACTCCTGGTACTCAGTCAGAGCTGTTTCAATTTGGAAAGATTTGCTGACAAGCGTTGCGAATTCTGTGCAATCATGGACAGCAAGTGCAAGTTTTATATCAGTACGTAGTCCTCCACGGAATTTCTCCTGCTTGCGAGTGTCAGTGTCGACTTCATCCGCAGCATAGCGGGATAATTCAAGGAATTTCCTCTGATATTCATCCACAGTCATGGTGTCCTGTGAGAGTTTACGGAACTCCTGCTTCTTCTGCTCCATCAGACCTTGAGGAATGTAACGTGCATGAAAAGCTGACTGAAATTCCTGCCAAGTGGTTACAGTCTCTGCAGGCAACATAGCCTTGTGGCTTTCCCACCATTGAGCAGCTGGGCCCTTCAAGTGGAATGTCGCAAAGGTGATGTAGCTGTCAGGAGCAACATTAGCTGATTCCATCTCAAACAGGATGTCACGAAGCCAATCATCAGCATCCATAGGATTGGTGGAGTTGCGGAAAACAGACGGATTGAGGCGCACAAATTCTGGCAGAGTTATTGGAGCATTCTGTTGCTGAGCATTCTGAGTTGGGAATTGAGCCAATACTCCGGTCATAAACTGACGGTTGAGCTCAAACTGCTGACGGTTGAGTTCAAACTGCTGCATCATTGCGGCAATATAGGGTGGAGGTGGTGGATCGTCAGCCATCCTGCCAAATCAACAGGGGCAGTTTAGCAAGAAAGACTGCATGTGTAAGGAGTTATTCAGGACGTAACACGAGAGATGAACAGGAAGGCCATTAGATGTAAAATAGTAGTCGTTGAAAGACATACCAATCCATGCACAGAGTCGGGTACATGCGGACAGCACAACGGCGCAAATTTAGAAGCTAGACATGCTAGGCGGCACGCAGGCACGCGGTAAGGAAGTACACAACGAGACATAGGAAAGGCTACATCAACGTCGGAGAAAACTGACGGAGCAAGGAATCTGCAAGTGACAACACAGGGTGCCCTCGATAAAAGGATCCTGTAAGCAGAACCTGGCCCACAATCTCGAAGCAAGGGGGGATATTTCAGAACTCCGAGTGGATGTGATTACGAGAACCTAATGTTGGAGTTAGTAAAATTTTAACCCGAATAGAAGAGAGATCAGAGTCCCAGAGTAAAGGTCGAGGAGTAAAAGATCCTAATACCACCCAATTGGCGACGTGGGCCCGTAAGCCACACAGCCAAGTTAGTAAAACAGTTTTCGGTTACTAGACTCAACTTCGGCCAAGGAGTTGGAAAGGGGGGTTCCTACAGTCAGTCGGCTCTGATACCAACTTGTGACGCCCCCGGCCCAATCGTGCACTAATCATACACGCAAATGCACACGATCAAGCCTAAGGACTCACGGAAAGATATCACAACACAACTCTAAAACATAAATAAAGTCATACAAGCTTTATATTACAAGCCAGGGGCCTCGAGGGCTCGAATACATAAGCTTGCGTACAAGCGTCAGCGGAAGCATCAGATATCTGAGTACAGATATGAAACAGAAACAGAAAGGCCTTTAGAAAGGCGGGGCAAAATTAAAACACTACGATCGAAAGGCGAAGGCCTCCTCCCTGGGACCCTCCGATCCTACTCCTAGTCGTCAGTCAACTCGTAGTAGAATCCATCCTCTGGGTAGTAGTAGTAGTCGATCGACGGGGCATCTGTCTCAGGGGGCTCCGTCCTCTGGTCGCGACAAACTGATAAGGGGAGAAAAGGAAAACAAAGCAACCGTGAGTACTCAGAAGTACTCAGCAAGCAAGGATCTACATTACATATGCAACATTTTCAAAGGGAAGGCTGTATATGTGGACTGGGCTGCAGAAATGCCAGAATAGAGAGAAGGCCTAGTCCTATCGAAGACTAGCATCTTCAGCGGTCTTGCAGCAGTAGAAGAGAGTAGAACAGTACAATATAATGTAGCAGTATCATTAAGTCTCATCCTCACCCAGAGATCCTTTCTCGACTCCCTGCGAGAAAGCAATCCCAGAGCCATACAGTCATCAACCTCGTCCTGAGATCCCTTCTCGACTCCCTGCCAGAAGCAATCCCAGAGCCATAGTATCCAAGTATCCAGTTCTAAAAATTGTATCAATCAGGATACAACTCCGAGTGTCCTTTACCGTAGGACCGGCTATCGATAGAAATGTTCTTCCCTGCAGGGGTGCACCAACTTACCCAACACGCTCGATTAACTCCGGCCGGACACACTTTCCTGGGTCATGCCCGGCCTCGCTCAAACGACACACCGCAACCCTACCTACAGCTCAGCAGAGAGGTCCCCGCCGGTCTACATCCTAAGCGCAAGGGGGTCTTGGCCATCGCCCCTCGCCCTCCGGGTCGTTGCGCACACGGTGAAGCCAGGCACCAACACTACAGGAAGGCACCGGTCCGTCCGTGCCACCATGATGAACTAGACGTCTGACAGAGCTTTCGGCTGATGCATACGATGCAGAACGCCCATACTATGCCCAGGTGATGGTTAGTGCTATCAGACCAGAGGCCTGCTCGGATCAAATATCCAAATCGTTAGGACTAGGGGCTTGCGGAAAACGAGCAGAGACTCACGAAAGATGTGACCCCATCGCCCCATCTCGAGGACTTGCTGCAAGGGTTAAGAATGCCCGGCCGCGCCTCGTATTCACCACTCGGGCACCACACTGGCACCCGTCTACTCAACACTCGCCTCTCAGGCGCACGCGGGTAACCCTCAGGGTCGACCCGCCTATCCAAGTAACAGTGTAAAGTCCAATATCCGTGTGTCCATAACATGAGGGGAATCCGAGGTATCACCCTTGTTGGATTCCTACTCGATGTGTCTGTCAAGGTGAACTCGGAGGATTCACCCTCGATGGGTTCACACTTGATGTGTTGCACGACAGCGTCGTTACCGGAAGTGGTGAAGGAGGAATCACCCTCGATGACCACGACCGAATAGCTACTCTACAGAGTTAACATCAGAAGTGCTACAAGAGGTTTCACCCTCGGCACTCGATAGTAACGCTGCAGTGTCGTTACAACTAAGGGGGGTGATGTGCGGTGTCGGGGCCTGGTCTTCAATTCCCGTTGATCGGGTCTTCTGACGATCCAGCGCGGCAGTCGGGATAAGTGGGGTCACTGATAGGTCTCTACCCAGCCTATACTAAACAGTTTAGGGTATGCAGGTAATTATCAATAGCAGGTTACAATAAACAGGCTATGCATCAGAATAGGTAAAGCAGCAGCAGCAGCAATTCTAATGCAAGCATGGGGAATTAGAATGGGCGATATCGGGATGATCAAAAGGGGGGGCTTGCCTGGTTGCTCGGCGGCAAGGGCAAGGTCGTCAATGGTGTCTTCGGGATCCGGAGCTGCGTCGGTCTCGGTGACGACGTCGGTGTTGGGGGCTACCGAGAGAGAAGAGGGGGAGGAAACAGTATAAATACACAGCGAACAAGTGCAGCACAAAGCATAACATGGCAATACGCGGTGACGGAGGTGATCTAACGCAGTGCCGGGTGATACTGGCGAAGGTGGGATTCATCCGGGAATGTTTTCCCGTTTCCGGACATTTGTCAGACAGATGACTGGAGGGGAACGGTTGCATGTTCGGATAGTTAGGGACGCGTGACGTACGAACGGACCGCGTATTCGGATTCGTCTCGTCGTTCTGAGCGACTTTCATGTACAAAGTTTTTCGATCGGAGTTACGGATTAAAAGATATGATTTTCTAAAGTTTTTATTGATTTTCTGGAATTTATTTAATTATTTAAATCAACATTATCCGAAACAGTGTACGCTGACGTCATCATGACGTCAGCATGACATCAGCAGCCTATTTAATTAATTAACAGTAGTTAATTAGGTTAACTAAATCATTAAGTTAATTTAAATTTAATTAGTCTTAATTAACCAGAGTTAATTAGGTTAATTTTTAATTATTTATTTTTATTAACTTTTTCTAATTTCATTTTTTTAACAGGAAAAGGGGGCTGGGGGCCCCACTGGGCAGTGACCCAAAGGCCCCAGCGGGTCGGGCGCGGGCGATGGGCGCCGCCCGCTCGGGCGCTTGCCCAGGGGCGCGCGGGCGCGGGCGCGGGCAGCCCTTGCGCCGGCCAGGGGAGGCGGCGGAGGGGCGGCCGCGGACCGGCTGGGCAGAGCGGGCGCAAGGGGCGTGGCTGGAGGTGGTGGTGGCGGCGGCGAGCGGCGAGCAAGGCGGGGGCCGAAGCGCGGTGAGCAGCCAGCGGGAGGGCCTGGCGAGGCGCGGCGCAGGCGTTAGCAGCGCGAGGCGCAGTGGGAAGCAAGGGACGCGGCGCGCGGCCATGGGCGAGTCGGGCGTGGCCGGCGCTAGCGACGTGCAGGGGGCGGCAGTGCGCGGCGACAGGGAGGTGCGAGCGCGGTTGCGGGACGGCAGGCACGGCGATGGGCATCGCCGGGTGGTGCGGGCGAGCGGCAGCAGCGGTGCGGGAGCGAGCACGGGCGGACCGGCGGGCGAGGCAGAGGAGAAGAAAAAAAGGGGGGGCCTCACGAGCGGTGTAGGGAGGAGGCAACGGGCGCGGGGAAGACGGCGACGGTGAGGGGGACGAGGCAGCGACGGGGTCGGCGACGGCGGGGCGGCGTCGGGCGGCGGCCGGCGAGCGCGAGGCGGCGGCGGACTGCGTCAAGAAAGCCTCTCCTCGATCCCGATTCAATCGGGGGAGAGGGGGGGGGAGGAGATATTTTTCGGGGGGGGGGGGGGGGGAGTTAGGTAGGAGGGGAGGTGGGCCGGCTGGCTGGGCTTTGGCCCAGTTGGGCCGGGGGGGTTTTCTCCCTTTTTCTTTTTTCTGTTTTCTTCTGTCTTTTTCTTTTTCTTTTTCTTAATTCATATATCTCTGTTTAGTAAATAGTTAGGCCCCAAACCGAATTTTGTAAAAAGGGAGACCTAGTCCATAAATACCAGTGCTTTATACCCTAACACCAAAAACTAGTTTGGACAAAACATCATTTCATATTTATTTTAAATAAATTAAAAGGTTAGTAAATGTTATTTTCAGCCACTGTTTTAAGTTGTTTGAGTCACTTATCCAATTTTAATAATGTTGTTTACAATTTTAACATAGCCTCTGATTTATTTGCTATTTAATGAACAATTTAGTTTCTATGTTGGACAACTTTTATTTTCCACTTTCATTTAAATTTGGAATTTTGACTTAGGAGTTGAAAAGCATTATGATGCAAATGATGATCATGCACTATTAATCATGCTGACTTGGCATTATCAAAATGGAATTACTGTGGCTACCCACTGGGGGTGTTACAGGATGCACAGTCCTCAAAGGTAACAAGCGTCGGTTCCACACAGGAACAATCTCTTCAGTGATGCTCAATCACTTTGGGTTTGTAGGTGTTTGGGTTTTGGGTTTTTCCTCACTTGATGATTTTCGCTCAAAGTCCTCGGAGGATGGGATGCTCTCAATAACAAGTGTCAGTTTCTCTCGGAGCAGCCAACCAGCTAGTGGTTGTAGGGGGTGATACGTCTCCAACGTATCTATAATTTTTTATTGTTCCATGCTATTATATTATCTATCTTGGATGTTTTATATGCACTTATATGCTATTTTATATGATTTTTGGGACTAACCTATTAACCTAGAGCCCAGTGCCAGTTTCTGTTTTTTCCTTGTTTTTGAGTTTTACAGAAAAGGAATACCAAACGGAGTTCAATTGACGTGCCAATTTTTGATGATTTTTTATGGACCAAAAGAAGCCCCTGGAGTAAAAGAGTTGGGCCAGAAGAGTCCCGAGCCATCCACGAGGGTGGAGGGCACGCCCTACCCCCCTGGGCACGCCCCCCTATCTCGTGGATGACTCGGAGACCCCCCTGACGTGAGACCGACGCCAAAAATTCCTATAAATACAGAAACCCCCAGAAAGAAACCTAGATCGGGAGTTCCACCGCCGCAAGCCTCTGTAGCCACCAAAAACCAATCTAGACCCCGTTCCGGCACCCTGCCGGAGGGGGAAATCATCACCGGTGGCCATCTTCATCATCCCGGCGCTCTCCATGACGAGGAGGGAGTAGTTCACCCTCGGGGCTGCGGGTATGTACCAGTAGCTATGTGTTTGATCTCTCTCTCTCTCTCTCGTGTTCTTGATTTGGCATGATCTTGATGTACCGCGAGCTTTGCTATTACAGTTGGATCTTATGATATTTCTCCCCCTCTACTCTCTTGTAATGGATTGAGTTTTCCCTTTGAAGTTATCTTATCGGATTGAGTCTTTAAGGATTTGAGAACACTTGATGTATGTCTTGCATGTGCTTATCTGTGGTGACAATGGGATATTCACGTGATCAACTTGATGTATGTTTTGGTGATCAACTTGCGGGTTCTGTGACCTTGTGAACTTATGCATAGGGGTTGGCACATGTTTTCGTCTTGACTCTCCGGTAGAAACTTTGGGGCACTCTTTGAAGTTCTTTGTGTTGGTTTGAATAGATGAATCTGAGATTGTGTGATGCATATCGTATAATCAAACCCGCGGATACTTGTGGTGACATTGGAGTATCTAGGTGACATTAGGGTTTTGGTTGATGTGTATCTTAAGGTGTTATTTTAGTACGAACTCTAGGGTTGTTTGTGGCACTTATAGGAATAGCCCAATAGATCGATCAGAAAGAATAACTTTGAGGTGGTTTCATACCCTACAATAATCTCTTCGTTTGTTCTCCGCTACTAGTGACTTTGGAGTGACTCTTTGTTACATGTTGAGGGATTTTTATATGATCTAATTAGGTTATCATTGTTGAGAGAACTTGCACTAGTGAAAGTATGAACCCTAGGCCTTGTTTCGAAGCATTGCAATACCATTTTCGCTCACTTTTATCGCTTGCTACCTTGCTGTTTTTATATTTTCAGATTACAAAAACCTATATCTACTATCCATATTGCACTTGTATCACCATCTCTTCGCCGAACTAGTGCACCTATACAATTTACCATTGTATTGGGTGTGTTGGGGACACAAGAGACTCTTTGTTATTTGGTTGCAGGGTTGCTTGAGAGAGACCATCTTCATCCTACGCCTCCCACGGATTGATAAACCTTAGGTCATCCACTTGAGGGAAATTTGCTACTGTCCTACAAACCTCTGTACTTGGAGGCCCAACAACATCTACAAGAAGAAGGTTGTGTAGTATACATCAAGCTCTTTTCTGGTGCCGTTGCCGGGGAGGTGAGTGCTTGAAGGTATATCTTTAGATCTTGCAATCGAATCTTTTAGTTTCTTGTTTTATCACTAGTTTAGTTTATAAAAGAAAACTTCAAAAAGAAAATGGAATTGAGGTTGCCTCATATGCTTCATCTTTTTAATGTCTTTCGTGAAAATGATGGGAAGGAAAATTGTGCTCAAATGTTAGAAGAAGAAGTCTATAAAATTTTTGGCACTAAATTTTTGAATGATGAGCATGATTGCATTATTGTTAGTATGAATTCTCTGAATATCCATGATGCTAATGATATGCAAAGCCATAAGCTTGGGGATGCTATGTTTAATGAAGATGATATTTTTAGTCCCCCAAGTTTTGATGAGAATATTTATTATGATGATAGCATGCCTCGTATTTATGATGATTATATTGATGAAAGTGGGTTTGGAAGAGTGTCAACTTTAGGAAGTAATGATCCCACTATTTTGTAGAGTGTTGAATCTTATTGTGATAATTATGAAAGTGGATTTGGAGAGGTCATGACTTTATTTAGTAATGATTCCACTATCTTGGAGGAGGTTTCAATTGATTATGATGAGAACAAGGTTGCTACTTATGATGATTATTGTGATGACACTTATGTTATAAAAAGTAGTGATGATTATATTTATAAATCTTGTCATAATTATGATTACCCTTTTTCTGAACATTATTCTTTTAATGTGGAAACAATTTATAGTATTCAAGTTTCATATGATACTCCCACTATTCCGAATGAGAAGAAATTTGCTTATGTGGAGAGTAGTAAAATTTCTATGCTTGTGGCTCATGAAAAGAATGCTTTATGTGATGGTTATATTGTTGAATTCATTCATGATGCTACTGAAAATTATTATGAGGGAGGAGTATATGCTTGTAGGAATTGCAATAATATCAAGTTTCCTCTCTACGTGCTTAAAATCTTGAAGTTTTGCTTGTTTTACCTTCCTATGCTAGTTGATTCTTGTTCCCATAAGTTGTTTGCTCATAAAATCCCTATGCATAGGAAGTGGGTTAGACTTAAATGTTCTAGTCATATGCTTCATGATGCTCCCTTTATGTTTCAATCTTATCTTTTATGTGAGCATCATTGAAATCATCATGCCTAGCTCAAAAGGCATTAAAGAAAAGCGCTTGTTGGGAGACAACCCAACATTTACCCCTACTATTTTTATGTGTTCACATGATTAATCTACTGTAGTAATCATGTTTTATAGCTTTTTTTTTCAATAAAGTGCCAAGTAAAGCCTTTGGGATAGTGTGGTTGATAGTTGACTTGATTCTGTGCAAAAACAGAAACTTTTGCGCCCAGTCCCAGAATTGTTTAAATTCACTGGAGCGTGGAAAAACTCTGAATTTTTTACAGTTGATTGGTATACAAATTGTCTACGTTGTCCCATTTTTCATAATTTTTGGAGTAACAGAAGTATGAGCTCAATTCAGATCTTCACAGAATGTTCTTTTTTTGACAGATTCTGTTTTTGATGCATAGTTTGCTTGTTTTCTAGTTTCTATGGCTTATATTGCTTAATATAAATTGTAGAAATGATAGGGTACAGTAGGCATCATTTGAGAAAAATTATTAATCTTGTCTTGACAATAACAAAGTGAAGGATTTGTTTTACTATACTAACGGAGCTTACGAGTTTCCTGTTGAGTTTTGTGTTGTGAAGTTTTCAAGTTTTGGGTGAAGTTTTGATGGACTACGGAATAAAGAGTGGCAAGAGCCTAAGCTTGGGGATGCCCAAGGCACCCCAAGGTAATATTCAAGGACAACCAAGATCCTAAGCTTGGGGATGCCCGCGAAGGCATCCCCTCTTTCGTCTTCGTTCATCGGTAACCTTACTTGGAGCTATATTTTTATTCACCACATGATATGAGTTTTGCTTGGAGCGTCATTTTATTTTATTAGTAGTTACTTTCTGTTACTTAGAGTAATGTTTTTCATCTTTTATTTCAATAAAAAGGTCAAGTATAGCCTTTACCATTCTTATTTTGCAAGTCTATATGTTGCTGTTTTGAAAACAAAAAGTTTTCTATTGTTGTATGAACTCTTCTGGAAAGTCAGAACATGATAAAATCTTGAAATTTTTACATGTTCAGAAATAAAAAAAATTATACAGTGTGGTAATTTTTCAGAATTTTTTGAGTTAGGGAAGTATCAGTACAATTGCACTCTTTACAGACTGTCCTGTTTAGACAGATTGCTGTTATATTTGCATTGTTTGCATATGTTTGCTTGTTTAATGATTCTATTTGAGGATAGGAGTATTAAATATGCAGTGGCATTTAGTATGCAATGTTAAATAATAATTTTAGTGATTTGCTACAGTAGAGAATGATAAGGTTTTGCATTTGATTTATACTAACCTTTCTCACGAGTTCTTGTTGAGTTTTGTGTGGATGAAGTTTTTAAGATTTAGGGAAACCATCATATAAAAGGAATTAAGGAGACACAAAAGCTCAAGCTTGGGGATGCCCAAGGCATCCCAATATAATATCTCAAGAAGTCTCAAGCATCTAAGCTTGGGGATGCCCCGGTTGGCATCCCACCTTCCTTCGTCAAGAATTATCGGTTAGTATCGGTTGAGCCTAAGTTTTTGCTTCTTCACACGATGTGTGCTATTTTTAGAATGTCATTTTATTTTGTTTTGCTTGCTTTTTGAATAAAGTACTTAAGATCTGAAATTTTATTTATGAGAGAGAGTCTTCATATAGCTACATAATTATTTGACTACTCATTGATCTTCACTTATATCTTTTTGGAGTAGTTTGTCATTTACTCTCGTGTTTCACTTATATCCTATGAGTAAATGGTTGAATGAATTGAATATCATAAATCTGAATTTATATATGCTTAAACCATGGGGAGTAATGACTTCACATATAAGAAGTAGAGGTGGTAAATTTATTGAAAGTTAGCAAACATAGTATTGGTCACTTGAACAATTCATGAAAGAATATTGAAGGAAGAGAGATTTCACATATAAATATATTATCTTGGACATCTTCTATGATTGTGAGCCCCATTAATTATTTTCAAACTTGATCAAATTAGTTGAAGTTGGACAAGAAAGACAACATGATGAGTTATGCTTGGGTATATTTGTATAGAAGTTATATTGTTATGGATCCTCCAACATGTGGTGCTTGCTATTTAGAATCTTTTGCTAGCCTAAATTTCTGTACTAAGCGGGAATACTGCTTGTGCATCCAAAATCCTTGAACCAAGTTTCTTCCATGAGTGTCCACCATATCTACCTATATGCGGTATTTACCTACCGTTCCAAGTAAATTTGCATGTGTCAAACTCTAAACCTTCAAATAATAATCTGTTTTGTATGCCCGAATCGCTCATGTAGTGACTAGGGGCTGTCAGTATCTTCCATGCTAGGTGGGTTATTCTCACGATGAGTGTTTATTCACTTATCATTCACGAGAGAGTGGCTGGTAATTGGGATGCCCAGTCCTATGATCAAAAGATCAAAAACAAAATCGCAAATAATTGCAAACAAAACTCCCCCAGGATTGTTGATAGTTGGACGGTACCCATTGTTTCGGACAAGCCGTGGAGTGTGATTGTTGGTGGAGGGGGAGTAAAAACTTTACCTTTCTGTTTGGAAACCGCCTATAATGTATCTAGTATGGAAGATATTGGGAACTCTTGGTTGTTATGTTGACAATGAAAGCATACCTCCCAAAATTATTTTCATCTCTGTTTTAAAAGCTTCGAGCTCTGGCAACTCTGTAAATCCTTGCTTCCCTCTGCGAAGGGCCTATCTTTTACTTTTATGCAAGAGTCAGTAGTATTCCTTCTCATTCCAACCTACTCTTTAGTTGGCAAGCATCATGTGATGGGGAAAGATCTAAGCATATATGGCCATTCAAATATATTTGATCATGGATTATTATTGTTGACAATTATCTATATGATAAATAAGTTGGGAGGCAAAACATTAAGCCCCTATCTTTCTCTGTGTTCGATGGATGCTATTTGTTCTAAAAATATGCTTTGAGTGGTAGCACTCATGGAAGACTATATGATAGTTGAGTATGTGGGATTTGCTAAATCAAAGCTCTTACATAGACCCTTCCTGAAAATAAGATGAATTGCAATTTTTTGATGACTGGGAACCTAGTTTGTTAGTTTTCAAGAAAGTTTATGATCTATGCTTTAACATGTGAATAGCTTGCTACTTGATCATGAGAAGTTTTATGAGATGAGCTACTGTTTATGATTTATAATGATGCTAGAAAAGGTGATTGACATTATCATTGATCAAACTTATGCACTTGCTAGCATTCCACATCGAAAATTCTGTTTTTATCATTTACCTACTCGAGGACGAGCAGGAATTAAGCTTGGGGATGCTTGATACGTCTCCAACGTATCTATAATTTTTGATTGTTCCATGCTATTATATTATCTATCTTGGATGTTTCATATGCATTTATATGCTATTTTATATGATTTTTGGGACTAACCTATTAACCTAGAGCCCAGTGCCAGTTTCTATTTTTTCCTTGTTTTTGAGTTTTACAGAAAAGGAATACCAAACGGAGTCCAATTGACGTGCCAATTTTTGATGATTTTTTATGGACCAAAAGAAGCCCCAGGAGTAAAAGAGTTGGGCCAGAAGAGTCCCGAGCCATCCACGAGGGTGGAGGGCACGCCCTACCCCCTGGGCGCGCCCCCCTATCTCGTGGATGACTCGGAGACCCCCCTGACGTGAGACCGACGCCAAAAATTCCTATAAATACAGAAACCCCCAGAAAGAAACCTAGATCGGGAGTTCCGCCACTGCAAGCCTCTATAGCCACCAAAAACCAATCTAAACCCCGTTCCGGCACCCTGCCGAAGGGGAAAATCATCACCGGTGGCCATCTTCATCATCCCGGCGCTCTCCATGACGAGGAGGGATTATTTCACCCTCGGTGCTGAGGGTATGTACCAGTAGCTATGTGTTTGATCTCTCTCTCTCGTGTTCTTGATTTGGCACGATCTTGATGTACCGCAAGCTTTGCTATTATAGTTGGATCTTATGATGTTTCTCCCCCTCTACTCTCTTGTAATGGATTGAGTTTTCCCTTTGAAGTTATCTTATCGGATTGAGTCTTTAAGGATTTGAGAACACTTGATGTATGTCTTGCATGTGCTTATCTGTGGTGACAATGGGATATTCACGTGATCTACTTGATGTATGTTTTGGTGATCAACTTGCGGGTTCTGTGACCTTGTGAACTTATGCATAGGGGTTGGCACACGTTTTCGTCTTGACTCTCCGGTAGAAACTTTGGGGCACTCTTTGAAGTTCTTTGTGTTGGTTTGAATAGATGAATCTGAGATTGTGTGATGCATATCGTATAATCAAACCCGCGGATACTTGTGGTGACATTGGAGTATCTAGGTGAAATTAGGGTTTTGGTTGATGTGTATCTTATGGTGTTATTTTAGTACGAACTCTAGGGCTGTTTGTGGCACTTATAGGAATAGCCCAATAGATCGATCAGAAAGAATACCTTTGAGGTGGTTTCGTACCCTACAATAATCTCTTCGTTTGTTCTCCGCTATTAGTGACTTTGGAGTGACTCTTTGTTGCATGTTGAGGGATTTTTATATGATCTAATTATGTTATCATTGTTGAGAGAACTTGCACTAGTGAAAGTATGAACCCTAGGCCTTGTTTCAAAGCATTGCAATACCCTTTTCGCTCACTTTTATCGCTTGCTACCTTGCTGTTTTTATATTTTCAGATTACAAAAACCTATATCTACTATCCATATTGCACTTGTATCACCATCTCTTCGCCGAACTAGTGCACCTATACAATTTACCATTGTATTGGGTTTGTTGAGGACACAAGAGACTCTTTGTTATTTGGTTGCAGGGTTGCTTGAGAGAGACCATCTTCATCCTACGCCTCCAATGGATTGATAAACCTTAGGTCATCCACTTGAGGGAAATTTGCTACTGTCCTACAAACCTCTGCACTTGGAGGCCCAACAACGTCTACAAGAAGAAGGTTGTGTAGTAGACATCAGGGGGCGGCTATTTATAGCCTAGGGAGCAGCCCGACATGATAAGACATAAATGCCCTTCAATGATATGACCGTTAGGTCGGTAGGATATTTGGACAGCTGGCGCGTAGCACAGCAATAGTCGGAAATTTGAGCTCTCAAATTCCTCAGGGCTATCATGTTGCTCACTTGTAGGCAATCCGCACTGGCGAATTCCTAACTCCTCAGTTAGAACAAATTCCTCAGAGAACAGAAGAAATTCGTCTCTGTCAATGAAGAAATTGACTGAACTGTATGAGATTTCCAATGGCTTCACTCGAAAGGATTGGGTACGTGTAGGATTTTTAGATGAGCATCACTTGGAAACTTTTCCTTAGTTTTACCTCAACCCCCTTTAACAGTACGGTGTTTCCTATGACTCAAGAAGAAGAAAATGAAACTACGAAAACAAAAGTCTTCACGCTTCATAATCCTCGCATGAATAGCAAGTCTTCAAGGTCACACCAATTTCCTCACTTTCAAAGTCTTCAAGAAAACCAAAGTCTTCAACTGAAGACATTCATTTTTAGGGGTCGACTTTCATCGTAAATATCAAACTCCTCATAGACTTATAGACCTGTGCACACTCATAAACACATTAGTCCCTTGACCTATAAGTCTTTAATACACCAAAATCACTAAGGGGCACTAGATGCACTTACAATCTCCCCCTTTTTGGTGATTGATGACAATATAGGTTAAGTTTTCAATGGGGATAAACATATGAAGTGTAAATACTGATATTGAGGAATTTGATTGCAAGATATAGAAGAACTCCCCCTGAAGATGTGTATATGAGGAATTTGCTTTGAATAGAAAATGCACATTGCAGAGTAATATCATGGAGATCTCCCCCTATATCTTGTAATTCATACACGCATTTAACATATGATATGAAGAATTTGAAATGCATGATGAAATATGGTGTCTGACAAATTCAGCATGCGTGCATTAAGGTACTTGAGGAATAAGCATGCAGAACAGTAGTTCAAAAGAGTCAGACCACCATAGGACTTAAGTTTACAACTCATCAGAGCAAACACTTCAGAAGAGCAAGAGTTGTAACTTAACAAAAAAATGCCCATATATATAGACCCGCTTGAAGAATAACTCAAATTTCTCCCCCTTTGTCATCGAATGACCAAAAGGGACGAAAAATGAGGACTTACGCCCCTGAAGAATATCATCATGATGTCGATGGAGGAGCGCCAGCTTTGTTGGGGTCGTCCGTTGAGGTAGGGCCTGCCGTAGTGTCGTTCAAATCTTTAGCTTCATCCGTCTCGCGCGATGAAGAATATGAACTGGCGATGAGCTGAGGAACTTTGACCTTCTTGAACTTCTTCGAAGGTGGCTGAGACCAGTCAAAGTCCTGTTGGAAGCCCATCTCCTTGAGATCTTCAGCACTATAAAGATTCGACAGAATAGCCCAAGTGCGGTCAAAGACTTCATGCATGTAGTAATGATTCTTCTTCACAGTATTTTGAGTGACTGTCATGTTCTGAAGAATTGCACCAAACTGACGCTTGACCCACTTGTGATTTCGATCAACCTTCTGATGAAGACTGAGGAGAAGTTCACGAGCAGTCATCACACGTGGAGCTGTGGCTTGAGGATTTTGTTCTGAAGCTTTGGCGGTAGAATCTTGTGTTGCAGAGTCATCATTGGTGGAGTAGGATGCAGCTTTGCGAAACTGTCCATCCAATGGACGAGTGCCTTCATCTATAATAGCAGCCTTGCCCTTCTCATCAGCTGTGGAAATAGTCTGCTTGAGGACTTCAATAGGTGGCAAATAGCTGAGATGATTCTGAAAGTCAGCCTGATAATGAATTGAAGACCTTGATCTGATGAATTTCATGATCCAGGAAGCATAAGGCTTCAACTCAAAAGGTGACAGAGCAGCATTGGCCAAAGTCCTCATGAAGAAATCGTGGTAGTTGATGGGAATACCATGAATGATATTGAACAGCAGATTCTTCATAATGCCAACAACCTCTTCGTCATCAGAGTTGTGGCCCTTGATTGGACTGAGGGTTTTGGTCAATATGCGATAAACTGTCCTTGGCACATAAAGCAATTCCTTGACGAGGAATGTGGTCCTTGGAATTTGGCCAGCCTTCAAAGGCTTCATCAGTACTTGCATCAAATGATTTGAGAGTTCAGGTTCCTCATAGATGAGTCTAGCACCTTCAGTGGGAGGATTGACTGGGACGGCGTGAAGCAATTCAGAGGCCGGTGCTTTGAAATGAGTATTTTCGGTCATCCAGTCTAGCACCCATGAATTTACATCTTCAACATTTCCAGTGATATGCAGTGTGGCGTAGAACTGAAGAATGAGTTCTTCGTTCCAGTCGCAGATGTCGGTGCAAAAGTTGAGCAGCCCAGCGTCATGAAGAACACTGAGGACTGGGGTGAAGCACGGAAGAGACTCCATATCCACATGAGGAATTTGCTCATGTGCAAAAATCTTGTCTTTATCAAACAGCAGTGAGGAATAGAAATTCATTTGAGTGGCCATCCAGAAACGCTTGCGACGAAGTCGAGCAGAGTCATAAGGATTGTAGTCAGAGAAGAATTGATGCTCAGTAAAGAAGTCATCAGCCTTGAACTTCTGCTTCGTGGTATGAGGATTTTGTGGCTTGGGCTGAAGATTGAAAGTTGAAGTCTTCACAGCCTCTTGATGCACAACCTTTGGAGCCACATGCTGAGGAATTTCAGTAGCTATATCAGCAGCAGCCTTGGCCTCCATTTCTTCAGCACTAGCGGCTGGAACTTCTTCAGGAATAGAATGAAGTGAAGATTGAGGTCCATCAGAGCCCGTATGAATTTCTTCAGTTGGCACAGGGGACTGAGGAACTTGATGTAGTGGGGTTGTCAGAGGTGAATTGGGGTGATGACTTTCCCAAAAGTCATCATTCAGAATAGGAGTTGTGGACCCAATATCCACATCCTCATCTTCTTCATCAATTTCTTCGATGCCTGCCTCTTCAGCTGTGAACTGAGGCATGGGCGATGATACCAGCAGAGTTGAAGGGATATCATCCACTTCAATGTCTTCATCCAACTGCTCTGATGAAGCTGCAGAAGGATTTTCTTTATCACAGTCATCAGGTATGACATATTCCTCACCAAAGGGAACAATCTCCTTTGATGGCATGCTTGATATTGGAACATCATCAATTGGGTTTTCAGTTGAGCTCGTCAAAGTCTTCACTTTCTTGGGAGCTGAAGACTCTGAAGATGCTGATGCTTTCCTTTTCTTCACCGCAGCCTTCTCTGCGGCTTTGGTCTTCTTCGCGTCCAATGCAGAAGGAAGGTGGACATCTTTCATCTGTGATGACTTTGCAGGAGGAGCAGATGAAATTGGTTGAATTTCTTCAGGCACAACTGATGCAGTTACCCTGGCTTGTTCAGATTCCTCAGGCGCAGTTGCAGATGCATCAACTAGCCTGGTTTGCTCTTCAGGCGCAACATTGGAGGTTGCCCTGGCATTTTCTTCAGAGATTGGAATTTCTTCATCAGCCCTGGTGCTTTCATTTTCTTCAACAGTCTGATTTTCATCAGCTATGCTTGCATGTTCTTCAGTGGGCTGAGCAGATGTTTCAGTCTGAGGAATTTCGGGTTGCGATGAAGCTGCAACATTTGGAGTGAATCCCTTTGCCATTTTTACGAATCTGACTTTGACACCTTACCAATCTGCACGGTATGCGTTGAATTCATCACTGAGTGCTTTGATCTCAGCCTGCATGGTCACAAGTTCTTCAAGAGATATTTTCACAACATTGTTCTTCTGAAAACGCTCCTTCTTGTACTGAGCCTTCTTCACCTGCCTGGCCTTTTCAAATTTCCATTTTTCTTTATTAATGAAGGCTGTCAACATGTGACTTTGACCAAGAGTGAGGTTTAATTCAGGCAAAGGTGTGTTAGGGTTCTTGTGCCATAGATCAATGAAATCAAGGATCTTCCTCAGATCTAGCATGAGGGGAACAACACTGCCTTTGGCACTAGCGGCCCTTTGTTGTCGATCTCTGATGATCTCAGCTAATTCTTCATCATCAGCTTCGTCTTCGCTTGACGGAACCTGAAAGGCGACCTGCTTCTTGTGAGGACTTGGCCTTGTGCCTCGTCCAGCAGTGGCCTTTTTCTTCAGCAAGGTCAGAGCTGTTGAAGACTGAGGTGGAGCTGAGGAACTTGCAGCGGCTCCTGAAGCAATTGAGATTCCAGTAGTCCTTTGGCATGTTGCCAGATGCACAGGTGCTGAGGACTTTGTAGGAGCAGCTGAGGATTTTGCAACTGAGGTAGTTGGAGCTGCTTTTGAAGAAGTCGCTTGAGGATCAGGCCGTGAGGGCATTGCAGCTGAGGAACTTGTCTTGACCTGCTGATTTCTTTGTCATAGCCTTCTTAGGCTTGCTAGCAGAGGCCTCAGCAGCAGCAGCAGGAGAATCTTCGTTGAATTTCTTCACTGCCTCCTTAGCCATTTTGGCCAGCTTGGGTTGACGCTTAGCCCACTCCTTGGGAAATTCTTCACCTCTTCTGATGCTTGTGGGATCAGCTTCTTGGCCTGGAGCCAATGGAGGTCTTGGACATGGAGGGTTAACAGCGAATTTCTTCATGTACTTTGGAGTCACATATCGATACTCCCTCCATTCTCTTGCCCATCTCCTCTCAATCTTCTGAATGCGCACTTTGCGCTGATTTTTGTTCTCCTTGCCATGAGTTGCTTCATCAGGAGTACAATATTCATCATAGATGTCTTCAGGGATCTCAAAAGCAGTATTTGTCTCTGGCCTCTTTCCTCCCTTCTGAGGTCTTTTACCATCAGCCATTTTCTTCACTTGAGGATTTTGAACAATGGATGTTTCTGAGGAAGTGTGCAACTTATCTTCAAGAAATGCTGCAAATGAGTTAAGTTGATGAGAACCTAGTGATTCAGCAGTAGACATTTTGTACCTGTAAACAGAGTATATGTGCGAAGAATTTGGAGAGGTCATATGCGTTCTCAAAAGTTTTTCAAAAGTGTCAAGTTTGAGGAATTTGACCAGGGGTGTCTTGAGGAATTTCACTAAGCGTTCTTTACTTAGGTTCCAGAGTTGTATAGATTAGAAATCCACACAATTGAGGAATCTTGAAGAAAAACGTTGCGTAGAGAAACAGATCAAGAACAGAAGCAAGTTGGTGTTTAAGAACATGAAAGTTGAAGAATAAACACCTTTTGAAGATTTTGTGGAAATCAGCAGAATCAACAAGGGCAGTAAAAATAGATTTTATTTACCCTTGATGAAGAACACGATGAACTGAGAGTAGCAGTGGAGAAGCTCGTCCGTTCAGATCTTCCACGCCCTAACTTGGCAATGGAAAACAGCTACGGCGGCGGCGAAGTGAAGATTTCCGCGGCTGGCGCGAGTACGATGGCGACGAGGTCGAGGCAGTGAAGCTCTTCCTCACCGGCGAGGATGGAGTGTAGAGGCGGCGCTAGGTCAGAGAGCTCGAGTGAGGGGAGTGAGATCGAGCGGAGTAAATGGGATCTTGAGGAGGGCGAGGGGTATTTATAGCCGAGGTGAAAAACCGCTCGTCCAAAGTAAATGGACGAACGTGCCCCTGACCCTTCTCATCCTAGCGACATTTGTCACCCACGTACTGTGAAGTGGAGATCGTGGGTGAATGGATAAATCTTACCGAGGGATGTGGAACGGTTTGAGCGGCAAAAGCCGAAAATTCAGATAAGAATATTTTAATGTTTCGTTCGCAAATTCTTCATCTGTCAAGGACACAGTGAAAACTTTTAACGGGTTTCAAATAGAATGCACATGAAGAATTTGTGAACAGACTGGGTTGAGTTTAGCATAGAGGGGGAAAGGGTCCGATCACATTCACTTAGGTAAAAGTCAACTTGAAGAATTAGCAATAAGTGAATGCTGTAGAGGACTGAAAACTCATATATATATATATATATATATATATATATATATATATATATATATATATATAGTCAATGAAGAACATAGTCGGAAAGAGTGAAGACTTTGCAAAGTTGAAGAATTTGAACAACTAAAGAATTTCAATCAGAAGAAAAACTCAAATTGAAGATTTTCAACTTTTGTTGGTGGCGTGACCCACCATGTAAGAATGGTGATTTCAGACGCCGCGCACAATTGTCGTAGGGCTCTGAGAATCAAATTCTTCGTTAATTTCTTCACACTTAGAGGGTTAGTCTTCATTGATTGAAGAAAAACGTTACTTCATGTGTTGCACATCTAAGTCATCAATTTTGCATAAGTGTTAGGATGTGTGTCCTTTTCAAAGAACATTCAAAGATTCTAAGATATTTACCTCACACCGCAACTTGCTAAATCTCTTCTCATCCAAGGGCTTTGTGAAGATATCGGTTAGCTGTTCTTCAGTCTTCACGTGCTCGATACAGATGTTGCCCTTCAATACATGATCTCAAAGAAAATGATGACGAATCTGGATGTGCTTTGTCTTTGAGTGCTGAACTGGGTTATGAGCAATCTTGATGGCACTCTCGTTGTCACAGAAGAGTGGCACATTCTTCACATTGATGTCGTAGTCCTTGAGGGTTTGCTTCATCCACAGCAATTGAGCACAGCAAGAACCAGCAGCAATATACTCAGCTTCAGCAGTAGAGAGTGATACGCAGTTCTGCTTCTTCGAGGACCAACATACTAAAGACCGTCCGAGTAAATGGCATGTGCCAGATGTTGACTTGCGATCCACTCGATCACCAGCATAGTCAGAGTCAGAATATCCAATGAGATCAAAAGCCGAGCCCTTGGGATACCATAATCCAAGTGTTGGAGTGTGAGCTAGATATCGAAGAATATGTTTCACAGCCTTATGGTGTGATTCCTTCGGTGTAGCTTGAAAACGGGCACACATGCAAACACTAAGCATAATATCTGGCCTAGATGCACATAGGTACAATAAAGAGCCAATCATGGAGCGGTATACCTTTTGATCGAAGTCTATACCATTTTCATCAGTGCATAGATGGCCATTTGTGGGCATCGGGATTTTGACGCCTTTGCAATCTTGCATTCTGAATTTCCTCAGAACGTCCTTGAGGTATTTCTCTTGAGAAATGAAGATGCCATTTCGTTGTTGACGAATTTGAAGACCTAAGAAGAATTTCAATTCTCCCATCATGGACATTTGATATTCCTTACTCATCATATAAGCAAATTCGTCACTGTAATGTTGGTTAGTACAGCCAAAGATAATATCATCAACATATATTTGGCACACGAATAATTCATCATCATATGTTTTGGTGAAAAGAGTTGGGTCAAGTGAACCGGGTTTGAAGCCTTTCTTCATGAGAAATTCCTTCAGAGTATCATACCATGCCCGAGG
The DNA here is from genome assembly GCA_011799875.1 of Thinopyrum elongatum. NCBI lineage: Eukaryota > Viridiplantae > Streptophyta > Magnoliopsida > Poales > Poaceae > Thinopyrum > Thinopyrum elongatum. The sequence goes on along the minus strand of CM022302.1, from coordinate 67,530,607 downwards.
GGCCTGCTTGAGGCCATAGAGGGCCTTATTGAGTCTGAAGACTTGATCAGGATGCTTAGGATCTTCAAAACCTGGGGGTTGAGCAACATACACTTCTTCCTCAAGCTTACCATTGAGGAATGCACTTTTCACATCCATTTGATATAAGATGATATTATGATGGTTAGCATAAGCAAGCAATATGCGAATAGCCTCAAGTCTAGCAACAGGTGCAAATGTTTCATCGAAATCAATTCCTTCAACCTGTGTGTAGCCTTGAGCTACAAGACAAGCCTTGTTCCTCACCACTAGGCCATTTTCATCTTGCTTGTTGCGGTAGATCCATTTGGTGCCGATGATATTGTGCTTGCGTGGGTCTGGTCGCTTGACAAGTTCCCAGACATTGTTCAGCTCGAATTGATGTAATTCCTCTTGCATCGCTTGAATCCATTCAGGCTCCAGAAAGGCCTCATCAACTTTGGTGGGCTTTGTGATAGAGACGAAAGCAAAATGCCCACAAAAGTTAGACAAATGTGAAGCTTTTGAGCGAGTGAGAGGACCCGGTGCGTTGATGTCATTGATGATTCTCTCAATCTGCACTTCATTTGCAACGCGAGGATGAGCAGGTTGATGACTTTGATTCGGCTCAGCATTTTCTTCAGAGCCATTTTCTTCAGATGCACCAGCATGATTTTCTTCATGATCAGGAATGACTTGTTCAGCCGATTCTTCAATGGGTATGACATCCTCAGTAGCCTTTAGCTTGATGGATTCCTCAGGAGTCATTTCATCTAGCATAGGAGTTAGGTGCTCTCTTTGCGAGCCATTAGTTTCATCGAACCGCACATCCACAGTTTCAACAACCTTGTGGTGAAAGGTGTTGAAGACTCTGTAGGTGTGCGAGTCCTTTCCGTAACCAAGCATAAAACCTTCATGTGCTTTTGGTGCCAATTTAGAATTGTGATGAGGATCTCTAATCCAGCATTTAGCACCGATGACTTTGAAATAACTCACATTGGGTTTCTTGTCAGTGAGGAGTTCATATGAGGTCTTCTTGAAGAATTTGTGAAGATATACCCTGTTGATGATGTGGCATGCAGTATCAATTGCCTCAGGCCAGAAGCGACGAGGTGTCTTGTATTCATCAAGCATGGTGCGAGCCATCTCAACAAGAGTCCTGTTCTTGCGCTCCACAACGCCATTCTGCTGAGGAGTGTATGGGGCAGATAGCTCGTGAGTAGTACCAAGTTCATCAAGATAGTCATCAAGACCTGTATTCTTGAACTCAGTCCCATTGGCACTCCGGATATGCTTGATCTTCACACCGAAATTCGTCGAAGCCCTTGAAGAAAATCGTCTGAAGACTTCCTGCACTTCAGTTTTGTAAGTAATGACATGCACCCATGTGTAACGAGAATAATCATCAACAATGACAAAGCCATATAGAGATGCTGCATTTGTTAGTGTGGCATAATGAGTAGGGCCAAAGAGGTCCATATGAAGCAATTCAAAAGGACAAGAGGTAGTCATGATAGTCTTCGAGGGGTGCTTGGCTCTGGTCATCTTTCCAGCCTCACAAGCCCCACAAAGATGATCTTTGAGGAATTTCACACCCTCAATGCCAATGACGTGCTTCTTCTTCACAAGCGTGTGTAAGTTCCTCATGCCAGCATGACCCAGTCATCGATGCCATAGCCAGCCTTCTGAAGCTTTTGCAAGTAGACATGTGGCAGGCTCTGGTCCTGCAGAGAAATCAACAATATACAAGTCTCCTCTACTAAAGCCTTCGAAGACTATGGAATTGTCAGATTCCATGAGCACTAAGCAACGATATTTGCCAAAGACAACAACCATATCAAGATCACAAAGCATTGAGACAGACATGAGGTTGAATCCGAGGGACTCGACAAGCATGACTTTGTCCATGTGTTGATCCTTTGACATTGCAACCCTACCTAGACCCAATACCTTGCTTTTGCCTTTGTCAGCGTAGGTGATATGCTTCAAATGTGATGGAGATAAAGGAGTGTTCATCAGTAAGCACTTGTCACCGGTCATGTGATTAGTACATCCACTGTCGAGGACCCACTCAGTAGCTTTGGGTAAATCATCCTACAGATGAATTAGTGCATCTTAAGAACACATATACTTCAGAGTGAAGAATCTGACATCAAATTCATCAGACAAAATTTCATCAATTAATTCAACATATGTATATATAGTAGTATGAGGACGTGAGAAATGACAAAATCATTTCTTCATGATTAGCTTGCGTCCTTTCAAGCATTTCAGGTCTCCAGAAAATTCTTCAGACGATCTAGTTCGTCTGGAGACCTGACCCTGCATAAGAGGTTAGTTCTTTTTCTTCACCACCCACATCTGGAGGGGTGGAAAAGAGTTCATCATTCTGCGAGCTCCATAAGAGAAAGGTGGCATTGAAGCCAAAGCGCTTCGTTTCACAGGAGAGGGATTAGTATAGGCATATGAGTAAGCAGAGAAATTCTTCGAGGACTTATGAACATAATGATTTGAACAAAAATGCACATAATCAGAACTCTTAGATTTTCCCTGCAAAACAGAAGCATTAGCATGATGATCATATGAGGATTTGGATCCACGTGAGGAATTTGATCCATAAGAGGACTTGGATCCATATGAAGAATTTGATCAGGGGTTCCTATTCTTCACACGTGGTGTCATGAGGACATTCACCTGAAGACTTTCAAGGCACCTTTTGGGAACCCAGATTTTCTTCATAGGGGGACCATTCCTGCAGTTAGTTCCAACATATCTAGCAAATACTTCACCATTCTGATTTTTGAACAGTTTATAGTTGGAGTCAAATGACTCATCAGATGAATACGAGGATTCACAAGTAAAGCCAGATAAAGTGGATGGATCTACGGGAGGTCCCTTCGCAGCAACCCACGAGGTTTTGCGATACTGCTCAGGCTTCCAGTAGGTTCCATCAGCATTGAGTTTCCTCTCAATGGAAATACCGTCTTTCCTAGGGTTCCTGTTCAAGATCTGCTTTTTGAGCACATCATAAAAAATCTGATGCCCTTTGAGGCTTTTGTACATGCCTGTCACATACAATTCCTTCAACCCTGCATTATCATCAGTGATACTTGTGTTATCCTCAGATGAGGAATTTGTGACCACAGAGTCAGTTGAAGAATTTGCAGCAATAGAAGCATTTGAACTTTCAGGTGAAGAATTAGCAGTTTCACGTTCAATGCATTTCAAGCATGGTGGAATAAATTCTTCCTCAGCGGAACTGATCTGTTGGGCTTCATGACTCACCCTTAGCTTCTCAAGATCTTGCTTTCTTTGAAGAAATTCATAAGAAAGCTTCTCATGATCGGCTAAGAGAGTTTCATGACGACTTTGAAGGTTGTCAAACTTAGACTGTAGTTGCTGAAGATTATCAGTCGGTGTTTGAGTTCGATCCATTTCCTCACCTAACAGGTCATCGCTTTTGTCTAGCATATTTTGAACCTTTTCCAAAGCCTTTTGTTGTTTAACAACAATATTAGCAAGTTTGGAATAGCTGGGTTTGAGGTTATCATCAGATTCATCCTCACTTGATTCAGAGGAGGGATATTTGAGTACCTTGGCACCTTTTGCCATGAAGCAATAGGTGGGAGCATAGTCATCGTTGCCGACATCAGCAGCGTTGGGGAAGCCATTTTCCTCAGTGTTGAAGATGGACTCGCTGACGTAAGCAGTAGCGAGGGTTAGGCTCGCCACACCAGAGTCTGACTCCTCAGATGCCTCCTCTTCCTCATGTTCCTCAGATTCAGCTTCAGAGTCCATTTCCTTGCCAATGAATGCCCGAGCCTTCTTGGAACTGCTCACCTTGTGAGATGAGGACTTTGAAGATTTTGATGATGAGGACTTTGAAGATTTCTTTTTCTTCTTAGAGTCATCTGAACTATCATCCTTGTATTTCTTCTTCTTTGATTCCTTTTCCCACTGAGGACAATCAGTTATGTAGTGACCAGGTTTCTTGCATTTGTGGCAAGTTCTCTTCTTGTAATCACGGGATGAGGAATCTGATTTCATGTCATCAGCTCTTAAGGATTTTCCAAATCAGCCACGTCTAGAGAACTTCTGGAATTTCCTCACGAGCATTGCTAGCTCCTGACTCAGTTCTTCAGGATCACCAAGGCTGCTACCAGAATCTTCATCTTCAGATTCAGAGACTGCCTTGGCCTTCAATGCGGGAGATCTACCATGGCTCGGTCCGTAGAGGTCTCTCTTCTCAGCAAGTTGGAACTCATGAGTATTTAGCCTCTCGAGGATATCAGCAGGATCAAGTGACTTGTAGTCTCCACGTTCTTGAATCATCAGTGCCAGTGTATCAAATGTGGAATCGAGTGACCTCAGCAATTTCTTCACCACCTCATGGTCAGTGATGTCAGTGGCACAAAGTGCTTGAAGCTCGTTTGAAATGTCAGTGAGGCGATCAAAGGTTTGTGAACATTTTCATTGTCGAGTCTTTTGAAGCGGTTGAAGAGATTGCGAAGAACGTCAACTCGAGAGTCACGTTGAGTTGAGACTCCTTCGTTGACCTTGGACAGCCTATCCCAGATAAGCTTAGCTGTCTACAAAGCACTCACTCTACCATACTGCCCTTTGCTCAGATGGCCACATATGATATTCTTCGCTTGAGAGTCAAGTTGCTTGAATCTCTTCACATCAGCAGCGTTCACGGAAGGAGTGACGGAGGGAACACCATTTTCCACGACGTACCAGAGATCGTTGTCAATTGCCTCAAGATGCATGCGCATCTTGTTCTTCTAGTAGGGGTAGTCCGTCCCATCAAAGGTAGGACACCCAGCCGAGACCTTGATCATGCCTGCAGTCGACATAACTAAAATTCCAGGTGGTTAAACCAAAATCACACAGAACAAGGGAGTACCTTGCTCTGATACCAATTGAAAGTGCGTTATATCGACTAGAGGGGGGGGTGAATAGGCGATTTTTACAAATTCGTCAGTGACGAATTTCAAGGTGAGGAAATTCCTAAGCAACAAACTACTTAGCAGCAGAATAAGTACTCAGATGCATACATAACATGGCATAAGCACAGTCATCATGATGAAATGAAATAGGCAAGAGTACAGGTAGCGTGATACACAGGATAAGCAGGCTAAAGACTAAGTGGCTGAAGAAATAGGATTGAGGAAATTGAGAAAGTCTTCAGTCAAAGTCTTCACATAGTAACGATCAAGTACATTAACACATGAATGAGGAAATGGAAGGGTTGAGGAAATAGAACCAGTAGCTCGGTGAAGACAATGATTTGGTAGACCAGTTCCAACTGCTGTGACAATTGTATGTTTGGTTGGAGCGGCTAGGTATTTAAACCTGAGGACACACAGTCCTCACCGTATTCTCCTTGAGCTAAGGTCACACAGACCTCGCCCAATCACTCGTGGTAAGTCTTCACAGGTGACTTCAAACCTTCATAGACTTGGTCACTCGGTGATCCACAATTCCTCTTCGATGCTCTAGACCATAACGCCTAACTGTCTGGAGGATGCACAGTCCTCAAAGGTAACAAGCGTCGGTTCCACACAGGAACAATCTCTTCAGTGATGCTCAATCACTTTGGGTTTGTAGGTGTTTGGGTTTTGGGTTTTTCCTCACTTGATGATTTTCGCTCAAAGTCCTCGGAGGATGGGATGCTCTCAATGACAAGTGTCAGTTTCTCTCGGAGCAGCCAACCAGCTAGTGGTTGTAGGGGTGGCTATTTATAGCCTAGGGAGCAGCCCGACATGATAAGGCATAAATGCCCTTCAATGATATGACCGTTAGGTGGGTAGGATATTTGGACAGCTGGCGCATAGCACAGCAACGGTCGGAAATTTGAGCTCTCAAATTCCTCAAGGCTATCATGTTCCTCACTTGTAGGCAATCCACACTGGCGATTTCCTAACTCCTCAGTCAGAACAAATTCCTCAGAGAACAGAAGAACTTCGTCTCTGTCACTGAAGAAATTGACTGAACTGTATGAGATTTCCAATGGCTTCACTCGAAAGGATTGGGTAGGTGTAGGATTTTGAGATGAGCATCACTTGGAAACTTTTCCTTAGTTTTACCCCGACCCCCTTTAACAGTACGGTGTTTCCTATGACTCAAGAAGAAGAAAATGAAACTACGAAAACAAAAGTCTTCACGCTTCATAATCCTCGCATGAATAGCAAGTCTTCAAGGTCACACCAATTTCCTTACTTTCAAAGTCTTCAAGAAAACCAAAGTCTTCAAATGAAGACATTCATTTTTAGGGGTCGACTTTCATCGTAAATATCAAACTCCTCATAGACTTATAGACCTGTGTACACTCATAAACACATTAGTCCCTTAACCTATAAGTCATCAATACACCAAAATCACTAAGGGGCACTAGATGCACTTACAGAAGGAAATGACAAGCGATTTTCAGCAAGGTAATATCTGCAAGCACTGAAATTATAAGTAACGGGTAGTTTGTTAGCAAGATAATTTGTAATGAGCAAGTAACGGTAATGGTAACAAAAGTGCAGCAAGGTAGCCCAATCCTTTTGAGGCAAAGGATAGGCCAAAATGAACTCTTATGATAAGCAAAGCGTTCTTGAGGGTACACGGGAATTTCATCTAGTCACTTTCATCATATTGGTTTGATTTGTGTTCGCTACTTTGATAATTTGATATGTGGGTGGACCGGTGCTTAGGTGCTGTTCTTACTTGAACAAACCTATTACTTATGATTAACCCCCTCGCAAGCATCCGCAACTACGAGAAAAGTATTAAGAATAAATCTAACCATAGCATTAAACTTTTGAATCCAAATCAGTCCCTTACGGAATAGCACATAAACTAGGGTTTAAGCTTCTGTCACTCTCGCAACCCATCATCTAATAACTACTCCACAATGCATTCCCTTAGGCCCTAATAAGGTGAAGTGCCACGTAGTCGACGTTCACATGACACCACTAAGGGAATCACAACATACATATCATCAACATATCGAACACATATCAAGTTCACATGATTACTTGCAACAAGATTTCTCCCGTGACCTCAAGAACAAAAGTAACTACTCACTAATGATAATCATGCTCAAGATTAGAGGGGTATTAAATAGCATAATGGATCTGAACATTTAATCTTCCACCAAATAAACCATATAGTAATCAACTACAAGATGTAATCAACACTACTAGTCACCCACAAATACCAATCTATAGTTCCGGTACAAAGATTGAACACAAGAGATGAACTAGGGTTTGAGAGGAGATTGTGCTGTTGAAGATGTTGATGGAGATTGCCCTCCCCAAGATGGGAGAGTTGTTGGTGATGATGATGACGATGATTTCGCCCTCCGAGAGGGAAGTTCCCCCGGCTGAATCGCTCCGCCGGAGGGCAAAAGTGCTCCTTCCCAAGTTCCACCTCAAGACGGCGGCGCTTCATACCGAAAGTCCTCTCCTTATTTTTTCTAGGGCAAAATGACTTATATACCAGAAGAGGGGCACCGGAGGTGGGCCGAGGAGGGCACAACCCACCAGGGCGCACCTGGGCTCCCTGGTGCGCCCAGGTGGGTTGTGCCCACCTGGTGGGCCCCCTCTGGTACTTATTTGCTCCAATAATTCTTATTTATTCCATAAAAATTCCTCGTGAAATTTCAGCTCATTTGGAGTTGTGCAGAATAGGTAGCCTGACGTAGCTTTTTCAGGTCCAGATTTCTAGCTGCCGGAATTCTCCCTCTTTGTGTCAACCTTGCATATTATGAGAGAAATGGCATTAGAATTACTCCAAAAAGCATTATTATGCATAGAAACATCATAAATAACAGTAGGAAAACATGATGCAAAATGTACGTATCAACTCCCCCAAGCTTAGACCTCGCTTGTCCTCAAGCGAAAACCGAAATCGAAAAACATGTCCACATGCTTAGAGAGTGAGAGGTGTTGATAAAAATAAAATACGGACATAGAAGCATCATGTATATTATTATAACAGCAACAAACTTTAGCATAGAACTTTATCATAGAACTTTTATCATATAACTTCTCATGAACAAGTAACAATTCATCACAACATCGAAGTTTAAAGCATAAACTCTATTGAAAACCAACAAACTATGTTTTCAGTCAACTTTGCAACTACAATTCATCATCTTTTCAGGAAGGGTCACGTATCGGAGCCTTTTTGGCAAGTCCACATACTCAACCATCATATAGTCTTCTCTGATTGCTAACACTCACCGCATACACATGAGCAAAACATTTCAACTGGACACATAGAAAGATAGGGGCTTATAGATTCGCCTCCCAACATACTCACCTCGAGGGTGATGTCAACAATAATAACTCATGCTACTCATATCCAACTGAATATATGTGCCTAGATCTTTCCTCACCACATGATGCTTGCCAAAAGAGAAAATAAAAAGGAATAGAGAGAAGAACTTTGACTCTTGCATAAAAGTAAATACATAAAAGTAAAAGATAGGCCCTTCGCAGAGGGAAGCAGAGGTTGCCATGCGCTTATTTGTTTGTATGCTCAATCTCTTAGTGCAAAATAATGTCACGTTATATTGCCCCTTGTGATAGCAACCTTTATTATGCAGTCTGTCGCTTTTATTCTTTGCCATCACAAGTTCGTACAATGCTCAATTTTCTCTTACACTAAATGATCCAACACTTTTAGAAGCAATTTTTATTGACCTTTTTGCACCGATGTCAACTTACTTGAAGGATATTACTCAATCCATAGGTAGGTATGGTGGACTCTCAAAATAAGATTTGGGTTTAAAGGTTTTTGGATGCACAAGTAGTATCTCTACTTAGTGCAGAATTTTTGGCTGGCAAAGATGGGGGCTAGCACCACATGTTAAAGGATCTATGACAATATAACTTCTATGTGAATATGAACAAACATAAATCATTACGTTGTCTTCCTTGTCCAACGTCAACAATTTTGGCATATAATATTTTGGTGGGGGCTCACAATCACAAAAGATGTCCAAGATAGTATATTTGCATGTGAATCTTATCTTCCCTTATTAATTATTTCATGAATTGCATCATTGACCAATGCTATGTTTGTCAATCTCCAATAAAATTTTCTACTTATACTCTTCCTTATGTGATGTCATTACTTACCATAAAATTAGCATATGATCCTTTTCATTTATTTCCTTTCTTTTTATTGAACATGAAAGTAAAGAAAACAAAACTCAAACTAAACTTTATTATATATATCTTGCACACAATTACAAAGATAGATCACGAAGCAAACACTCGAAAAGAAAGGATCGAACTAAACTTTTATTCATCTAAAGCAAAAGATAACTATGGATCGAACTAAGATAAGTAAAGGCAAAAGATAGTGGAGGTGATACAATACCGGGGCACCTCCCCCAAGCTTGGCACAAGCCAAGGGGAGTGCCCATACCCGATACTCAATTTTCCTTTGGTGATGAAGAAGGAGGTGGTGGTGATGAAGTAGAGGGTTTGTCTTTCTTCCTTAGCTTACGCTTGAGGATGGAATTTTCCTCTTTTAAATCACCGATCTCCTGCTCGAGCTCTACTATCCTTTTGCATAATTCTTGCTTGTTTTCCTGCAAGACACGAAAAGGGATAAACTGGACCGTAGGTTTCTTTGCTTTGCTGGGGAGACTTGATTTCTTGAATTCCATGTGCATGTCCCCAGGTTGAGGCAATGGAACTTCAGCTTCATCTGAGCTTGTCTCCTCCTCCCTTTTAGGGTCATAGTCTTCTTCTTCCTCTGAAGTCCAGCTATAGTGTTCCACATCCCCATAAACCTTGGGGTTTGCGATATAATCAGCAACATAGCTCTCACCTTCTGAGTCTTGGGATGACATATTTTCAGATCTGTCAGGAAAACAGCGAGAAAAGAAAACAGAGGATTTCTCCGCGATACGGTGGTCAATAGGTTCGGGGGGTATATAAAGATTTTTTTATCTTGGGAAACAAGCAAGTTGAAGAAAAACGGAGTCCGAAAGGTACCCGAGGAGGGCACAACCCACCTGGGCGCGCCTAGCAAGCCAGGCGCGCCCTGGTGTCTTGTGCCCATCAGGGGTGCCTTCCTGGTTGTTTCTTATTTTCCTAATTTTTGTTATATTCCAAAATGGACAGAAAATATTTTTGCGGATTTTTCGGAGTCCGTTTACTTACCGTATCACGTACCTCCCCTTTTTTCAGTTATTCTGGAGTGTTCCGGAAGGTTTCCTTTATGTGTTCTTCCGGTGTCATAGTTTGGATAATATTGCTTTCAACATTAATGGGCGTACCTGAGATATAATGTTTTATTCGTTGCCCATTAACAACCTTCGGGTTAGTAGCTTCGGCATTATTTATCTTGATGGCTCCGGATCGATAAACCTCCTCGATAACGTAGGGTCCTTCCCATTTGGAGAGGAGTTTTCCTGCAAAGAATCTGAAATGAGGGTTGTACAAAAGAACACATTCTCCAACTTTGAACTCACGCTTTTGGATTCTTTTGTCATGCCATCTTTTAACTTTTTCTTTAAATAACTTGGCATTTTCATAGGCTTGGGTTCTCCATTCATCTAGTGAGCTAATATCAAATAACCTCTTTTCACCGGCAAGTTTGAAGTCATAGTTGAGTTCTTTAATTGCCCAATATGCTTTATGTTCTAACTCAAGAGGCAAATGACAAGCTTTTCCATAAACCATTTTATACGGAGACATGCCCATAGGATTTTTATATGCTGTTCTATAAGCCGAAAGTGGATCATCTAACTTCTTAGACCAATTCTTTCGGGACCTATTGATAGTTTTTTGTAATATTAATTTTATTTCTCTATTGCTAAGTTCAACTTGACCACTAGACTGAGGATTATAAGGTGATGCAATTCTATGGTTAACATCATATTTAGCAAGCATTTTACGGAAAGCACCATGAATAAAATGTGAACCACCATCAGTCATTAAATATCTAGGGACTCCAAACCTTGGGAAAATGACTTCCTTAAGCATTTTAATAGAGGTGTTGTGATCAGCACTACTAGTTGGAATAGCTTCTACCCACTTAGTAACATAATCAACAGCAGCCAAAATATGTGTATACCCATTAGAGGAAGGAAAAGGGTCCATGTAATCAAATCCCGAAACATCAAATGGTTCAACAGCAAGAGAATAATTCATAGGCATTTCCTGACGCTTACCAATATTACCAATTCTTTGACATTCATCACAAGATAAAACAAACTTATGGGCATCCTTGAAGAGAGTAGGCCAATAAAAACCAGATTGCAATACCTTGTGAGCAGTTATATCTCCCGCATGATGTCCTCCAAAAGCTTCAGAGTGACATTTTCGTAGGATTTGTCCCTGTTCATGCTCAGGTACACAACGTCTAATAACACCATCTACTCCTTCTTTATAAAGATGTGAGTCATCCCAAAAGTAATGTCTTAAATCATAGAAGAATTTTTCTTTTGTTGGTATGTGAAGCTAGGTGGTATATATTTAGCAACTATATAATTGGCCTAGTCAGCATACCAAGGAGTGTTATGAGAAACATTTATTGCAGCTAATTGTTCATCAGGAAAACTATCATTAATAGGTTGTGGGTCATCAAGAATATTTTCTAACCTAGACAAGTTATCACCCACGGGGTTCTCAGCTCCCTTTCTATCAGTGATATGTAAATCAAATTCTTGTAACAAAAGAACCCATCTAATGAGTCTAGGTTTAGCATCCTTCTTTTCCATAAGATATTTTATAGTAGCATGATCGGTGTGAATAGTCACTTTAGAATCAACAATGTAAGATCTAAATTTATCACAAGCAAACACAACTGCTAAAAATTCTTTTTTAGTAGTAGCATAATTTCGTTGAGCACTGTCCAGAGTTTTACTAGCATAATGAATAACATTTAATTTCTTATCGACTCTTTGTCCTAGAACAGCACCAATAGCATAATCACTAGCAGCACACATAATTTCAAAAGGCAAGTTCCAATCAGGTGGTTGAACAATAGGTGCAGAAATCAAGGCTTTCTTAAGTGTTTCAAAGGCTTCTACACAATCATCATCAAAAACAAATGGAACATCCTTTTGTAAAAGATTTGTAAGAGGCCTGGAAATTCTAGAGAAGTCTTTAATAAACCTCCTATAGAAACCAGCATGACCGAGGAAACTACGAATACCTTTGATATCTTTAGGGCATGGCATTTTCTCAATTGCATCAACTTTAGCTTTATCCACCTCAATACCTCGTTCAGAAATTTTATGTCCCAAGACAATACCTTCATTAACCATAAAGTGGCACTTCTCCCAATTCAAGACGAGATTAGTTTGCTCGCATCTCTGCAAAACTCGATCAAGGTTGCTCAAGCAATCATCAAAAGAAGTTCCGTAAACGGAGAAATCATCCATGAAAACCTCAACAATCTTTTCAAAAAAATCAGAGAATATAGCAGTCATACATCTTTGAAAAGTAGCAGGTGCATTGCATAAACCAAAAGGCATACGTCTATAAGCATAAGTTCCAAAAGGGCAAGTAAAGGTGGTTTTCTCTTGATCAGGTTGTGAGACAGGTATTTGAGAAAAACCGGAATATCCATCAAGAAAGCAAAAATGTGTGTGCTTTGATAGTCTTTCTAACATTTGATCAATAAAAGGCAGAGGGTAATGATATTTTCTAGTAGCTTTATTTAGTTTTCTAAAATCGATTACCATTTTGTAGCCAGTAACAATTCTTTGTGGAATAAGTTCATTCTTATCATTAGGAACAACGGTAATACCTCCTTTTTTAGGGACACAATGAACGGGACTTACCCATCTACTATCAGCTATGGGATAGATTATACCTGCTTCCAGAAGCTTCAGTATTTCTGTTCTTACCACTTCTTTCATTTTAGGATTTAAACATCATTGGTGATCAACAATGAGTTTAGATCAGGCTCCATATTAATTTTATGCTAACAGAGAGTGGGACTAATGCCCTTTAAATCATCAAGAGTATATCCGATTGCAGCTCGGTGCTTCTTCAGAACCTTAAATAATCTTTCTTCTTCATGTTCTGAAAGGTTAGCAGTAATAATAATAGGATAAAAAAATTTCTCATCAAGATAAGCATATTTCAAAGTGTCTAGCAATTGTTTTAATTCAAACACAGGATCACCTTTAGGTGGAGGAGGACCTCCTAGAGTTTCAATAGGAAAATTGTGTTTAAGCAGAGGGCGTTGTTCAAAGAAAATCTTATCTATTTCATTTCTTTCATGCAGATGCATATCATTTTCATGGTCTAGCAAATAATGTTCTAGTGGATCGGTAGGAAGAACAGCAATAGAAGCAAGACCAATTATTTCATCCTTACAAGACAATTCTTCCTTATGATGTTTTCTACTAAACTTGGAAAAATTAAACTCATTAGACTCATTACCAAAACTAACACCGACGGTTTGTTTCTCACAATCTATTTTAGCATTGACGGTGTTGAAGAAAGGTCTACCAAAGATAATGGGACAAAAGTCATCTTGTGGGGAACCAAGAACAAGAAAATCAGTAGGGTATTTTATTTTCCCACACAAGACTTCAACATCTCTAACAATCCCAAGTGGTGTGATGGTGTCCCTATTAGCAAGTTTAATAGTAACATCTATGTCTTCTATTTCAGCGGGTGCTATATCATTCATAATTTCTTGATATAAGGTAAAAGGAATGGCACTCATGCTAGCACCTATGTTGCATAAACCATGATAACAGTGATCTCCTATTTTAACTGAGACAACAGGCATGCCAACAACAGGTCTATGTTTATCTTTTTTATCGGGTTTGGCAATTCTAGCAGCTTCATCACAGAAGTAAATAACATGCCCATCTATATTTTCTGTGACGCTCCCGGCTCAATTGTGCACTAATCATACACGCAAATGCACACGATCAAGCCTAAGGACTCACTTGAAGGAATCACAACACAACTCTAAAACATAAGTAAAGTCATACAAGCTTTATATTACAATCCAGGGGCCTCGAGGGTTCGAATACATAAGATTGCTTACAAGCGTCAGCGGAAGCATCAGATATCTGAGTACAGATATAAAAGATAAAACAGATAAGCCTTTAAGAAGGCGCGGAAAAAGAAAACACTACGATCGAAAAGGCGCAGGCCTCCTGCCTGGGACCCTCCGAACCTACTCCTGGTCGTCAGCCAACTCGAAGTAGTAACCACCCTCGGGGTGGTAGTAGTAGTCGTCAGCGATCTTGCAGCATTAGAAGAGTGTAGATTAGTACAGTATAAAGTAGTAGCAGTATTAAGTATCAACCTCGGCTAGAGATCCTTTCTCGACTCCCTGCGAGAAAGCAATCCTAGAGCCAAACTATCCATTTCTCATCACAAGTATCCAGTTCTAGTTGTATCGATCGGGATACAACTCCGAGCATCTGTTGCCGAGGATCCGGCTATGCATAGATGTTTTGTTCCCTGCAGGGGTGCACCAACTTACCCACCACGCTCGATTAACTCCGGCCGGACACACTTTTCTGGGTCATGCCCGGCCTCGGCCAAACGATACGCCGCAACCCGACCTAAGCTTAACAGAGAGGTCAGCACGCCGGATTAAACCTATGCGCCCAAGGGTCTTGGGCCATCACCCCGGGAACTCCTGCACGTTGCGAACGCAGCCAGTGAGCAGACCCAGCCCCCCTTATACAAGTGCAGGGCGTTACCAGTCCAACCCAGCGCGCGCCGCTCAGTCACTGATGTCTAAAATGCTTCGGCTGATGCATACGACGTAGAGTGCCCATAACTGTTCCCACGTGATGGTTAGTGCTATCGGGCCAGAGGCCCACTCGGATCAAATATCCAAATCGTTAGAGTGTTGGGGGTTTGCGGTAACGAGCAGAGACTCACGTTCGATGTGACCCTGTCGCCCGTCTCGAGGACTTGCGGCAAGGGCTAAGAATGCCCAGCCACGCCTCGTATTTATCTCACGGGCACCCTCCAGGCCAACCCGTCTCCACATCACTAGCGGGTACCCCTCAGGGTCGACCCGCCTTTCCAAGTAACAGCTGTAAAGTCCAAGTATCCGTGTGTCCATAACATCAGGGGAATCCGAGGTACCCTCGTTGGATTCCTACTTGATGTATCCGTCAAGGTGAACTCGGAGGAATCACCCTCGATGGGTTCACACTTGAGGTGTTTGCACGACAGCGTCGTTATCGGGTGTGGTGAAGGAGGAATCACCCTCGATGACCACAACCAAATAGATACTCTACAGAGTTAACATCAGAAGTGCTATACGAGGTATCACCCTCGGCACTCGATAGTAACACTGCAGTGTCGTACAACTAAGGGGGGTGACGTGCGGTGCTGGGGCCTGGTCGACGAGTCTTCCGATGATCCAGCGGGGGCAACTGGGGACAAAGTGGGGGTCTCTGGTGGGTCTCTATCCAGGCTATACTAAGCAGTTTAGGATAAACAGGTAGGTATCGACAACAGTTACAAAAACAGGCTATGCATCAGAAATAGGTAAAGCAGTAGCAGCAGCAATTCTAATGCAAGCACAAGAGAGAAGAGAATAGGCGATATAGGCATGTTCAAGGGGGGGGTGCTTGCCTGGAAGCTCTGCGGCAAGAGAAGGGTCATCAACAGTGTAGTCGAACTCCAGAGCTGCATCGGCCTCGGGGACTACATTGGTGTCTGGGTCTACCAAGAGAGAAGAGGGGGAGGAAATAGATAAATACATAGCAAACATATACAACACAGAGCATGCTATGCTAACGTGCAGTGCAGGGTAGCCTAAAAACATGTCTAAATCATATTAGTTATTTTAGGATTTAAGTTGGAATTAATAAACGGTATGTATGCACTATTCATCTAACGGAAACGCGCAAAAAGTTGCGGGTTCACCTCCGTAGAGGGTCCCGACACGGAAACAGATAGCATGTTCGGCTTCATCTCGTCTTTCTGATCAACTTTGATGTATAAAGTTTTTCCATCCGAGCTACAGATGAATTTCTACGAATTTCCGAAGATTTAAACAGCTATTTGGAATTTCCTGAAAATTGGCTAAGTCTGAGAATTGCTTAGTTTTAAACATCACTTAGTTGTTTTCCAAAGGCCATAACGATTGTTCTGTTCATCCTACGGATTAGTGCCTTATATCAATTGTGAGCATTTTTCTGCGATCCCATATTAGAGTTCATTTGCTTGATCATCAACAGCCCTAAAGTAGCTATGAAAATGAAGCTGTTTTTCAGTTTTTCAACTAACAGAACTTAGCATTTTGTGAATTTCATAGGATTTAATCCGCGCATCAAATGGATTTGGTCCAATGGGGTAAAATGAAGTTTGTCAAGCGTACTTTCTTCACATATTATTTTTACTTATGTTAGCACTTGATTAGCTGCTGTTTAGGGGCTATCCAGAGAGCTAAATGGCACAGCAGCACAAAAGCTAGCTGCTGCTACAGTAACATTCAGTTACAGTTACTGTAGCAGAGTAGCAGAGGAGCAGCAGCAGAGGTGGGCGCGGCCACACTCTACACACACACTGTACGCACACACCACACCCACACACGGCACGCACGCACACAGGCGCGCCGGTGGCCACGGCGCTGGCCAGGGGCGTAGCGCGTGACTAGCAGCGGCAGCGGTGGTGGCGGCGCTAGGCAGCGGCGGTGATAGCATGGGCAGCAGCGGCAAAGAGCAGTAGCAGCGCGGCAACAGTGCAGCAGCGGGCAGAGCAGCGCAGCAGGGAGCGGCGGCCAGCGGAGGCCGGAGGCGGGCGTGCGCGAGCGCGCATCGGGCGCGGCCGGAGCGCGGGCAGGGGACAGTCAGCGCAAGGCAGGGCGTGGCCACGGACGCGGCGGCTGCGAGCTCACCGGAGCTCAGGCAAGATGGGGCAGCGGCCTACGGCGATGGATTCGAAGGGGAAGAAGGGGGAAACGATGAGGCTCACAGGGAGAGGGCCGATGGAGAGCTCGGGGAGGCCGAAGGTGTTCGAGGCAGTGCGAATTGACGGCATGCTCGCGCTCGGTGCCGGAGAAGAAAAGGTCGGAGGCGACGCCGATGTGGTTCGTCGACCTCAATCCGGTGCTTGAGGCGAAGGAGTCGACCACGCTGAAGCTTCTGGACACTTCGGTTCGTCGAAGGAGGGTTGGTAGCCGCGAGATCGACGACGGTGATGGCGGGCGCTTCCGGGCGCGCCCAAACGAGAGCGAGGGAGGGGACGAGAGGGAAAATGGGAGTGGCTAGGGTTTCGGGGGAGGGGAGAGCAGCTCGGGGAAGCATTTATCGGCGTCGGGGAGCCACGGTATCAACGACACGGCGACGATCGAAGCTCGGGTGCGCGCGTCAGGCGACACCTGCCCGAGTAGGACGACGGCCCGGCTGTTGCTGGGCCGTTGGGTACTGTGCACTCACAGCCCAGGTAAGTAGTAAACCCTTTCCCTTTTTCCTTTTCTTTTTTTTATATTTTTATTTCTTCTATTTTGCAAAATGTGGGGCCTCTAAATAACTTTTATAAATTAGGTGACTTGGTCCAAATATTACCATGCAATATTCTCAGCTACCAGAAATTGGTTTGGGCAGAATATAATTTCATTTGTAATTCTATTTAAACAGAATGAGATTAAATGTTGCTGTTAGATACTGTTTTAGGTTGTTAGAATTACTTAAACAATTTTGGTGATGTTGTTTTCCTGAACATAATTAGTTATGAATTGTGTGTTATTTAATGAACATTTTTATCTCAGATTTGGACAACTTTTATTTTTATCTTTAAATTTAAATTGCAATTTGCATTGTAATTTGAAACGAGATATGATGCAAATGATGATCAAGCTTAGTTAATCATGGTGACTTGGCATGATCAGAGGGTGATCACTGTGGTGTGAGGCTGGGGATGATACATTTTCAACCAAGAGATCTTTAACCATAGCAACACTAGGTTATACTTTGATTTGTTCAGCAGGTTTGGAAGTTCTAATATAACTTATGTTGACCACAGTTGAGACTTTAGCATGTTCCTTTATCCTAACAGGGAAATGTGGTTTTTCAATAAAAGCAGTAGGCACAACTGGATCAACATTTTAAATAATAGTTTCATCTTTAGCTACTACTGGTTCTTTAATTTTTTCTTTGATAGGTGGGTGATATTTAAACCACTTCTCCTTAGGGAGGTCAACATGAGTAGCAAATGATTCACAAAAGGAGGCTACTATCTCAGAGTCAATTCCATATTTAATGCTAAACTTTTGAAAAGCATCGGTATTCATAAAAGATTTAACACAATCATACTTAAACTTAATACCTGACTCTTTGCCTTCGTCGAGTTCCCAATCTTCAGAGTTGCGTTTAATTCTTTCTAAAAGATCCCACCGGAAATCAATAGTCTTCTACATAAAGGAACCAGTAAAAGAAGTATCAAGCATGGATCGATCATCATGAGAAAGCCGAGCATAAAAATTCTGAATAATAATTTCTATTGAGAGCTCATGATTGGGGCATGAATATAACATTGACTTAAGCCTCCCCCAAGCTAGAGCGATACTTTCTCCTTCATGAGGCCAAAAATTATATATGTAATTCCGATCACGATAAACAAGATGCATAGCATAAATTTTTTGGTGAAATTCCAATTTCAATCGATTCCAATTCCAAGATCTGATGTTGGCTTGAACTACGTCGGTATTTCCCCAAAGAGGAAGGTATGATGTAGCACATCAACGGTAGGTATTTCCCTCAGTGATGAGACCAAGGTTATCGAACCAGTAGGAGAACCAAGCAACACTACGTAAATAGCACCTGCACACAAAGAACAAATACTTGCAACCCGACGTGTTAAAGGGGTTGTCAATCCGTTTCGGGTAACGGTGACAGAAATTGGCAAACGGACGTGAGATAAATTGTAGCAGATTGATAGATGCAAATAAAAGCAAATAAAATTCAGCGAGGTATTTTTGGGTTTTTGGAAATATAGATCTGAAAATAAAATTGGCAAATAAATAAAAAGGTAAATAGCAAAATAGATCTGAAAATATATGATGAGAAAATAGACTCGGGGGCCGTAGATTTCACTAGCGGCTTCTCTCGAGAAAAATAGCATATGGTTGGTAAAAAAATTACTGTTGGGCAATTGATAGAACTTCAAATAATTATGACCATATCCAGGCAATGATCATTATATAGGCATCACGTCCAAGATTAGCAGACCGACTCCTGCCTGCATCTACTACTATTACTCCACACATCGACCGCTATCCAGCATGCATCTAGTGTATTAAGTTCATGGAGAAATGGAGTAATGCAATAAGAATGATGACATGATGTAGACAAGTTCTATTTATGTAGAAATAGACCCCATCTTGTTATCCTTAATAGCAACGATACATACGTGTCGGTTCCCCTTCTATCACTGGGATCAAGCACCGTAAGATCGAACCCATCACAAAGCACCTCTTCCCATGGCAAGAAAAATCGATCTAGTTGGCCTAACTAAACCAAAGATTCGAAGAAGAAATACGAGGCTATAAGCAATCATGCATATAAGAGATCAAAAGACTCAAACTTTCATGGATAAAAACATAGATCTTATCATAAACTCAAAGTTCATCAGATCCCAACAAACACACCGCAAAAAAGAGTTACATCAAATAGATCTCCAAGAGACCATTGTATTGAGAATCAAAAGAGAGAGAGGAAGCCATCTAGCTACTGCCTACGGATCCGTAGGTCTACAATGAACTACTCACGCATCATCAGAGGGGCACCAATGAGGATGATGAACCCCTCCGTGATGGTGTCTAGATTGGATCTATGGTTTCTGGAACTTGCGGCGGCTGGAATTGATTTTCATTGACTCCCCTCGGGTTTCTGGAATATTGGGGTATTTATAGAGCAAAGAGGCATTGCGGGAGCTGGCCGAGGTGGGCACAACCCACCTGGGCGCGCCTGGGCCCCCAGGCGCGCCCTGGTGGGTTGTGCTCCCTTCAGAGCCCCCTCAGGTACTTTCTTGGCCCAACTTGTGTCTTCTGGTCCAGAAAAAATCACCAAAAAATTTCACTGCGTTTGGACTCCGTTTGGAATTGATTTCCTGCGAAGTAAAAAACAAGCAAAATACAGCAACTGGCACTGGGCACTATGTCAATAGGTTAGTCCCAAAAAATAATATAAAGTTGCTATAAAACGATTGTAAAACATCCAAGAATGATAATATAACAACATGGAACAATCAAAAATTATAGATACATTGGAGACGTATCAGCATCCCCAAGCTTAATTCCTGCTCATCATCGAGTAGGTAAATGATAAAAACCGAATTTTTGATGTGGAATGCTGCCTAACATGTTCATCATATATTCTTTTCTTTGTAGCATGGACATTTGGAATTTTATATGATTCAAAACAATAGTCTAGTTTTGACATGAAGATTTCAATACTCAAGCATATCAACAAGCAACCATGTCTTTCAAAATATCAACACTAAAGCAATTTATCCCTAGCCCATTATGCTCAATCATTGATCCATTCATGAAACACACTCGCATATTAGCTACACCCAATGCTCAAGTACGATCATAGTGCCCCTTAGTTGGTGCTTTATAAGAGAAGATGGAGACTCAAAATAAAAATTGCATAAAGTAAAAGAAAGGTCCTTCGTAGAGGGAACTAGGGATTTGTAGAGGTGCCAGAGCTCAAAGCAAAAAAAAGTAGAGATAAAACATTTTGGGTGGCATGCTTTTCCTATCAACGAAAATGATCGAGTAGTTCCCAATACTTTCCAAGCTAGATATATCATAGGCTGTTCCCAAAAAGAAAATAAAGTTTATTCCTTTTTCCACCATACTTTCACATTCCATGGCTAGCCGTATCCACGGGTGCCCTCCATACCAACACTTTCCACGGAATTTATTATTTGACAACATAAAGTAAATTCATTTTTCATTTCGGGACTGGGCATCCCTAATACCTTTGCTGTACTATCATGCAATGACAAGTGAATAAACACTCATCTTGAGAATAACACATCTAGCATGGAAATATATCAACCACCCCCTACCGTTTCATGAGCGGTACGAGCACACAAAAGAGAAATTTATTTTGAAATTAGAGATGGCACATACAAATTTTCTTAGAACGGCATGAAAATACCGCATATAGGTAGGTATAGTGGACTCATATGGCAAAACTGGTTTAAGAATTTTGGATGCACAAGTAGTGATCATACTTGGTGCAAATGAAGGCTAGCAAAAGATTGAGAAGCATCCAACCAAGAAATGAAAAATCTCATAAGCGAGCATTAAGCATAACTAACACCGAATAATGCACCACAAGTAGGATGTAATTTCATTGCATAACTATTGACTTTCGTGCTTGCATAGGGAATCACAAACCTTAACAACAATATTCTTACTCAAGCATAATTACTCATCAGCATGACTCACATATTATATCAACATATTGCAAAACTATTACAAGGAATCAAGTTTATTTTGTCCAATGATCTTCATGAAAGTTTTTATTATATCCCTCTTGAATATCTATCACTTTGGAAATAATTTCATTTGTTGCTTTTGATAGCTCAAACAAATCTAAGTGAAGAACATGAGCATAAAATTTTCTTCTCTCAAAATAATTTAAGTAAAGCAAGAGAGAATTTCTAAAAAAAAATTACTAACTCTCAAATAAATCTAAGTGAAGCATGAGAGCATTTCTTAAAAAATACTAAAGCACACCGTGCTCAAAAAGATATAAGTGAAGCACTAGCGAAATTCCATAGCTCATAAAGATTTAAGTGAAGCATAGAGAGCAATTCTAACAAGTCATTGCATAATTTTGGCTCCCTCAAATAGGTGTGTCCAGCAAGGATTCATGTCTTAAAATAAAAAGCAAAACAAGCAAAGACTCATATCATACAAGACGCTCCAAGCGAAACTCATGATATGTGACGAATAAAAATATAGCTCCAAGTAAAATACCGATGGTCGTTAGAAGAAAGAGGGGATGCCACTCGGACATCCCCAAGCTTAGTTGCTTGCTTCTCTTTGGATAATGGCTTGGGGTGCCATGGGGCATCCCCAAGATTAGGCTCTTCTTACTCCTTATTCCTTCATCCATCGTAATCTCACCCAAAACTTGAAAACTTCAATCACACAAAACTTAACAAAACCTTCGTGAGATCCGTTGGTATAAGAAAACCAATCTTTACATTAAGTACTGTAGAAACCCCATTCAAATTTTGTTCTTGAATTATATCTACTGTATTCTAACTTTACCATGGCTCATACCCCCCGATAAAAACCATAGATTCATCAAAATAAGCGCACAATACAAAGAAAACAGAATCTGTCAAAAACAGAACAGTCTATAAAGATGTGAATTGTTCTCATACTTCTGTAACTTCAAAAATTCTGAAAAATCATAAAAACAGAGGAAATTTATATGTCAATCTTGCTTAACAACTTCAGAATTTTTCGTCACTTCTGTGAATTTTCAAAATTGTTTTACTGGACGCAAAAGTTTCTGTTTTCCAACAAGATCAAATCAACTATCACCAAAGCTATCCAAAGGCTTTACTTGGCACAAACACTAATAAAAACACAAAAACACAATCATAATAGTAGCATAATTCTGCAAACACTCAAGAACAGAAAGAAAAAGGCAAAAATAAATTTTATTCATTGGGTTGCCTCCCAACAAGCGCTATCGTTTTACGCCCTTAGCTAGGCATAATGCATAGATCTAAGTGTTGTCATTCATAGTTTTGGCAACTTTTGTAAGGGCTTTCTCAAACCCGAGAGGCTCTTTGCGCTTCCCTAATTTCTCAGGAAATGAAACCATCTTGAGATCCAAAATATCCAACCGCTTATTGCAAAGGGTAATCAAAGTATTCATGCGATTGAGATTTCCACTAATATGTTTGAGGGGTTCATTATAATTTTGCAACTCGACCATATGTTTATGAAAATCACTCAACTTGTCTAAATTTTGAACTCCTTCTTGAGTAAAGATAATCCCCTTTTTGGTTAGTGGAATTCCCAAAATTCCCTCTAAGATTTCGTAAGCAGTATTAGCATCAAGTTCAATAAAATTTCCTTTAGAAGCAAAATCCAAAAGTTGTCTATGATGCAAGGCTAATCCTATATAAAAAGTTCCGAAGAAAACCCTTGCGTCTCCTTTAAGATTGCTAATACAATAAGATTCCATTAGTCTATACCAAGCATCTTTCAAATTTTCTCCTTGTCTCTGCTTGAGGTATAGAACTTCAAAATCTGGAGATAGAGGAGGGGTCGTGCTAGACATAGTGTTAAAGTGGACAAGCAAGATCACACTCATAAACAGATCTGACGAGAAAACGGCGCACGAAAAAGAGGGCGAATAAAACGGCAATTTTTTGTGAAGTGGGGGAGAGGAAAACGAGAGGCAAATGGCAAATATTGTAAATTGCAAGGAGATGAGATTTGTGAATAGGAACCTGGTAGATGTTGATGATGTCTCCCCGGCAACGGCGCCAGAAATTGCTAGTTGACGGGAGACTATCTTGACTTGATCCTCCCCGGCAACGGCGCCAGAAATTTCTTTTGATGTTAGCTTGAACTACGTCGGTATTTCCCCAAAGAGGAAGGGATGATGCAGCACAGCAACGGTAGGTATTTCCCTCAGTGATGAGACCAAGGTTATCGAACCAGTAGGAGAACCAAGCAACACTACGTAAACAACACCTACACACAAAGAACAAATACTTGCAACCCGACGTGTTAAAGGGGTTGTCAATCCCTTTCGGGTAACGGCGCCAAAAATTGGCAAATGGACGTGAGATAAATTGTAGTAGATTGATAGATGCAAATAAAAGCAAATAAAATTCAGCGAGGTATTTTTGGGTTTTTGGAAATATAGATCTGAAAATAAAAGTGGCAAATAAATAAAAAGGCAAATAGCAAAATAGATCTGAAAACATATGATGAGAAAATAGACCCGGGGGCCGTAGATTTCACTAGTGGCTTCTCCTGAGAAAAATAGCATACAGTGGGTAAATAAATTACTGTTGGGCAATTGATTGAACTTCAAATAATTATGACGATATCCAGGCAATGATCATTACATAGGCATCACGTCCAAGATTAGTAGACCGACTCCTGCCTACATCTACTACTATTACTTGACACATCAACCGCTATCCAGCATGCATCTAGTGTATTAATTTCATGGAGAAACGGAGTAATGCAATAAGAACGATGACATGATGTAGACAAGATCTATTTATGTCGAAATAGACCCCATCTTGTTATCCTTAATAGCAAGGATACATACGTGCCGGTTCCCCTTCTGTCATTGGGATCAAGCACCGTAAGATCGAACCCATCACAAAGCACCTCTTCCCATGGCAAGAAAAATCGATCTAGTTGGTCTAACTAAACCAAAGATTCGAAGAAGAAATACGAGGCTATAAGCAATCATGCATATAAGAGATCAAAAGACTCAAATAACTTTCATGGATAAAAACATAGATCTGATCATAAACTCAAAGTTCATCGGATCCCAACAAACACACCGAAAAAAAGAGTTACATCAAATAGAACTCCAAGAGACCATTGTATTGAGAATCAAAAGAGAGAGAGGAAGCCATCTAGCTACTGCCTACGGACCCGTAGGTCTACAATGAACTACTCACGCATCATTGGAGAGGCACAAATGAGGATGATGAACCCCTCCGTGATGGTGTCTAGATTGGATCTGTGGTTTCTGGAACTTGCGGCGGCTGGAATTGATTTTCGTCGACTCCCCTAGGGTTTCTGGTATATTGGGGTATTTATAGAGTAAAGAGGTGGTGCGGGAGGTGGCCGAGGTGGGCACAACCTACCTGGGTGCGCTTGGGCCCCTAGGCGCGCCCTGGTGGGTTGTGCTCCCCTCAGAGCCCCCCTCAGGTACTTTCTTAGCCCAACTTGTGTCTTCTGGTCCAGAAAAAATCACCAAAAAGTTACACTGCGTTTGGACTCCGTTTGGTATTGATTTCCTGCGAAGTAAAAAACAAGCAAAAACAGCAACTGGCAATGGGCACTATGTCAATAGGTTAGTCCCAAAAAATGATATAAAGTTGCGATAAAATGATTGTAAAACATCCAAGAATGATAATATAACAGCATGGAACAATCAAAAATTATAGATACATTGGAGACGTAGCAAGATCCAATATCATCGCATAGCCCGT
Source organism: Thinopyrum elongatum (assembly GCA_011799875.1). Lineage (NCBI taxonomy): Eukaryota > Viridiplantae > Streptophyta > Magnoliopsida > Poales > Poaceae > Thinopyrum > Thinopyrum elongatum. The sequence continues at coordinate 67,505,435 of CM022302.1, read as the reverse complement.
ACCATGCCAATGATTTTTCCTTCAAAGATAATGGGAAAACCTTCTTCTTAGCTTCATCTCCGGGTAAACCTGCAAGCTTAAATAATCCACAAATTTCATCCACATATATCAAGTGCATATCAGGATGTTCGGTTCCATCTCCTGCATAAGGATTAGCTAGCAGTTGTTCTATCATACCCGAAGGAATTTCATAACCAATATTTTTAGTAGGTGCAGTAGATTGAGGGGTAACTAATTGTGGTTCCGGTCGAGGTGAAGATACCCCGAACAAACCCCTCAAAGGATTGTTCTCCATAGTAGCAAGTGACAATAAATTTCAGCACGTAGTAATAATTTTTCCTTACCGATTTCCACTTACCAAGAGCGCTTCACTCCCCAGCAACGGCGCCAGAAAAGAGCCTTGATGACCCACAAGTATAGGGGATCAATCGTAGTCCTTTCGATAAGTAAGAGTGTCGAACCCAACGAGGAGCAGAAGGAAATGACAAGCGGTTTTTAGCAAGGTAATATCTGCAAGCAATGAAATTATAAGTAACAGGTAGTTTGGTAGCAAGATATTTTGTAACGAGCAAGTAACGGTAATGGTAACAAAAGTGCAGCAAGGTAGCCCAATCCTTTTGAGGCAAAGGACAGGCCAAAGCGATCTCTTATGATAAGCAAAGCTTTCTTGAGGGTACACGGGAATTTCATCCAGTCACTGTCATCATGTTGGTTTGATTTGTGTTCGCTACTTTGATAATTTGATATGTGGGTGGACCGGTGCTTAGGTGTTGTTCTTACCTGAACAAACCTCCTACTTATGATTAACCCCCTCGCAAGCTTCCACAACTACGAGAAAAGTATTAAGAATAAATCTAACCTTAGCATTAAACTTTTGGATCCAAATCAGCCCCTTACGGAATAGCGCATAAACTAGGGTTTAAGCTTCTGTCACTCTCGCAACCCATCATCTAATAACTACTCCACAATGCATTCCCTTAGGCCCTAATAAGGTGAAGTGCCATGTAGTCGACATGCACATGACACCACTAAGGGAATCACAACATACATATCATCAAAATATCGAACACATATCAAGTTCACATGATTACTTGCAACAAGATTTCTCCCGTGACCTCAAGAACAAAAGTAACTACTCACTAATGATAATCATGCTCAAGATCAGAGGGGTATTAAATAGCATAATGGATCTGAACATATAATCTTCCACCAAATAAACCATATAGTAATCAACTACAAGATGTAATCAACACTACTAGTCAACCACAAGTACCAATCTATAGTTCCGGTACAAAGATTGAACACAAGAGATGAACTAGGGTTTGAGAGGAGATGGTGCTGTTGAAGATGTTGATGGAGATTGCCCTCCCCAAGATGGGAGAGTTGTTGGTGATGATGATGATGATGATTTCCCCCTCCGGGAGGGAAGTTCCCCCGGTGGAATCGCTCCGCCGGAGGGCAAAAGTGCTCCTGCCCAAGTTCCGCCTCGAGACGGTGGTGCTTCGTCCCGAAAGTCCTCTCCTTATTTTTTCTAGGGAAAAATGACTTATATACCAGAAGAGGGGCACCGGAGGTGGGCCAAGGAGGGCACAACCCACTAGGGCACGCCTGGGCTCCCTGGTGCACCCAGGTGGGTTATGCCCACCTGGTGGGCCCCCTCTGGTACTTATTTGCTCCAATATTTATTATTTATTCCATAAAAATTTCTCATGAAATTTCAGCTCATTTGGAGTTGTGCAGAATAGGTAGCCTGATGTAGCTTTTTCAGGTCCAGATTTCCAGCTGCCGGAATTCTCCCTCTTTGTGTGAACCTTGCATATTATGAGAGAAAAGGCATTAGAATTATTCCAAAAAGCATTATTATGCATTAAAACATCATAAATAACAGTAGGAAAATATGATGCTAAATGGACGTATCAGCATACTTTATAGAACCTATGGCTGAGGCATAGGGAATGACTTTCATTCTCTATCTTCTGCCGTGGTCGGGCTTTGAGTCTGAATCAACTTCACACCTTGTAACACAGGCAAGAACCCTTTCTTTGACTGATCCATTTTGAACTTCTTCAAAACTTTATCAAGGTATGTACTCATTGAAAGTCTTATCAAGCGTCTTGATCTATCTCTATAGATCTTGATGCCCAATATGTAAGTAGCTTCACTGAGGTCTTTCATTGCAAAATTCTTATTCAAGTTTCCTTTTATGCTATCTAGAAATTCTATATCATTTCCAATCAACAATATATTATCCACATATAATATCAGAAATGCTACAGAGCTCCCACTCACTTTCTTGTAAATACAGGCTTCACCGTAAGTCTGTATAAAACCATATGCAGTGGTCACCTCATCAAAGCGTATATTCCAACTCCGAGATGCTTGCACCAGTCCATAGATGGATTGCTGGAACTTGCACACTTTGTCAGCACCTTTAGGATCGACTAAACCTTCTAGTTGCATCATATACAACTCTTTTTTAAGTAATCCATTAAGGAATGCAGTTTTGACGTCCATTTGCCAGATTTCATAAAATGCGGCAATTGCTAACATGATTCGGACAGACTTAAGCATCGTTACGGATGAGAAAACCTCATCGTAGTCAACCCATTGAACTTTGTCGAAAACCTTTTGCGACAAGTCGAGCTTTATAGACAGTGATATTACCATCAGCGTCCGTCTTCCTCTTGAATATCCATTTATTTTCAATGGTCTGCTGATCATCGGGCCAATCCACCAAAGTCTACACTTTGTTCTCATACATGGATCCTATCTTAGATTTCATGGCCTCAAGCCATCTGTCGGAATCTGGGCTCATCATAGCTTCTTCATAGTTCGTAGGTTCGCCGTTGTCCAACAACATGACTTCCAGTACAGGATTACCGTACCACTCTGGTGCGGTACATGTTCTGGTTGACCTACGAAGTTCAGTAGTAACTTGATCTGAAGTTTCAAGATCATCATCATTATCTTCCTCTCTTGTTGGCGTAGGCATCATGAAAATGTTTTTCCTTGGTGTACTACTTTCCAATTCGAGAGAAGGTACAACTACCTCATCAAGTTCTACTTTCCTCCCACTCACTTCTTTCGAGAGAACTCCTTCTCTAGAAAGGACCCATTCTTAGCAACAAAGATCTTGCCTTCGGATCTGTGGTAGAAGGTATACCCAATGGTCTCTTTAGGGTATCCTATGAAGACGCACTTCTCCGCTTTGGGTTCGAGATTATCAGGCTGAAGCTGTTTGACATAAGCATCGCATCCCCAAACTTTAAGAAACGACAGCTTAGGTTTCTTGCCAAACCATAGTTCATACGGTGTCGTCTCAACGGATTTAGATGGTGACCTATTTAACGTGAATGCGGCTGTCTCTAATGCATAACCCCAAAATGATAAAGGCAAATCGGTAAGATATATCATAGAACCCACCATATGTAATAAAGTACGGTTACGACGTTCGGACACACCATTACGATGTGGTGTTCCAGGTGGCGTGAGTTGTGAAACAATTCCACATTGTTTTAAATGAAGGCCAAACTCGTAACTCAAATATTCACCTCCACGATCAGATCGTAGAAACTTAATTTTCTTGTTACGATGATTCTCTACTCCACTCTGAAATTCTTTGAACTTTTCAAATGTTTCAGACTTGTGTTTCATTAAGTAGATATACCCATATCTACTCAAATCATCTGTAAAGGTTAGAAAATAACGATACCCGCCGCGTGCTTCAACTTCATCGGTCCACATACATCGGTATGTATTATTTCCAATAAGTCATTAGCTCGCTCCATTGTTCCGGATAACAGAGTTTTAGTCATCTTGCCCATGAGGCATGGTTTGCAAGTATCAAATGATTCATAATCAAGTGATTCCAAAAGTCCATCTGCTTGGAGTTTCTTCATGTGCTTTACACCAATATGACCTAAACGGCAGTGCCACAAGTATGTCGCACTATCATTATTAACTTTGCATCTTTTGGCATCAATATTATGAATATGTGTATCACTATGATCGAGATTCAATAAACCATTCACACTGGGTGTATTACCATAGAAGATTTTATTCATGTAAACAGAACAACAATTATTCTCTGACTTAAATGAATAACCGTATTGCAATAAACATGACCTAATCATATTCACGCTCAACGAAAACACCAAATAACATTTATTTACGTTCAACACTAATCCTGAAGGTAGAGGGAGTGAGCGATGGTGATCGTATCAACCTTGGAATCACTTCCAACACACATCGTCACCTCACCCTTAACTAGTCTCTGTTTATTCTGCAACTCCTGTTTCGAATTACTAATCTTAGCAACTGGACCAGTATCAAATACGCAGGGGTTACTACGAATACTAGTAAGGTACACATCAATAACATGTATATCAAATATACCTTTGTTCACTTTGCCATCCTTCTTATCTGCCAAGCATTTGGGGCAGTTCCGCTTCTAGTGACCATTCCCTTTGTAGTATAAGCACTCAGTTTCAGGCTTAGGTCGAGCTTTGGACTTCTTCACAGGAGTGGCAACTTTCTTGCCATTCTTATTGAAGTTCCCTTTCTTTCCCTTGCCCTTTTACTTGAAACTAGTGGTCTTGTTAACCATCAACAGTTGATGCTCTTTTTTTTATTTCTACCTTCGGCGATTTCAGCATCGCGAAGAGCTCAGGAATCGTTTTCGTTATCCTTTTCATATTTATAGTTCATCACGAAGTTCTAGTAGCTTGGTGATAGTGAATAGAGAACTCTGTCAATCACTATCTTATCTGGAAGATTAACTCCCACTTGATTCGAGCGATTGTAGTACCCAGACATTCTGAGCACATGCTCACTGGCTGAGCTATTCTCCTACATCTTGTAGGCAAAGTACTTGTCAGAGGTCTCATACCTCTCGACACGGGCTTGAGTCTGAAATACCAATTTCAGCTCTTGGAACATCTCATATGTTCCATGGCGTTCAAAATGTCTTTGGAGCCCCAATTCTAAGCCGTAAAGCATGGCGCACTAAACTATCAAGTAGTCATCATATCGAGCTTGGCAAATGTTCATAACGTCTCCATCAGCTCCTGCAATAGGTCTGTCACCTAGCGGTGCATCAAGGACATAATTCTTCTATGCAACAATGAGGATAATCCTCAGATCATGGACCTTGTCTGCATTATTGCTACCATCATCTTTCAACTTAGTTTTCTCTAGGAACATATCAAAAATAGTGGAGCTATATCGCGAGCTATTGATCTACAACATAAATTTGCAAATACTATCAGGACTAAGTTCATGATAAATTAAGTTCAATTAATCAAATTACTAATGAACTCCCACTTAAATTAACATCCCTCAAGTTATCTAAGTGACACATGATCCAAATCAACTAAACCATGTCCGATCATCACGTGAGATGGAGTAGTCTTCAATGGTGAACATCTTCATGTTGATCATATCTACTATATGACTCATGTTCGACCTTTCGGTCTCCAGTGTTCCAAGACCATGTATGTACATTCTAGGCTCGTCAAGTTTAACCCAAGTATTCCGCGTGTGCAAAATTGTCTTACACCCGTTCTATGTGAACGTAGAGTCTATCACACCCGATCATCACGTGGTGTCTCAAAACGACGAACTTTCGCAATGGTGGATACTTGGGGAGAACACTTTTATCTTGAAATTTAGTGAAGGGATCATCTTATAATGCTACCGCCGTTCTAAGCAAAATAAGATGCATAAAGGATAAACATCACATGCAATCAAAATATGTGACATGATATGGCCATCATCATCTTGTGCTTTTAATCTCCATCGTCATCGGCTCGACACCTTGATCTCCATCATTGCGTCGGGGCCGTCTCGCCAACTATTGCTTCTACAACTATTGCTAACACATAGCGATAAAGTAAAGCAATTACATGGCGTTTGCATTTAATAAAATAAAGAGACAACCATAAGGCTCATGTCGGTTGCCGATAAATTACAAAACATGATCATCTTATACAATAACGTATATCACATCATGTCTTGACCATATCACATCACAACATGCCCTGCAAAAACAAGTTAGACGTCCTCTACTTGTTTGTTGCAAGTTTTACGTGGCTGCTACCACTACTAGGAAAAAGCCTAGTAGTAGCGCGGGTTAAACAACTAGTAGTAGCGCGGGTGCCCGCGCTACTACTACGGCACTATAGCTAACTGGTAGTTGTAGCGCGGTGCATCCCGCGCTACTAGTACGTGTGTTAGTAGTAGCGCGGATTCCACACGCGCTAGTAGTAATTATATGTAGCGCGTGTCTGTGACCCACGCTACTACTATTAATTTCAAAAACCAAAAAAAAATCTTGACCCCGTGCATGATGTCAATGGTGTCAATGGTTCGATCCAGCGACAACAGGGGTCGCCGGAGGTGCGGACGGGTAGCGGCAGACCAGATCCGGCGATGGCTTTTGGAGAGTGGCCGGATCCAATGTAGAGCAAGATGACGGTGTGAGGATCCTCTTCGCAGCCAAGGTGGAGAGCTCCTGGTTGGCCATGTCGACGACCTGCGCAGGCATGGGCATGGGAGATGAGTAAAACCGAAGGGAGAGGGAGAGGAAGAGGGAAAAAGAGAAACAAGGGAGAAAGGAAGGAGATGGAGGGCGCATCGGGGCTGGTCACCGGTGGTGAGGTGCTCCGTCGTGGTGGCATGGAGGCGAGGGGGAAGACGGGCGAGCTCCTGGACGCCAGCGACGCGAGGAGGTGGACTCGTAGGGCGCCATGGAGGAGATGTGCTTGGGCAGGAGCTCCATGGGAGAGCCTACGGAGAGAGTGGGAGAGTGAGGGAGAGAGGAGGGATTCGGCCGAGGATATGGGGACTTCACCTACCTTACTTAGTAGTAGCGAGGGGTATAAAACCGCGCTACTACTATCAACTTAGTAGTAGCGCGGGTTTATACCCCTCGCTACTACTATGGCATGTCCCGGTGGGCACGGTAGAGACCGCTTAGTAGTAGCGAGAGGTAAAAACCCGCGCTACTACTATCAACTTAGTAGTAGCGAGGGGTAAAAACCCGCACTACTAGTAAGTAGCAGTAGCGAGGGGTATAAACCCGCGCTACTAGTAAGCGTCTGCCTATAAGCTTTTTCCTAGTAGTGTATGTGCTACTAGCAAGAACCGTTCTTACCTACGGCAAAAACCACAACGGTGATTCATCTAGTTTGCTGTTTTAACCTTCTTCAAGGACCAGCTGTAGTCAAATTCGATTCAATTAAAGTAGGATAAACAGACACCCGCCAGCCACCTTTATGCAAAACTAGTTGCATGTCTATCGGTGGAACTGGACTCATGTACGTGGACATGTAAGGATGGTCTGGGCCGCTTCATCCCACAATACCGCCGAATCAAAATAAGATGTTGGTGGTAAGCAGTATGACTATCACCGCCCACAACTCTTTGTGTTCTACTCGTGCATATATCTACGCATAGACCTGGCTCGGATGCCACTGTTGAGAAACGTTTGCATGGAAAACTAAAAAAAATCTACGCACACGCAAGATCTATCCAAGGAGATGCATAGCAACGAGAGGGGAGACTATGTCTACGTACCCTCGTAGACCATAAGCAGAAGCGTTTGACAACACGGTTGATGTAGTCGAACTTTCTTCGTGATCCAACCGATCGAGTACCGAACGTACGGCACCTCCACGTTCAGGACATGTTTAGCCTGGTGACGTCCTCCGCCTTCTTGATCCAGCAAGATGGCGAGGTAGTGGATGAGTTCCGGCAGCACAACGGCGTGGTGATGGTGATGGTCAAGTTATCTCCGCAGGGCTTCACCTAAGCACTACGAAAATATGACCGGGAGTGTAAACGATGGAGGGGGCGCCGCACACGGCTAAGCAATTGTCTCTTGTGTGCTAGGCGCCCCCCTCCCACATATATATAGGTGGGAGGAAGGGAGGAGCAGCCAAGGGGGGCGCCCAAGTAGGGGGAATCCTACTTGGGGTCTCTCCCAAGCCGCGCTCCCCCTTTCCTTATTTGGAGCGCGGGAGGAAGGAAGGAGGAGGTGCCCCCCCCTTTCCTTTCTCTCCTGAGGAGGGAAAGGCAGGAGGGGCCACCCCTCCCCTTTCCTTCCCCTTAGGGCCGGCCAGCCATGGGAGGGGCGCACCAGCCCCTTGTGGGCTGGTCTATCCCTCTCTTGGCCCATTAAGCCCATAACTTGCTAGGGGTCCCACAACAGTTGAGTCAAGGTCTTACGGTGTCCCAGCACAAAAATTTGTGTGCACACTCGTGCTGGGTCCTAGATGTGTCCAACATCCTTCAGCGGAACCCCTTTCGGTGACCCGATACTTTCCCGGTATGCCCCGAAACACTTCCGGTGTCCAAATACCATCGTCCTATATATCAATCTTTACCTATCGACCATTTCGAGACTCCTCGTCATGTCCGTGATCTCATCCGGGACTCCGAACAACATTCGATCACCAAATCATATAACTCATATAACACTATATCGTCAACGAAAGTTAGCGTGCAGACCCTACGGGTTCGAGAACTATGTTGACATGACCGAGACACTTCTCTGGTCAATAACCAATAGCGGAACTTGGATGCCCATATTGGCTCCTACATATTCTACGAAGATCTTTATCGGTCGAACCGTTATGACAACATACGTAATTCCCTTTGTCCATCGGTATGTTACTTGCCCGAGATTCGATCGTCGGTATCTCTATACCTAGTTCAATCTTGTTACCGGCAAGTCTCTTTACTCGTTCCGTAATACATCATCTGGTAACTAACTCCTTAGTCATTTGCTTGCAAGCTTATGATGTGTATTACCGAGAGAGCCCAGAGATACCTCTCCGATACTCGGAGTGACAAATCCTAATCTCGATCTATGCCAACTAAACAAACACCTTCGGAGATACCTATAGAGCACCTTTATGATCATCCAGTTATGTTCTGACGTTTGATAGCACACAAGGTATTCCTCCGGTATCTGGGAGTTGCATAATCTCATAGTCGAAGGAATATGTATTTGACATGAAGAAAGCAATAGCAATAAACTGAACGATCATTATGCTAAGCTAATGGATGGGTCTTGTCCATCACATCATTCTCCTAATGATGTGATCCCATTATCAAATGACAACACATGCTATGGTTAGGAAACCTTAACCATCTTTGATCAACGAGCTAGTCTAGTAGAGGCTTACCAGGGACACGGTATTTGTTTATGAATTCACACATGTATTTAAGTTTCCGGTCAATACAATTCTAGCATGAATAATAAACCTTTATCATGAATAAGGAAATATAAAATAACAACTTTATTATTGCCTCTAGGGCATATTTCCTTCAGTCTTACCTCCTCGAGCTGAGGGAACTTTCCATTGCCGTCCGATTCCACATGGCTTTACTATTGTCGGGGCGGATGAAATAATGGACGGATTTGAGGGGCTGGAGCTTGAGTACCCTACAGGTGAAGGGGAGATTCTTCTGAAAAATGCCTTAAGGACTACTTGTCAATGGAGAAAGGAGAACATCAAGCTTCCAAACTGGACGCCGCCTCAGCAGACTCAGCCGGAGGAGGCCCCTCAGCAGACTCATCACAGTCCAGTTCAGCCGTCTCAGCTGCCTGAGTCGTCTCCGACGCATGAGCTATCTCCGCCGCCTCAGCCGTCTCCGGCGAAGGAGGCCCCTCAGCAGAGTCCTCTTCCGCCTCAGCTGTGTCCGGTGCATCAGCCGTCTCCGCCGCCTCAGCTGTCTCCGGCGCGTCAGCCATCTCCACCGCCTCAGCGGGCTCCGGCGCGTCAGCAACGGCGGAAGAGAGGCGCCGTCGCTCCGGCGGCTAGCAGTACAACACGCAAGAAATTCAGAGCTGGTCCAAGCCTCAGGGCTCCTCCAAAGTTACCATATGAGAGGACTGACGAGGAAAACAAGGACATCATGGATGCCGAAGTGCAGGCCCATTTTGAATGGAAACGTCCACCTCCGAAGGAAATAATAGATCCGGTGAAATCAAAGTGCTGTCTGGATGCCCTTAAGCGACCACCACCGCCTCCGCCACAATCACACTATGACCGCTGTATTGTAAAGATATATGATGAAGTGCGGCTGTCGGGAAGTACTACCAGTGCTGCAAGACCAAGTGGGAAAACAGTTCCCCAGCTCGGCGAACAGGAGACGCAGTCATGCCCCCCGCTCAAGGTGTCTAGCGATATCGCTAATCATACGGGGCTAGCACCCGGTACCACTCTTGGTGATTACGTGGGCGATGATGTACAATTTGAAATGGCTGAGGCAGTGGCGCCCTTTAGATACGAGCACGGGAAGCCTCTCGTCAAACCTGATCAGCTCCCGCATCTAACAGCGATGATGCGAAGATTGCATGACTAGTACTTGGAAACCTGCAGCAATGATGGGACCGACAGTATGTTGCTAGGAATTAAAGATGAGGATGACTTTATTGGAGTCGACCTGATGTACGTTCAATTTGTGGAATTATTTCAGTTATTCAATCAAGACGCCCTCAACAAAACTCTCATGAGTTGCTACTGTCTTTAAGTATTATTTCGGTAATTAAGTCTCTAGCTCAGCTCGTTCATTGCATGTATATATAATTATCCTCACTATATTATGCAGAGTGAAGATCGTCGAATGCAAAAGAAGACAAATCTATGACATTGGGTTCATTAGCCCAAATACCGTAAATGAATGGGCGGTACAAAACAGAGCCAAAGATACCGAGGAAAACTTGCTAAACGCGTTGCTTCGACATCAAAACAAAAGGGAAATACTATTTCCTTACAACTTCAAGTGAGTGTTACTGTGTTGTGCATATTCGGTTTCGCTTACTCGAGGTTAAGTACTGTAATTGATGAGTTATGCGTGCGCAGCTTCCACCTTATTCTGCTATCAATTAAGCTTGACGGAGGAGTAGTAACTGTCTTAGACTCGAGACGTAAAGATCCTAAGCTGTGGGCGGACATGAGTGAAATGCTCCAGAAGTAAGTTCAATCATTATCGCACCATATCGGCAACTGTCGTTCATTTCCTGATATCAAGTAATCATTTTCTTTGCTGGGCAGGGTTTGGAAAAAGTTCACCAAAATGGTTCTGTGTCTGAAGAATGAGTTGCGATTTACACACCCCAAAGTAAGTAGTACTAGCTAGTTCCGCGCATCTCTATTGATTCTAGTTTCATCAATACCATTATCATGCTTGATTATCATTTTGATTGAACTCTATTCTCATAAAGTGGTTGTTGCAGGCACCCGGGAATAATTTATATGGATACTATGTTTGCGAGTTCATGCGCTACTCGACCTTTGAGCGGGGCTTCTCTGACCAACAATTTGAAGTACGTAAACAATATTCATAATTTTATTTTATTACCATCAGTTGTGTTGAGTTTCATTCATATATATGTATTGACCCCCTTCTTTAAATTAGATGCGTGAGATGCGGGATCAAGTCCTACCACATGTTCGCATACGAGCAATTCAAGAGGAATTGACGGGATTCTTTGTTGACCACGCCATACTTGAAAAGGGAGAATACCATATGGAATTGCAAATGGATTTTGGTAGATGATGTCAGTAATCGTAAGATATGTTATATTGTATATATATAGTAGCATCGGATAGATATACGAAAACTTCTTGTTCGACCAAGCACGGAGAAAGAGAGGTCACTTCTCTCTATATATGTTCATGACGATCTTGTGTAATGGTTCCTTCATTGCTATATGTAGTAGCTAGCATCAAGTTGAATGGAAAACATTAAATAAAAATGAAACCCTAAATGTAAAAGAATTGAAGGGTAAACAGAAAAATAAAAGAGGGAAACACAATACGAAAACGCCTAAACCCCTCCTTTCAAAAAAACAAAAACAAAAACCCCAGCGCCTGGCAGCTGCTGACGCGTGGCTGCCTTTTAGTCCCGGTCGGTGTTACCAACCGGGACTAAAGGTCCTCCTGCCTGGGCACCCCACAGCGGCCACGTGGAGCTCCTTTAGTCCCGGTTCGTAATCTAACCGGGACTAAAAGTGGAGGGCATTGGTACCGATCGTTTTGTCCTGGTTGCAGAACCAGGACTAAAGGCCCTCTGGAACCAAGACTGATGCCCTGTTTTCTACTAGTGAGTAGGGACCAATTCTTCCGTTCTACTGCTAGTAGTACTAGATGATACCCCGCGCGTTGCTGCGGAAAAATTTAGCACACAAAGTTTAAGTCAACTTGATAAATAAATCTATGCAGTGAAACATCCAATGGTAGTAATATTTCAATTTTTCTTGTAGAATGACATTTAAATAAAAGCGAATGAAAATAAACAAACTGACTATGTAGCAATACTGGCAAAAGGAAATTCACACATGTCATGGTTGTGGGAGTGAAGGATTTCACATGCCGCAAGTGAAATGGTTTGACAAATTACTAACCTATACAATTATACAAAACAAATTATTCCTTATGAGCTTTTCTACAAAAGCATGTGTCCAGATAGTAACACTTATAAATAAGCTAAGTGGCGTTAAACAGATCAGATTTTTGGATGACAGTCTAAGTGTATCACCAGAAGATATTATTAAGTAAATGACACAACATAGAATGTTCCAAAGTAATTTGTGATTAAATAGCTCACCCCACAGTATTTTGCACTGTGATTAGTCATGAGATAACAATGGTCAACACTTCAATATAATCACTATGGAATCATCAGCTAGCAAACATCCGCATGCACTGGAGACATAATTTCTTGACGGTATATTTCTAGGCCTCTAGAGGGTGGAGGCTACAGAGAAGACATTGGTTTATCGGAAATCCGTTGGTGCTCCCGGGAGCGCGCGCTCCTGCACGCGAATTTTTTTTTCAAAGTGTGAAAAAATTCCAAACAAAAATTTAGGGCATACATCTCGACGTTATATGTGTGCACATCAAGGTTCAGAGAAAATCGACATTTTTTGTGGCTTGTGTAAAAAAGACAAAAGGATGTCTTGTGAAAAGCATTTTTTAACCCCAGATTTTATCTTTTTCACACGCGACATATAAGTTGTCGGTTTTTCGCCAAATGACTTTGTGAGTATGTACAATATCGAGATGTACGCGCCAATTTTTTGTTTGGAATTTTTTGACATTTCAAAATATGTTTAAAACACATTTTAAAATCAGGAGGGCGCGCTCCCATGTGCCAAAACGCCACTCTCATTGGTTTATGACTTTATTTATCAATTCCCAGATCAAGTTAACGTGGATAAGCCAAATATGTGTCGTTGTGGATTCCACTCCCTGCTAACAGAAAATAGAAGTTACCTAATGGCAGGCGCATGATTAAATTCTTCTGTAGCACCGAGATATTTAATGGCCCTACTTAATTATGCTCACACTAATTACTGTTTTTAAAGTTTCCTGAATCGCTTGGTTAGAGATCATGGAAGCATTGATCTCGAATGGTTAAAAAGAAATCCCTCCTGACTTACCAAAGTAAGATACTCGGTATCTCTTTTAAATTCTCCTGCTCACATTTTCTAGCGCTTGCGTTCAAAAATAGTTGTATCAGAGTTGGACTTCAACATACTATTTAACTCAAACCATAAAGAAGTTTGAAGTGTAAATATTTCTTTAAGCTGAACGGTGCCTTTCTTTGCGTAATTTTCTGCAAACTGCATCTTGAAAAAATTTATGAAACTGTTCCTATTTCTACAAACATGGAAAAACATAAATGAGCCCAGCAAAAAAAACACAGAAATGATCAATAGTAGGTAGAAATATTTACCTCTTTAATCCTTGAATAGATATATCATCTTTTACATCCACTGGACTGCAATATGAAGTGTCAGAAAGCGACCCGGATGGCAGATATAGGTGACAACAGATTAGAACAATAGAATCTAGAAAAGGTATATGTTAATACTGGGGTAGATTGTAAATAACCAGAGACAAAAGAGGTACTTATCATGCAACAAAACCGAGCATTGCCCATCTGGCTGGATATATGTGCATCAAAGGGTGCTCACAACTGGTATAACCTGGTAAATAAAATCGTTCAAGATACTTACCTATCCACTGTTCGTATCTAGGTGTTTCACCTACAACCTCTCATCGGCTTGTCATTAGCATCCTCCTGTGTTGCAAAATCCACACACAGAAAAAGAAATAAAACTGGTTCCATTCTATCTGAATCTGATTCCCTCACGTGGAGGAGAGCCCAGGAAACCAACGCTGGAATCGAAAGATGGGTACCTTGGCAATCGGCAGTGGAATCATATTGTAGAGCAGCCCTAGATAGGGCTAGTAGTGCTTGCAGTCGGACTGCAAGATGCAGCCCTAGCGTCTCCAAGGATCCCTCCGTCTTGGTCCCATCCCGGCGAGAGGCGAACTATGAACACCAGATTTGAGGTTAGGACGATAGGGACGTGTTAATACCCGCGATAGGAGCATGCAAGGGCAGAGGCGATGTGAGCCGAGGCAGCCGGCGGCGCTAGCAGAGAAGACACATGAGAATGAGATCAAGACGGAGGGATCCTTGGAGATGCACCGGAGACGGGATAAGGAAGCGCCGGTGGATTGTTGTGATTTGGGAGTGGAAGAGCAGATCGCTTAGAATTACTGACGGTTAGTGAAGACGAAGAGAAAGCAATCGATGTTAAGTTGTTAAGTTGGGTACCAGCGGATGGGTAAATGCCAATGAGTGGTGCGCCCGGGGATCACTTTTAACTGTCGGTTATCTGTGTCAGTTTCACGAGCACATGGCGGCTGTGTGGCCCGTGCTTGGCCGAGAGATACGGAGAAATCATTTTTATGTGGGATCTATTTAATGACGTGGACAACTTGCAACGACGTGGCACATCGCTGATGTGGACAATATGCATGGTAAGAGAATAGGAAGTAGTGGATGTTGGAACCGCCACTCCCTCGCCTCAGCTCTCCTCTCCCTCTCAACAGCTCACTCTGTGTTGCCGTGGCTCGCTCAAACGAAAGAGGAAGAAGAAGATCAGAGGAGCGGTGGACACAAGGTTATTTCCTGGCGCACGAACGTCTTTTTCCTTTCCTCGAGCACGAACTCGACCGTGTCAACAAGCTACAGGGGAGAACCAGGGTTTTATACCCGCGAGCACCGGCCTGCCAGGCCTCGCCTTGCACCCACTCGCCCACCCACTTCCCCACGTCCTCCGCGCACTGGCCGCGTCCACGATCCGCGCCCGTACGCGATCGCCACGGCCTCCCAGCGCGCCCGACGCGGTCTACTCCTCCTGGTTGCTCGCTAACAGCCCGGCGTGGTCCCGCGCACACACGCACCGGCTCACGCACTCACACACGCACACCTACGCACACCCGCACGGACACGCCCCGTGCTGGACCTGCACGCACGCACACACACACTCCCGCGGTCCCGACGCGCCCGCTACGTCTGGCGCGCGCCCATACACGCGCCCGACGCGGTGAGCTCGTCGCCGCGGCTTATTTGCCCTAACATTCGCGCCCTAAGCCGCGGCTCAGAGCAGGCCGGCGTCCTCGACGTCGCCGTCGACCAGCAGTGCTCGCTCCTTCGCCGGCTCCCTGCGCAGCAGTGGGCACTCCCTCTTGAAATGGCCCCGCTCGCCGCATTTGTAGCAGCGGCCGCGCCGGTTTCCTCCGAAGCCCGATGCCTCGCTGCGCGCCCCGTCGTCGTCCTCCTCTTCGCGCGCACCGCCCCGACGCCGCTCGCGCGCCCGCCATTGTGCCGCGGTGTACAGCAGCTGCCCATCCGTGCACTCGCCGCCTGCCTGCCCGCGTCGCCATAGCCGTTCGTCGAAGGCCTTCAGGCGACCCAGCGCGCCCTCGAACGGCAGCGTGGACAGGTCGCAGAACTGCTCCATCCCGGCGACCGCCGCGTACAGGCGATCCGGGACGCAGTCCAGGAGCTTCTTCACCATCGCCTCGTCGTCGAGGGTCGCTCCCAGTCCGGCGTAGCGCGCCGCCATGCCGCTGATCTTCCCCGCGAACGCGTCCAGCGACTCGTCGCTCGCCATGCGCAGGAGCTCGAACTCCCCGCGCAATGTGCCCAGCCGCGCCGCGCGCACGCGATCGGCCCCGACGAACCGGGCCTTCAAGCTGCTCCATATCTCCGCCGCGGTCTTCTTCGCGGCCACCTGCAGCAGCAGGTCGTCGGCGAGCGCCCGGAGCAGGTAAGCCCGTGCCGGCTTATCTTTCTTGGCGATCACCGCCGACGCCGCGTCCTCCGGCGGCACCACCGCCTCCCACAGCCCGGCGGCGTCCAGGTCGGCCTCCACCTTGATGGCCCAGGTGGTGTAGTTCTCCCCCGTGAGCACCGGCGCCGGATGCGACACCGAAGTGCTCGCGCCGCCACCGTACGGGACGATCGACATTGCCGGCGCGCCCTGACCTGAACTTGGCTCTGTATACCAAATGTTGGAACCGCCACTCCCTCGCTTCAGCTCTCCTCTCCCTCTCAACAGCTCACTCTGTGTTGCCGTGGCTCGCTCAAACGAAAGAGGAAGAAGAAGATCAGAGGAGCGGTGGACACAAGGTTATTTCCTGGCGCACGAACGCCTTTTTCCTTTCCTCGAGCACGAACTCGACCGTGTCAACAAGCTACAGTTGAGAACCAGGGTTTTATACCCGCGAGCACCGGCCTGCCAGGCCCTCGCCTTGCACCCACTCGCCCACCCACTTCCCCACGTCCTCCGCGCACTGGCCGCGTCCACGTTCCGCGCCCGTACGCGATCGCCACGGCCTCCCAGCGCGCCCGACGCGGTCTACTCCTCCTGGTTGCTCGCTAACAGCCCGACGTGGCCCCGCGCACACACGCACCGGCTCACGCACTCACACACGCACACCTACGCACACCCGCACGGACACGCCCCGTGCTGGACCTGCACGCACGCACACACACACTCCCACGGTCCCGACGCGCCCGCTACGTCTGGCGCGCGCCCATACACGCGCCCGACGCGGTGAGCTCGTCGCCGCGCCTTATTTGCCCTAACAGTGGAGAGCAACTTCTTAAGAGTGGTAGATGAGGTATATATGGAAAACAAGTTTCATGTCCAACAAAAAAAAATCAAGTGTGACAAGCATGGAACCAGAAGTACAGGGACCGCAAGCACAAAATCATCTTAATTCAAGCCAGGAATTGATCATGTTTTCATGGACATCCCAATAAAAACTCATTCAACATGCTTACAAATGTATATGAGAGCAAAATTGCAGATGAAGATATCCGCAGCCCTTCATTGCCTAGATCTTCTCAAGCGCCTCGAGAACAACCTTCATCGAGGGCTTGCTCCTAGGCTCGCCGTCAAGGCAGCTCAGCCCCACATGCACCGCCTGCAGGGCTTGTTTCGAGTTGTACTGGCCCTCGAGCTGGGGGTCCATAAGATGAGAGAGCTTTCTCCGGTCAGCCAAGGGCTTTGCCCAGTCAATGATGTTCATTTGCCCCTTGGGGCGGTTGGGATCCCTCGCTCGCTGACTGATGATGACATGTATCTAGGGTAGGGTCATAGGTCTGACCTACATGCCCTACCCAAGGACACTACACAAGAAGCCAAGGCCCATAAAGATAAATAAGAGATACCGACTGAAATCGTCGTGAAGTGCAATACACTCGACAGAAGATCTCACTCGGATATCCCAATTCCACTCGACCGTCGTTATTCACTCGAAAGACAAGAATCCACTCGAAGTACAGAAGACCTAGAGTCACCCCTAGATGGCAACGGTCAGGCATTTACTCCGTCGTCATAAAGATCAGTTAATACGGGCGTTACCAGTAACATGCGTGACATAATACTCTCATTAAACCCTGGTGTAATGGAGGGCTGCGAGGGGTCGGCGTACTCTATATAAGCCACCCCTCCCCTCTTGCACAAGGGTTCGCACCCCCTGTAACTATACATCATTCCAATCGACAAGCCTCCGCGGCACCGAGACGTAGGGCTGTTACATCCTCCGAGAGGGGCCTGAACTCGTAAAACTGTGCGTACAACCTCGCCGTAGCTAGGACTCTGCCCTCTCCTACGTACCCCCTACCTCAACTGTCAGACTCGTTCCCACGACAGTTGGCACCCACCGTGGGGTGGCGTCTAAGCGACTTCCGGTGAGGTTGCAACCTTCGATCTTCGTCAACATGGTTTCCGGCGGTGGATTGTCTCTGGGCCGTGAGATCCGTCTCGGCACGCTCTCCTTCATCGCCGACGATTTGGCCTGGCTCCAGGAGGCTCCCCTCGACGTCGAGGCGCTCCTCGTTCACGGCACGGCTCACTTCCGCGCAAGTGCCTGCGGCGTTCTCCTGCGGCAGCCGTCGATTCATTATGGGTCAACTACCGCGGCGTCTTCGCTCCCCGCGACCCGTCGTTGCAAGTGATCCGGTCGCTCGCGGCTCCAGCGGTGGGTGAAGCACGCAGTGGCCCGTCAGTCGGCCACGCCCCAAATTGCGGTGATTGAGCCCGATGAGTCGCTGTATGGCTTGTTCGATCTGTCGACTGGCCACTCGGATACTCTCTCCGAGTGCGAAAGCAACGACCCCACGGCGGAAGTCCTCATGGTTGGCCCGCAGCGCAGCCTGCCAGGATTTCCCCGTGGCGGCGGCCGTAGCGGCGGTTCAGCGCACGAAGACAGCGAGTACTACCCTCAAGCCCTCACTGCGGAACAGAGGGAAGAGCTGCGGCGCCGGAATGATCAGGCTCTCCAGACCCCCATCATTGGGGAGACCCCCGAAGCTCAGGCTTTGGAGGCTGCGCGCGTAGCCACTCTGGCTGAGCGTGCACGCCTAGAGAATCTTCAGCAAGCACTCAACGACCGCGCTCGCAGAAACATTCCAAGTTCCAGTCGACGGCAGCGGCAACTGTTCCCGACTGGACGTCAGGATGAGTGTCAGGTATATCGTACCCCGATCCAAAATGTTGCAGCCGCTGCACGTATTGCAGATTCAATCCAGCGGTCATGTTCCGAGGCTGGCAGAGGGTTACAGCAGATTCGAGCACTGCTCAAGGCGGCCAGGGAACAGAACTTGGCTGTTTCTCAGTCACGCAATAGGATTCACAGTAGGTCTGTTATGGCGGACACAGTTCAGTCGGCACACAGCCCGAGATCGCCTCTGCGGCGTGAACATCGTGGTTTCCGCCAGGATCGGTACCTGGGTCGGGACCACGGGCAGTTTGAGCCTCGTTACCACCGTGATGACCGTCGTCGAGTGCCTACGCCCCCTCCGAGGGGTGGTTCATACGCGCCCCAGCGGTATGATGATAGGCACCCGTTCGGCGATGAGCGGAGGATTCCAGTCGACCCCCGAGAGCCCGGTTTTGATGCGAGGTCAGTCCTCGTTCAGGGTCTGGTTGATAGTGGCAGAGCTAACAGAGAGGGTCTGGACAGAGATCGTCCGAGTGGGAGCAGAGCGTTCGTCTCTGGGCCCGAGTGTTTCAGCAGAGCCATACGAGTTGCTGAGATTCCTCCCAACTTCAGATTGGCTGCTAGAGTAAGCAAGTTTACTGGCGAGTCAAAGCCAGACACATGGTTGGAAGATTACCGAGTGGCAGTGCAGATTGGTAGAGGCAATGACGAAGTGGCCATGAAGCACCTGCCCTTGATGCTTGAGGGCTCGGCCAGGGCCTGATTGAATCAGTTAGCCCCTGCTAGCATATACTGTTGGGAAGATTTGGCCCGAGTGTTTATCAAGACATTTGAGGGCACTTGCAAGCGTCCCGCTGGGCTGCCTGAATTGCAGCATTGTGTCCAAAAACCGAATGAAACCTTGAGAGATTACATCCAGCGGTGGACTACACTTCACCATCTGGTGGAAAATGTTTCAGAGCACCAAGCGGTTTGTGCTTTTAAGGAAGGCGTTCAGTACAGAGAGCTCACACTGAAATTTGGCCGCTCCGGGCCCATGACTCTGAATCGGATGATGGAGATAGCCACTCGGTACATGAATGGTGAAGAAGAAGACCAACTCCAGAATGGCAAGGGGAAAACAGTCGACCCCAATGCCGGGGGTGGAAACCCCAGCCGGAAACAGAAATGCAAGGCCGAAACCTTCGGGCAGGCTGAAGCGGCAGCGGTGAATACCCAAGGGAAGTTTAAAGGAAAGCCCAAGGGGCAGTGGGTGCCCAAGAAATTGAAGGATCAGTCCGGCTAGGATGTCCTGGATTTGTCGTGTCACATCCACACGAAGAAGGATGAGGAGGGTAACTTGATTCTGCCCAAGCATACCACTCGACAGTGCAGACTCCTGATTCAGTAGTTCCGAGAGGGTCAGCCCAGTGAGAAGGACTCTGATAAGGACGAAGACAAGGAAAAGGACGATGGTTACCCGAAGGTCAATGCTACCTTGGTGATTTTTGCTGATGTTGAGAGCAAAAGTCGACTGAAAGCCATAAACAGAGAGGTGAACATGGTTGCTCCGACAACTATGACGTACCTGAAGTGGTCAAAGACACCCATTACATTCGACCAGTCCGACCACCCAACTCATGTTGCTACCCCCGGGTGGCAAGCTTTGGTGGTCGACCCAGTCGTTGGGGGCACCCGACTGACTAAAGTTCTCATGGATGGAGGCAGTGGTCTCAACATTTTATATGCTGAGACCCTCCAGGGGATGTGCATTCCGATGTCCCGACTCAGCGAAAGCAATATGCAGTTCCACGGAGTCATCCCATGGAAGAAGGCAAAGTCACTCGGACAGATTGCCCTTGATGTGGTTTTTGGTGATTCTAAGAATTTTCGCAAAGAGAAGCTGACATTTGAAGTGGTCGATTTTCACAGTGCCTATCATGCCATTCTGGGCAGGCCGGCGTATGCTCGCTTCATGGCTCGACCATGTTATGTATATCTCAAACTGAAGATGCCTGGACCCAAAGGTGTGATCACGGTCACTGGGAATGGACAGAGAGCGGAGGAATGCCTCCAGAAGGGTTCCAAGATAGCTGATGAGCAAATGGCGGTGGTGGAGCTGGAAGAGTACAAGAAGAATGCTGACCCGAGTGATTTGCTCCGGTCCAAGAAACCCTCTTCTGACTCAGAATTTCAGTCGGCTAGCGAGACGAAGCCAGTTCACATTCACCCGGAAGATCCCACAGCTGCTCCGACTCACATTTCAACAACACTCGACAGCAAATAGGAAGGCGCGCTCATCCAGTTCCTCCGTGAGAACTGGGACATCTTCACATGGAAACCATCAGACATGCCAGGTGTACCCAGGGGACTGGCTGAGCACCGTTTGCGTGTCAACTCCAAAGCCAAACCTGTCAAGGAGCACCTCCATTGGTCCGCCGCGGAGAAGAGGAAGGAGATTGACGAGTAAGTGGCTCGGCTCTTAGCAGCTGAGTTCATACGCGAGATATACCACTCCGAGTGGCTCGCCAACGTCTTCATGGTACCTAAGAAGGATAAATCACTCCGCATGTGCATTGACTTCAAGCATATCAATCGGGCCTGCCCGAAAGATCATTTTCCGCTCCCTCGCATTGATCAGATAGTCGAATCGACTGCGGGGTGTGAGCGTTTGTCTTTTCTTGATGCGTATTCCGGATACCATCAGATCCAACTATATGGGCCAGATGAAATAAAAATGGCCTCCATCACCCCATTTGGGTGTTTTTGCTATATCACTATGCCTTTCGGTCTCAAAAATGCCGGCGCCACATTCATGCGCATGATCCAGAAGTGTCTGCTCACTCAAATCAGTCGAAATGTGGAGGCATATATGGACGATATCGTGGTTTAGTCACGCAAGAGTTCTGACCTGCTGTCTGACCTCGCTGAAACATTTGCCAATCTGAGAAGATATGACATCAAGCTGAATCCGTCCAAGTGCACATTCGGAGTTCCCTGAGGAAAGTTGCTCGGTTTTCTCCTTTCCGAACGAGGAATAGATGCAAATCCCGAAAAGATTCGTGCAATTCTCTGAATGAAACACCCTGTGTGTGTGCATGATGCTCAGAAGCTTACAGGTTGCCTTGCTGCATTAAGTCGATTCATTTCTCACCTCGGTGAAAAGGCATTGCCTCTTTACCGACTGATGAAAAAGTCTGATACATTCGAGTGGACTCCTGAAGCTGAAGTAGCGTTTGCGCAGCTCAAAGCCCTGCTTTCCACCCAGCCGGTGCTTGCTGCCCCAATCAGCAAGGAGTCTCTACTGTTATATATTGCAGCCACTGGTCAAGTTGTCAGCATAGTGCTTACGATAGAGCGGGAAGAAGAAGGCAAGGCCTATAAAGTTCAACGCCCAGTATATTACATTTTTGAAGTCTTGACTCCATCCAAGCAAGGGTATCCGCATTACCAGAAGCTTGTCTATGGAATTTACTTGACTGCGAAGAAAGTTGCACATTATTTCCAAGACCACTCGGTTTCAGTCATCAGCGACGCTCCATTGTCTGAAATTTTGAACAATCGAGATGCAACCGGTCGAGTGGCTAAGTGGGCAATTGAACTTCTTCCTCTGGACATCAAGTTCGAAGCAAAAAAGGCGATCAAGTCTCAAGCAATCACAGATTTCTTGGCCGAGTGGATTGAGCAACAGCAGCCAACTCAAGTTCACTCGGAACACTGGACCATGTTCTTTGATGGATCCAAGATGTTAAATGGTTCTGGTGCCGGAGTAGTCCTGTTGTCCCCAAGAGGTGATAAACTCAGTTATGTTCTCCAGATTCACTTCGATTCCTCCAATAATGAAGCTGAGTACGAAGCGCTCCTCTACGGGTTGCGTATGGCCATCTCACTTGGCGTCCGTCGCCTGATGGTCTACGGCGACTCAGATTTGGTGGTCAATCAGGTGATGAAGGAGTGGGATGTCAAGAACCCTGCCATGACCGGGTACTGCAATGCAGTGAGGAAGTTGGAAAAGAAGTTTGAAGGGTTGGAACTCCACCACATTCCCCGAATCAAGAATCAAGCTGCGGATGACTTGGCAAAAATAGGTTCCACTCAGAAGCCTATCCCCAGCAATGTGTTCCTTGAGCATCTCCGTTCCCCGTCAGTGCAGGAAGATCCTTTTACTGGAGAACCTCCCCAGCCGATAAGTGCTACCAATCCGACTGAAGTTGAGGTGCCAGCAGTTATCGATCTGGTTATGGAGATGCCGGTAATCACCCCTGACTGGACAGTGCCATGTATTGCATATCTGCTCAGGCAGGAGCTTCCAGAGGATGAAGTTGAAGCACGTCAGATCGTCCGCAGGTCCAAGGCCTTCACAGTGATTGGCGGGCAGCTCTACAGAGAAAGCGTTACTGGCGTGGCTCAGCGATGTATCTCTCCAGAAGAGGGTCGACTGATATTGGATGAGATCCACTCGGGGACCTGTGGTCACCATGCGTCCTCTCGGACCATCGTGGCCAAAGCATACCGAGTAGGATTTTACTGGCCAAGGGCCAATGAAGTTGCGAAAGAGATCGTTGAGAAGTGTGAAGGTTGCCAGTTTTACTCGAACATGTCTCACAAGCCCGCATCTAATTTAAAGACTATTCCACTCGTCTGGCCATTCGCTGTGTGGGGATTGGACATGATTGGGCCGCTAAGGACAGGCAGAAGTGGTTTCACTCAAATGCTTGTGGCAGTCGACAAGTTCACCAAGTGGATTGAAGCCAAACCAATCAAGAACTTAGATTCAGGCACAACCATCAGTTTCATAAGATAGCTGATTTTCCGATATGGGGTTCCACACAGCATCATCACAGACAACGGCTCAAATTTCGACTCGGAAGAGTTCAGAGCATTCTGCGCTTCTCAAGGCAATCGGGTGGATTACGCATCCGTTGCGCACCCGCAGTCGAATGGTCAAGCTGAAAGAGCAAATGGTCTGATCCTCCAAGGTTTGAAACCTCGACTCATCCGTGACCTTAAGCACGCAGTTGGAGCTTTGGTAACTGAGTTGCCGTCTGTTTTGTGGGGATTGAGGACGACTCCCAACCGATCCACTAACCGAACCCCTTTCTTCATGGTGTACGGGGCTGAAGCCGTGCTTCCTAGTGACTTGCTTCACAATGCACCCCGAGTGGAACTTTTCTCAGAAGCTAAAGCAGAGCAAGCGCGTCAAGATGTTGTAGATCTTCTGGAAGAAGAGCGAGAGATGGCTTTGATCCATTCGACCATTTATCAGCAAGACCTTCGTCGATTCCACGCCAGAAACGTCAAAGGTCGAGCATTTAAAGAAGGAGACCTTGTGCTCCGAGTGGATCAGCAATGGCCTCATAAGCTGGCACCTGCATAGGAAGGCCCTTTTGTCGTCACCAAAGTGCTTCACAATGGGGCATATCACCTTTACAACCTAACTCAGAAGAAAGACGAGCCACGTGCTTGTAACGCGGATCTTCTTCGTCGCTTTTATACTTGACAGTCGGACTGTCAGGATGTAATAAGAGTACTTTTTCCTAGATTGTTTATCAAGACATGATTCCTGCAGTCTCATAATGATTGTTCTCGCATAAACATGTGTTCAAATCCCCCAGTGGGTAACTTAGCAGCGGAATCCATTTTCGCCTAAGTTAAAAATCCGCTCTGAGTGAAAGCATCGCTCTCACTCGGGGGCTTAGCTGCGAATCAGTTTTGCCTAAGTTAAAAACCTACTCCGAGTGAGAGCATCCCTCTCACTCGGGGGTTTAGCCGCGAATCAGTTTCGCCTAAGTTAAAAACCTACTCCGAGTGAGAGCATCCCTCTCACTCGGAGGCTTAGCCGCGAATCAGTTTTGCCTAAGTTAAAAACCTACTCCGAGTGAGAGTTCCCTCTCACTCGGGAGCTTAGCCGCGAGCCCGTCCTCTCCTAAGTTAAAAACCTACTCCGAGTGAGAGCAATCCTCCTACTCGGGGAGCTTAGCTACGACCCCGTACTCGCCTAAGTTAAAACCTACTCCGAGTGAGAGCATCCCTCTCACTCGGAGGCTTAGCCGCGAATTAGTTTCGCCTAAGTTAAAAACCGACTCCGAGTGAGAGCATCCCTCTCACTCGGGAGCTTAGCCGTGAGCCCGTCCTCGCCTAAGTTAAAAACCTACTGTGAGTGCGAGCAATCCTCCCACTCGGGGGCTTAGCTGCGACCCCGTACTCGCCTAAGTTAAAAACAACTCCGAGTGGAGAGCAATCCTCCCACTCGGGGGCTTAGCTATGACCCCGTACTCGCCTAAGTTAAAAACCTACTCCGAGTGAAAGCATCCCTCTCACTCGGGGGCTTAGCCGCGAGCCCGTCGTCGCCTAAGTTAAAAACTACTCTGAGTGGAGAGCAATCCTCCCACTCGAGGGCGTAGCTGCGACCCCGTACTCGCCTAAGTTAAAAACTACCCCGAGTGGAGAGCAATCCTCCCACTCGGGAGCTTAGCTGCGACCCCGTACTCGCCTAAGTTAAAAAATACTCCGAGTGGAGAGCAATCCTCCCACTCGGGGGTTTAGCTGCGACCCCGTACTCGCCTAAATGAAAAACTACTCCGAGTGGAGAGCAATCCTCCCACTCGGGGGCTTAGCTACGACCCCGTACTTGCCTAAGTTAAAAACTACTCCGAGTGGAGAGCAATCCTCCCACTCGGGGGCTTAGCTGCGACCCCGTACTCGCCTAAGTTAAAAACTACTCCGAGTGGAGAGCAATCCTCCCACTCGGGGACTTAGCTGCGACCCCGTGCTCACCTAAGTTAAAAACTACTCCTAGTGGAGAGCAATCCTCCCACTCGGAGGCTTAGCTGCGACCCCGTACTCGTCTAAGTTAAAAATTACTCCGAGTGGAGAGAAATCCTCATGCTCGGGGGCTTAGCTGCGACCCCATCCTCGCCTAAGTTAAAAACTACTCCGAGTGGAGAGCGATCCTCCCACTCGGGGACTTAGCTGTGACCCAGTACTCGCCTAAGTTAAAAATTACTCCGAGTGGAGAGCAACCCTCACACTCGGAAGCTTAGCCGCGAACCAGTGATACGTCCATTTTGCATCATGCGTTTATATCAATATTTATTGCATTATGGGCTGTTATTACACATTATGGCACAATACTTATTCCTTTTCGCTCTTATTTTACAAGGTTTACATGAAGAGGGAGAATGCCGGCAGCTGGAATTATGGGCTGGAAAAGGAGCAAATATTAGAGACCTATTCTGCACAACTCCAAAAGTCCTGAAACTTCATGGAGATTCATTTTGGATTTAATAAAAAAATATTGGGCGAGGAAAGTACCAGAGGGGGGCCACCTGCCATCCACAAGGGTGGAGGGCGCGCCCTACCCCCCTGGGCGTGCCCCCCGTCCTTGTGGGCCACCTGGCAGGCCCCCGATGCCCATCTTCTGCTATATGGTGTGTTTTGACCTGGACAAAAGAAGAAGGAAGCTTTGGGGACGAAGCGCCGCCCTCTCGAGGTGGAACCTGGGCAGAACCAATCTAGGGATCCGGCAGAGCTGTTTTGCTGGGGAAACATCCCTCCGGGAGGGGGAGATCATCGCCATCGTCATCACCATCGATCCTCTCATCGAGAGCGGGTCAATCTCCATCAACATCTTCACCAGCATCATCTGCTCTCAAACCCTAGTTCATCTCTTGTATCCGATCTTTGTCTCAAAACCTCAGATTGGTACCTGTGGGTTGCTAGTAGTGTTGATTACTCCTTGTAGTTGATGCTAGTTGGTTTATTCGGTGGAAGATCATTTGTTCATATCCTTAATGATAATTAATACTCCATTGATTATGAACATGAATATGCTTTGTGAGTAGTTACGTTTGTTCCTAAGGACATGGGAGAAGTCTTGTTATAAGTAATCATGTGAATTTGGTATTCGTTCGATATTTTGATCAGATGTATGTTGTCTTTCCTCTAGTGGTGTTATGTGAACGTCAACTACATGAAACTTCACCATGATTTGGGCCTAGGGGAAGGCATTGGGAAGTAATAAGTATATGATAGGTTGCTAGAGTGACAGAAGCTTAAACCCTAGTTTATGCGTTGCTTTGTAAGGGGCTGATTTGGATCCATATGTTTCATGCTATGGTTAGATTTATCTTAATTCTTCTTTCGTAGTTGCGGATGCTTGCGAGAGGGGTTAATCATAAGTGGGAGGCCTGTCCAAGGAAGGGCAGCACCCAAGCACCGGTCCACCCACATATCAAATTATCAAAGTAACGAACGTGAATCATATGAGCATGATGAAAACTAACTTGACAACAATTCCCATGTGTCCTTGGGAGCGCTTTGCTTTATATAATAGTTTGTCCAGGCTTGTCCTTTGCTACAAAAAGGATTGGGCCACCTTGTTTACTTTTGTTACTTGTTACCCGTTACGAATTATCTTATCACAAACTATCTGTTACCGATAATTTCAGTGCTTGCAGAGAATACCTTGCTGAAAACCGCTTGTCATTTCCTTCTGCTCCTCGTTGGGTTCGACACTCTTACTTATTGAAAGGACTACGATAGATCGCCTATACTTATGGTTCATCAAGACTCTTTACTGGCGCCGTTGCCGGGGAGTGAAGCGCCTTTGGTAAGGAAACATTTATATAGTGTGCTGAAATTTACTGTCACTTGTTACTATGGAAAATAATCCTTTCAGGGGTTTGTTCGGGGTATCTTCACCCCGACCGGAAGAGCAAAGAGTTGCCCCTCAACCTACTGCACCTACTGAAAATATTTATTATGAAATTCCTTCGGGTATGATAGAGAAACTGCTAGCTCATCCTTACACAGGAGATGGAACATTACATCCTGATATGCATCTAATCTATGTGGATGAAGTTTGTGGATTATTTAAGCTTGCAGGTTTGCCTGAGGATGAAGTCAAGAAGAAGCCTTCCCTTTATCTTTGAAGGAGAAGGCATTGACATGGTATAGGCTATGTGATGATATTGGATCATGGAACTACAACCGATTGAAATTGGAATTTCATCAAAAGATTTATCCTATGCATCTGGTTCATCGTGATCGGAATTATATATATAATTTTTGGCCTCTTGAAGGAGAAAGTATCGCTCAAGCTTGGGGGAGGCTTAAGTCAATGTTATATTCATGCCCCAATCATGAGCTCCCAAGAGAAATTATTATTCAAAAATTTTATGATCGGCTTTCTCATAATGATCGATCCATGCTCGATACTTCTTGTACTGGTTCTTTTATGAAGAAGACTATTGAATTCAAATGGGATTTATTGGAAAGAATTAAATGCAACTCTGAAGATTGGAACTCGACGAAGGTAAGGAGTCAGGTATAAACCTTAAGTTTGATTGTGTTAAATCTTTTATGGATACCGATGCTTTTCATAATTTTAGCACTAAATATGGACTTGACTCTGAGATAGTAGCTTCTTTCTGTGAATCATTTGCTACTCATGTTGATCTCCCTAAGGAGGAGTGGTTTAAATATCATCCTCCCATTGAAGTTAAAGTAGTAGAACCTATTAAAGTTGAAGAAGAAACTATTACTTATAATGTTGATCCTATTGTTCCTACTGCTTATATTGAGAAACCACCTTTTCCTGTTAGAATAAAGGATCATGCTAAAGCTTCAACTGTGGTTCGTAAGAGTAATACTAGAACACCTACACCCCCTGAGCAAATTAAAGTTGAACCTAGTATTGCTATGTTTAAAGATCTCTTGGTTGATAATATTGATGGGCATGTTATTTATTTCTGTGATGAAGCTGCTAGAATTGCTAAACCCGTTAGTAAAGATAAACATAGACCCGTTATTGGCATGCCTATTGTTTCAGTTAAAATAGGAGATCATTGTTATCACGTCTTATGTGATATGGGTGCTAGTGTGAGTGCAATTCCTTTTTCCTTATATAAAGAAATTATGAATGATATTGCACCTGCTGAGACAGAATATATTGATGTTAATATTAAGCTTGCCAATAGAGATACTATTTCACCAATTGGGATTGTTAGAGATGTTGAAGTCTTGTGTGGGAAAATAAAATAACCTACTGATTTTCTTGTTCTTGCTTCCCCACAAGATGACTTTTGTCCCATTATATTTGGTAGACCTTTCTTGAATACTGTTAATGCTAAG
Source organism: Thinopyrum elongatum (assembly GCA_011799875.1). NCBI lineage: Eukaryota > Viridiplantae > Streptophyta > Magnoliopsida > Poales > Poaceae > Thinopyrum > Thinopyrum elongatum. The sequence continues at coordinate 67,476,498 of CM022302.1, read as the reverse complement.
ATAGATTGCGAGAAAGATATTGTTACTGTCGATTTAGGGGATATGTCTCATGATTTTAATTTCTCTAAATTTCATAGACAACCCCATGATAAAGAATTGCCTTGTAAGGATGAAGTAATTGGTCTTGCTTCTATTGCCGTGCCTCCTACTTATCCCTTAGAACAATATTTGCTAGACCATGAGAATGATATGTTTATGAATGAAAGAAGGGATATAGACGAGATATTCTTTAACCAATGGCCTATTTTGAAACACAATTTGCCTGTTGAAATCCTTGGGGATCCTCCTCCACCCAAGGGTGATCCCGTGTTTGGGCTTAAGCAATTACCAGATACTTTGAAATATGCTTATCTCGATGAAAAGAAGATATATCCTGTTATTATTAGTGCTAACCTTTCAGAGCATGAAGAAAAGAAAATATTGAAAACTCTAAGGAAGCACCAAGCCGCTATTGGATATACTCCTGATGATCTTAAGGGCATTAGTCCCACTCTATGTCAGCGCAAAATCAATTTGGAGAAAGATGCTAAACCAGTTGTTGATCACCAACGACGGTTAAATCCTAAGATGAAAGAAGTGGTAAGAAATGAAATACTAAAGCTTCTGGAAGCAGGTATAATTTATCCTATTGCTGATAGTCAGTGGGTAAGTCCTGTTCGTTGTGTCCCTAAGAAGGGAGGTATTACTGTTGTTCCTAATGATAAGAATGAATTGATTCCACAAAGAATTGTCACAGGTTATAGAATGGTAATTATTTTTTGCAAATTAAATAAAGCTACTAGAAAAGATCATTACTCTCTACCTTTTATTGATCAAATGCTAGAAAGATTATCCAAACATACACATTTTTGCTTTCTAGATGGTTATTCTGGTTTTTCTCAAATACCTATGTAAAAGGATGATAAGGAAAAGACCACTTTTACTTGCCCTTTCGGTACCTTTGCTTATAGACGTATGCCTTTTGGTTTATGCAATGCACCTGCTAACTTTCAAAGATGTATGACTGCCATGTTCTCTGATTTTTGTGAAAAGATTGTTGAGGTTTTCATGGATGATTTCTCCGTTTACGGAACTTCTTTTTGATTGTTTAAGCAACCTTGATCAAGTTTTGCAGAGATGTGAAGAAACTAATCTTGTTTTGAATTGGGAGAAGTGCCACTTTATGGTTAATGAAGGTATTGTCTTAGGGCATAAAATTTCTGAAAGAGGTATTGAAGTTGATAAAGCTAAAGTAGATGCTATTGAAAAGATGTCGTGTCCTAAAGATATCAAAGGTATAAGAAGTTTCCTTGGTCATGCTGGTTTCTATAGGAGGTTTATTAAAGACTTCACTAAAATTTCTAGACCTCTCACTAATCTCTGGCAAAAAGATGTTCCTTTTGTTTCTGATGATGATTGTGTAGAAGCATTTGAAATACTTAAGAAAGCCTTGATTTTTGCACCTACTGTTCAGCCACCTGATTGGAATTTACCCTTTGAAATTATGTGTGATGCTAGTGATTATGTTGTTGGTGCTGTTCTAGGGCAAAGAGTTGATAAGAAATTAAATGTTATTCATTATGCTAGTAAAACTCTAGACAGTGCCCAGAGAAATTATGCTACTACTAGAAAAGAATTTTTAGCAGTTGTCTTTGCTTGTGATAAGTTCAGATCCTATATTGTTCATTCCAAAGTAACTGTTCACACTGATCATGCTGCTATTAAATATCTTGTGGAAAAGAAAGATGCTAAACCTAGACTTATTAGATGGGTTCTCTTGCTACAAGAATTTGATTTGCATATTATTGATAGAAAGGGAGCTGAGAACCCCGTTGCAGACAACTTGTCTAGGTTAGAAAATGTTCTTGATGACCCACTGCCTATTGATGATAGCTTTCCTGATGAATAATTAGCTGTCATAAATGTTGCTCGTAATACTCCATGGTATGCTGATTACGCTAATTATATTGTTGCTAAATTTATACCACCTAGTTTCACATACCAGCAAAAGAAAAAGTTTTTCTATGATTTAAGACATTACTTTTGGGACGACCCACACCTTTATAAAGAAGGAGTAGATGGTGTTATTAGACGTTGTGTACCTGAGCATGAACAGGAACAGATCCTACGCAAGTGCCACTCCGATTCTTACGGAGGACACCACGCTGGAGATAGAACTGCACATAAGGTATTGCAATCTGGTTTTTATTGGCCTACTCTCTTCAAGGATGCTCGTAAGTTTGTCTTGTCTTGTGATGAATGCCAGAGAATTGGCAATATTAGTAGACGTCAGGAAATGTCTATGAATTATTCACTTGTTATTGAACCATTCGATGTTTGGGGCTTTGATTATATGGGACCTTTTCCTTCCTCTAATGGGTATACACATATTTTAGTTGCTGTTGATTACGTTACTAAGTGGGTACAAGCTATTCCAACTAGTAGTGCTGATCATAACACCTCTATTAAGATGCTTAAAGAAGTTATTTCTCCGAGGTTTGGAGTCCCTAGATATTTAATGACTGATGGTGGTTCACACTTTATTCATGGTGTTTTCCGTAAAATGTTTGCTAAGTATGATGTTAACCATAGAATTGCATCTCCGTATCATCCTCAGTCTAGTGGTCAAGTAGAATTGAGCAATAAAGAGATTAAATTAATTTTGCAAAAGACTGTTAATAGATCTAGAAAGAATTGGTCTAAGAAACTTGATGATGCATTATGGGCCTATAGAACTGCTTATAAAAACCCTATGGGTATGTCTCCATATAAAATGGTTTATGGAAAGGCTTGTCACTTACCTCTTGAACTAGAACATAAAGCTTATTGGGCAATTAAAGAGCTCAACTATGATTTAAAACTTGCCGGTGAGAAGAGGTTATTTGACATAAGCTCGCTTGATGAATGGAGAACCCAAGCCTATGAGAATGCCAAGTTGTTTAAAGAAAAAGTTAAAAGATGGCATGACAAAAGGATACAAAAGCGTGAGTTTAATGTAGGTGATCATGTTTTGCTATACAACTCTCGTTTAAGATTTTTTTGCAGGAAAGCTTCTCTCTAAATGGGAAGGTCCTTACATTATCGAGGAGGTCTATCGTTCCGGTGCTATAAAAATCAACAACGCCAAGGGCACAAATCCGAAGGTGGTAAACGGACAAAGAATCAAACATTATATCTCAGGTACTCCCATAAATGTAGAGACCAATATAATTGATACCGTAACACCGGAGGAGTACATAAGGAACACTTTCCAGAACGTTTCAGACACCAAAAAGGAATAGGTATGTGGTACAGTAAGTAAACCGACTCCAAAACATTTCCAATGATAATTTTTCTCTGTTTTGGAATATTTAAAAAATTAGGAAAATTAAAAGTAGTCCGAAAGAGACACGAGGCGTCCACAAGGGTGGACGGCGCGCCCTACCCCCTTGGGCGCGCCCCCCGACCTTGTGTCCACCTCGTTTGCCCTCCGGACTCCGTTTTCTTGCACAATACTTCTTTTGGTCGGTAAAAATTCATTATATAATCTCCTGGGGGTTTTGACGACCGTACCACGACAAAATCCTCTATTTTCATTTTGAGCTGTTTTCTGCCAAAGTTTTCAAGGCCATGCATCATGTCTTCCTCCTCCTTGAACAATGTGGATGACGATGCTTGGCTGATGAAGATAGAGATGAAGAGAGAAGAACTTGGGGAAACTAACAAGGACGATAAGATCAAGAAGGCTGAGGGAGATCAAGTTCCGGCAGCAGAAGAAGAAGACATCCTTCAACCTTACTACAATCAGCTTACCCCTACTGAAATTGAAGCTTTCAAGATTATTGAATTGATGCGTGTGCAAAATAAATATCTCACTCGCGAAAATATTCTGTTGCAAGAGTACATCACCGCACTCAAGGGCATTATTCGTAAACTGGAGCATCTCCTACGCTCGATGTGTGGCACTACTTCATCAACAACTCCATCATCACCACCTCCGAAGAAAGAGATCTAAATACATGGGTATGGGCACTCCCCTTAGCAACTGCCAAGCTTGGGGGAGGTGCCCCGGTATCGTATCACCATCACACCTCTACTTTTATCATTTTTCTTAGTTCGATCCTTTTGGTTATATTTTGATCTAGTAGAATAATGTTTTAGTATGATCTAGCTTTGAGTTTTGTTTTCATCTCTATCTATGTAATCGAGTCCGTGAGTTATATAATAAAGAGTAGTTTTGAGTTGAGGGCTTTGTTTTCTTGCTATGATCTTGAGGGAATAAAATAATAAAAAGATCATATATTGATCTTATGGAGAGTAATGACTTCACATATAAAGAGTATGATGAATAAAATTTGTTGGGAGTTGACAAACATAGTTTTGGTCATTGTTGCAACTAATAGGAAGTAATAAAGAAAGAGAGGCTTCACATATAAATATACTATCTTGGACATCTTTTGTAATTGTGAGCACTCATTAAAATATAACATGCTAAAAAGTTGATGTTGGACAAGGAAGACAACATAATGGGTTATGTTTTCTTATATCTGAATAGAAGTTATATTGTCATGGATCCTCCAACATGTTGAGCTTGCCTTTCCCTCTCATGCTAGCCAAATTCTTTGCACCAAGTAGAGATACTACTTGTGCTTCCAAACATCCCTAAACCCAGTTTTGCCATGAGAGTCCACCATACCTACCTATGGATTGAGTAAGATCCTTCAAGTAAGTTGTCATCGGTGCAAGCAATAAAAATTGCTCTCTAAATATGTATGATCTATTAGCGTGAAGAAAATAAGGTTTATACGAACTTGTGATATGGAAGAAATAAAAGCGACGGACTGCATAATAAAGTTCTTTATCACAAGCGGCAATATAAAGTGACGTTCTTTTGCATTAAGATTTTGTGCATCCAACCATAAAAGCGCATGACAACCTCTGCTTCCCTCTGCGAAGGGCCTATATTTTTACTTTTATCTTCTACCCTTGTACAAGAGTCATGGTGATCTTCACCTTTCCTTTTTACACTTTTTCCTTTTGGCAAGCACTATGTGTTGGAGAAAGATCTAGATATATATATCCACTCGGATGTAGGTTATCATGAAGTATTATTGTTGACATTACCCTTGAGGTAAAAGGTTGGGAGACGAAACTATAAGCCCCTATCTTTCTCTGTGTTCGATGGAATCTTTGAACCCATAAGTATCGCGTGAGTGTTAGCAATTGTGAAAGACTAAATGATAGTTGAGTATGTGGACTTGCTGAAAAGCTCTTATATTGACTCTTTCTGATGTTATGATAAATTGCAATTGCTTCAACGACTGAGATCATAGTTTGTTAGTTTTCAATGAAGTTTTTGATTCATACTTTACCTTGTGAACGAATTGTTACTTTAGCATAAGAAATTATATGAAAATATACGTTGATGTTCTAAAGATGATGATGATGCCCTCATGTCCATATTTTATTTTATCGACACCTCTATCTCTAAACATGTGGACATATTTTTCGAAGCTTTCGCTTGAGGACAAGCGAGGTCTAAGCTTGTGGGAGTTGATATGTCCATTTTGCATCATGCTTTTATATCAATATTTATTGCATTATTGGATGTTATTACACATTATGGCACAATACTTATGCCTTTTCTCTCTTATTTTACAAGGTTTACATGAAGAGGGAGAATGCCGGCAGCTGGAATTCTGGGCTGGAAAAGGAGCAAGTATTAGAGACCTATTCTGCACAACTCCAAAAGTCCTGAAACTTCACGGAGAGTCATTTTGGATTTAATAAAAAATATTGGGCGAGGAAAGTACCAGAGGGGGGCCACCTGCCATCCACAAGGGTGAAGGGCGCGCCCAACCCCCCTGGGTGCGCCCCCCGTCCTTGTGGGCCACCTGGCAGGCCCCCGACGCCCATCTTCTGCTATATGGTGTGTTTTGACCTAGAAAAAAGAAGAAGGAAGCTTTGGGGACGAAGCGCCGCCGTCTCGAGGCAAAACCTGGGCAGAACCAATCTAGGGCTCCGGCGGAGCTGTTCTGCCGGTGAAACATCCCTCCGGGAGGGGGAAATCATCGCCATCGTCATCACCATCGATCCTCTCATCGAGAGGGGGTCAATCTCCATCAACATCTTCACCAGCATCATCTCCTCTCAAACCCTAGTTCATCTCTTGTATCCGATCTTTGTCTCAAAACCTTATATTGGTACCTATGGGTTGCTAGTAGTGTTGATTACTCCTTGTAGTTGATGCTAGTTGGTCTATTCGGTGGAAGATCATTTGTTCAGATCCTTAATGATAATTAATACTCCTTCAATTATGAACATGAATATGCTTTGTGAGTAGTTACGTTTGTTCCTGAGGACATGGGAGAAGTCTTGTTATAAGTAATCATGTGAATTTGGTATTCGTTAGATATTTTGATGAGATGTATGTTGTCTTTCCTCTAGTGGTGTTATGTGAACATCGACTACATGACACTTCACCATGATTTGGGCCTAGGGGAAGGCATTGGGAAGTAATAAGTAGATGATGGGTTGCTAGAGTGACAGAAGTTTAAACCCTAGTTTATGTGTTGCTTCGTAAGGAGCTAATTTGGATCCATATGTTTCATGCTATGGTTAGATTTATCTTAATTCTTCTTTCATAGTTGCGGATGCTTGTTAGAGGGGTTAATCATAATTGGGAGGCTTGTCCAAGGAAGGGCAGCACCCAAGTACCGGTCCACCCACATATCAAATTATCAAAGGAACGAATGTCAATCATATGAGCATGATGAAAACTAACTTGACAACAATTCCCATGTGTCCTCGGGAGCGCTTTGCTTTATATAAGAGTTCGTCCAGGCTTGTCCTTTGCTATAAAAAGGATTGGGCCACCTTGCTGCACCTTGTTTACTTTTGTTACTTGTTACCCGTTACGAATTATCTTATCACAAAACTATATGTTACCGATAATTTCAGTGCTTGCAGAGAATACCTTGCTGAAAACCGCTTGTCATTTCCTTCTGCTCCTCGTTGGGTTTGACACTCTTACTTATTGAAAGGAGTACGATAGATCCCCTATACTTGTGGGTCATCAACCAGCTTCACCTAAGTCAAAAAAATCCAATCATGCAAAAACATCCTGGAAGCAGGAAAGGCAATATTCGGGTAAACCCACCAAGTTCGGGCAAGACCGTCAAGTTTCAGAACCACAAGCAAAAGTACTCAGGCATCAGGCCCGAGAAAGTGTAATGGTTACAAGATCACTCGACATCCCGAGGCAAATAAATTTGGATCATTAAAGTTTTTTCACTCGGCGGGAGGAGGACTCGCTTGCTCAACGAAGGTGTCCAAGTCCATGCCGTCAGCGATCCGAGTGGCTGCGTCAATAAAAGTCTCCATAAAGTCTTCAAACTGGAGTTTCTTCATGTTAGCCACCTGGAGAGCCTTCAGCTTGTCCTCCCTATCCTCCTTGTAGTGGACATGAACGAGTGATAAGGCCACATCAGCTCCGCAACATGCAGCCGACTTCTTCCAAGCTTGCACTCAACCAGGGATATCAGTGAGGCGAGTCATCAGTGACTCGAGGTCATTCTGAAGAGTGTCCTCTGGCCATAGCTCCTTGTCTATCCAAGTCAGTGCGACCTTCAATTGAGCAATGTACCCCAAGACACTGTTGAGACGAGCTTCAAGTCGCATCACATTCATCGCAGCTTCGTCTCTGACGAGTGACTTTGTGGGGTCCAAGCCTTGTTCAATCTGTTCGGTCTCCTGCTCGAAATTTTGGCAGAACTCTGCACAGTGAAAGTAAGTATGGGTCAGCAGCAACATTATGTGGAAGTTTCTGAATTCACTCGGACGAAGAAATATACCTTCAAGCATGATGTACATCTTCTTCGCGAGACCTCCCAAGTAAACCTCTAGCTCGTCTCTCTTCCAAGTGAGCTCATCCACCTTGTCAGCCAGCACCACTTTCTCTTCCCTGAGTTGTGCAGCCTCCTTCTTCGCTTCATTGACAGCAGTCTTCAGTTTGGCATTTTCATCCTCAAGCTTGCCGACTTAAGCCAACTTTCTCTCAGCCAGTTCAGTCTTCTCACGCGCCACCTTCTGTGCCCACGCAAGATCAGTGTCCTTCTTCTCCAATGCCTGCTTCATGGTTTCTAAAGAAATAACATTCTTCAGTCGTGCTTGGAGTTGACGGTTTTCACTACACACATCTGTTCGAGTGGATTCACTCGGTTCAAAGGAGGGAAAGGAAAAAATATCAAGGCATACAGTCAGCAAGTTGTTACCTCCCATGGTTGCCACTTCATCCTGAGCTTTCTTCAGGTTCATCTTGGCGAGTTCCAGGTCAAGCTTGAGTTGGATCTTCTCCTTCTCCAAGGCAGCATACTGGGTCCCAAGTTCACAAGATTTCTGTGATCAGCAAAAAAACAATTCATTCGACGGAAACAAATGCCCTTTACTTCCGAGTAAAGAAGAGCAAGTTCGGATTGCTACTACAAAGGAGTTCTAAGACCACCGCCGAATCAAACATTCCACAGGGGTCTCGGGGACTACACCCAGTGGGTGCACTCAGCATGCCCCCACTGGTTCAATTTCCCACTTGGAACGGCCTGCCCGGCCCAAGTGGAAGAAACAAAAAAAATCCTTTGTTCTCAGAGCCCCACCGACTACCCGCAGTCGACGGCGGTCTCGGGGACTACACCCAGTGGGTGCACTCAGTGTGCCCCCACTGGATCAGTTACCCACTCGGCACGGCCTGCCCGGCCCGAGTGAAGAGCTACAAACAGACATATTCTAAAGACCCCCGCCGAATCAAACATTCGACGGCGGTCTCAGGGACTACACCCAGTGGGTGCACTCGGCGTGCCCCCACTGGTTCGATTTCCCACTCAACATGACCTGCCCAACTCGAGTGGAAGAACTACATAGCAAAAGAAAACACCCAATGGGTGTACAGATGCAAGGCTCAGACCCATGATAGATGCACATTAAAGGTTCCAAAACGCTCATCCATGGACATCTTACGAATAGTAAAGTAGCAGTTCTCAAATAGCATATCCTAACAGAGCAAAGTTCAAGCTGAAAGGCCAATCGGAAATCAATTTACAGTCCCACTCACTCAGACATTGGTCTGGAGGGCAGAGCTGGCGTCATAAGCAGCCTTGCTGGTCTCGTACACCACCTTCAATCGGTCCATCATCAGGCCAGCCTGGATCATCGCTTCCTTGGCAGCTCCTGTTTGGTCCTCCGGGACGTGGTGCGGAGTGATCAGAGGTTGGCAGTGCCCAGTCGGACCCGAAGTTTGAACAGTCGACGCAGGAGGCTGATCAGTCGACAGAGGGACAGCAAAAGAAACAGTAGCTCGGGACGTGTCACCAAGTTCTTGAACAACGGGCTTAGACGACAGGCGAGATGCCCGACTGGAAGACGCTCTCTTGCTCAGGGCCCTACTTTTTTCCCCTGCACTCCTTGGAGGCTCCTCCTCGTCGTCGTCTGGAAGTTGGATAACGTCTGCTGGCACTAAGATCACTCGACAGTAAGATCCCAGTCGACCGACAGAACAATTGAGAAAATAAGAACTGATCATACCTGCTCAAGAAGTGGCCACGTCTGCAGTCTCCGCGTCAGCATGTTCGTCGTCGATCTCCATATGGGATGTAGAGGTAACCTCCCTGGGATTCAGAATTCTACTCGGTCAGCAAAAACATAAGTGAAACGATTCGCAACACAGAAAGTGAAATGATTGGCAACAAAGACACTTACGTCGAAGCGATAGTCACAGCAACCTTGATCCTGGGTAGAGCCTTCCGAGGTTTGGGCGGAGCAACCTTTGCCTGTTTGGCAATTTTCTCAGTCGGGTCAGGGGTCGGCGTCCGAGCGCGCTTCGGAGTACTGGCACTCAACCCCCCAGCCTTGCCCTTGCTAGCTGTGGGATCTTGGGTCTGCTTGGTGCAATGTTCAGTACGCGGTGGTGACTCGACCTCCTCGTCATCTTTTGAGTCGTCACTGTCACCTTAACTATCGTCCGCATACTCGATGTCGGCGCTCCCCCCTCGCTCTCCTCTTCTCCAGTGAGTTGTTCCCCATTGGGTACAGGCGAGTACAGCTTTGTGAATACCTGCAAGACACAGATTGCAAAGATCAGTCGGATTGCAATACAGATGTATTTCGAAAGCAAAAGACAAAAACACTCGGCAAGATTATGTCTCACCACTCCTGGGAGGTGATCGGCGTCGAATGGCAAAATCCGTTTTGCTCCACGAGGATTATCCTTGTTCCCAGTAATGCTCCGAAGCCACTATGCAATTGTCTCCTCTCGTACCTCCTCTGGGTGGGTCCGGGTAGTGTCCTCTGTGCCCAAGTACAGCCACATAGGGTGGTCATGAGCTTGCAAGGGTTGGATGCGTCGACTCAGAAACACTTCCAGCAAATCCATGCCCGTCACGCCCCCCCCCCCCCCCCCGATCCAGTGCAACGACTACGTCTACCAGGATGGCCACTTCACCCTCCTCCTCCTCCTCTACAACCAATGAACGAGGGGCGCGGGGTCTCTCCAAAGAAAAGGGGAGAAGGCCAGTCGACTGGCCTGGAGTTGAGGCATCTTTGTAGTAAAACCAGGTCGACTGCCACCCCCTAACTGACTCGGGTAAGGTCATAGGAGGAAAGGAGCTCCTACCCCTCATTTGGATTCCCAAACCACCACACATTGGGATCACATGGGTCCTCTCATCAGTCGGATTGGCTTTTTTAACCGACTGAGATCGGCAAGTGAAGATGTGCTTGAGTAGGCCCCAATGAGGATGGCACCCAAGGAAGTTTTCACACATTGAGACAAATGCAGCAAGATACGAGATGGTGTTTGGAGGAAAGTGATGGATCTGAGACCTAAAGAAATTCAAGAAACCTCGGAAGAACGGATGGGGGCAGAGAGAAACCTCGCTCGACGTGTGTCGTGAGGTGAACGCGCTTGCCCTCGCACGGCTCGGGCTCAATCTCTCCCTCCGGCACCCTCCAAGACCCCTCCACGACCAGGCCATCGGCGACGAGATTCTCCAGATCTTCCTCCTTGACGGTGGAGCGGATCCAATCCCCCTGGATCCAACCAGGCGGCAGAGCGGACCGCGAGGTCGACCCCTTCGCCGCCTTCTTTCCCTTCGCTGTCGACTTCTTTGCGCGCTCCAGAGCCGCAGTCTTGCCCTTCGCCATTGATGCGGAGCTCGAGAGGAGTGGGCTGGGGAGCGTGGCGATGGGAGAGATGAGGCGGAGAAGCAGAGAGGGAAGGAGTGAATGGGGAGCACAGTACCACGCATCGGCGGCAACGCCTTTTATGGCCACACTTCCGAGTGACTGACCCGTGGGCCCGTGCAATCCTGGCGCATCCCGTAACAGATGCCGGCCCGATACGTGGCGAAAAAGGTGGCGCGAGGATCGAGGAGTCTCTATCAGCCTGCCCCGCTTACTGCGCCACGTCCCGTCCCGCGTGCTTCTCCAAATTTCAAATCCCGCAAGATCCGGGAACCGCAGAGCAATCGATCGCGCCGGAGATATCCAAATCCGATCCACTCAAAGACTTATAGCATAGTTCACTCAGAAATCCCAGAAGCCAGAATAGATCAAGGCGACTGGCGAAGGAATGAACTACCAACTGTCGGTGTCAAAACCGGCAGATCTCGGGGTTGGGGGTCCGGAGCTGTGGATTCTTGGATCGATGGTAACAGGGACGATGAACACGGTGTTTTACCCAGGTTCGGGCCCTCTCTATAGAGGTAAAACCCTACGTCCTGCTCTTGTTTATATTGATGAAGTATCAAGGTACAGAGTTGATCTACCTCGAGATCATATGTTGTGGTCTAAACCCTAGAGGTACGATGAGTAATGTCATGATAATCTGTCTATCAACTAGCCTAGCCTCGGCTTATATAATGTACCGGAGGCCTAGGATAACGAGAGTCCTAGTCGGCTACGTCGGTGGAGAGGAGTCCTTGTCTTGATTACCAAGTCTTGTGGAAACTTCCTCGTATATGTCATCGGCTGTCCGAACTGGCCCATTAGTGAATCGCCATGGGGGTCATCGGCCCGACCCACTAGTCGAGAGACGACGTGGTGAGTACCCCTTAGTCCAGGACACCGTCAGTAGCCCCTTGAACTGGTCTTCAAGTTGGGGACGCTCCTCGGTTCTTCCGAACTGTTCTTCATCTTCGGTCGTCGGTCTTGAAAACTGGTTCTACAAATCTTCCCATCTCTAATCTTGAGGATCGCTGAGGTATATCCGAAGAGTTCATACATCGGGTATCCGAGGAGTTTTTTAAGTTGTTCTCGGCCTTTATCAATGCCTTGTTATTTTTACGCCACACCTCGGGTTCGAAATTTTTCCCGTGCGGCGGTACCCTCTTACGTCCGAGCTCTAATGCCAAACTAAATCTAAGGCGTCTTTTCACAGCTGAGCTCCAACACTATTCGGCATTCAAGGTATCCTCTTGCGTCCGAGCTCCAACGCCGAACTGAATCCGAGGTATCATAGATTACCTTAGCCTCTGAAAATTTGAATGAGTTCATCCAAGCTTAAATGCATGAGTAGTCTTCTATGGAACGAGCCATTCGAATTCGAGCTTTATGCCGGAGATGCCCTCTATGGAGCTAGCCACTTTGCATCCGAGCTTTATGCCGGACTGCTCCCGCGGTGGTGCACCACCTCGGCTGTGGGATGATTTTTTGTGGATATATTTTTCTTGATTGGTGCAATTTATTCTCTACCGAGATATATAACCAGTAGCCCTCAAGGTGTGTGTCGGTCTAAAACCCGAGATGCACCTGAAGGAAAACATGAAACCGCTAATCCCATTAGCCCCTGATACTCAGGTCGATTTGCGAAATCGGCCTGAGGATCAACTCCTAGCTCGGTAGTATACATAGGAATTGAAAATATATTGGAGGAAATAGTGATTGGGAAACGGGTCCTTGAGAAGTTGCCGTAATATATTAGCTTGATGCCGGATAGGTCCAGATGGTACCTATTGTTGTCCGAAGACGCGTTTGTCCATAGCTCGGTCAAGCCGAACACTGGGCATTATGAATTTTCATCATTGAATAGGCAATGCAATAGCCCCCGAGCCACTGGTCGGGTGGCAACACCAGATCAGTGGATCGATGTGCCCCTTTAATATTTGTAAATGATAAGCGCGAAGCCCAGTAGCCCCCGAGCCTTAATGTGGGCACGGGGTGGCTGAATTAAGGATCGATATCCGTTTGACAGAAAATTTTGTTGTGTTTAACACAAACTTCTCGGAAAGAGAATGAAGATCTCTTAAAGGAGCTAGAGCTAACGAAAGCTGATCTCGCCAAGGTCGGCCTCAAGGAGCTTAATAGATAGGAAATCAATGCCAATAGGGAATTATGAGAGCGTTCTGTCAGCTGCTCGGTTGTCTCAGCGAGATTGTGCCCTTGACTCTTTGAAAGATTGGCTACAATTATTTGACTTTTGCTCGCAATTTATGTGTAATGATTCTATGTACCTAAGTACTTTACATCATTAAAGCTCGGATCCACATTGTACAAAACTTTGTTGACCGACCATCGGCTTCAACCTCCTTAGCCAGTAGCCGAGGAGTGTTTGTCCCACTTTATAAAGCCTTTATGAGGGCAAAGATTTATGGCAAACGAGGCAATCCGGTCATACGGTTTTATAAACAAAGGTATGCGAAGAGATATGTTATATTACTATGTAAGAAACATCTTCCAAAGAAAATAGTTCCACTATCGGTTTCTTTCTTTGGGTTCTCATGCTGACCATGATCATGAAACCTCATCTCCGATCAATGTGGGAGGGAAATATTGAGGATTTAGTTAGGGGAGAGTTCCCGAACTCTGTGGTCCATGATGAACCAGAATTTTCGCTTCCATCATTGCCAACCAATTATATCCTTTAAGATGGCTAGCTTTCAGCTTCACCCAGTCTGAGGTACTAATCCGGATGACCCGGTAGTAACAATCACAGAGGTGCTCCCTTTACCACCTAGCCGAACAATCGGGAACATAGGGGTAAGCACAGGAGCCAGGCAACCCAGCTTGGCCAAAATCTTAAGTCAAATTGATGCATATTTATGGCTTTATTACGATAATTATGGAAGGCAAATTCTCCATTGAGACTGTTTATAACCTGAAAGTGGCCCATCGTCGGCTTCCACCCCTTTGTAGATGCTACACAGGGTGTTTCCGTACTAACAATACAACCCTTAGCCGATGTCTCGGTGCCCGGAGGCGGTTGTGTTAGCGGAATCGAGGCAATCAGATATGCAGGCTTTATAACTTTCACTTAGTCATAGGAGTTTGAAGTTCGGGGCCAGTTACTAGCCCCCGGTTAGTGTTCGGCGTCAGCCGGGGTCAAACCAGTAACACTTCGGCCAATCTTATGAAAGGCCCATTGTTTAATATGGTCATCGGATCGCCGACCAGTTTACGCTCATTGTGACAGTCAGTTTTCGACTTTCTCCACTAAGGTACTTGACCAGTTAAACCAGAAGTACAATCGCAGTGGTTCTCCCTTTGTACTCCTAGCCGAACAAAGCGGAACGTAGTAGGCAAGCACAGGAGCCGGGCAACCCAACTATTGACCGAAAACACAATTCGAAACTGGTGCATATAAAGCAATATCCAAAAATGTTTTGCCGAGGACTCCTCGGAGTGCCTTGGCTTTTGGTGGGTTCGGCTCTAGTCTCAACCCCCCGTTGATATTGCCGAAGCTTTAAATGTGTCCGGCGTCGAATTGTGAGACTGATGCTGGAAACACACAAATAGGTTAAAAGTGCCATAAGTATGGAAAACCAAAAAACTTTAGTAAAAACTTTACATCCGAACTAAAAACAAGTTTTTTGTGCCAATCCGAAATTGGTCTTAAAAAAATGGTGCTTCTGTTGTGCTTTAACATGACACATTCGATCTCTAAACTTCAAGTAGGTCAGCCTTTGGCTTCAACCTCCTTATCCCGAAGGCGGAGTGCTTCTCCAAGGCCAGTTTAGCGAACTAAAATCAAGCGGTTTTTAGAGAGAAGCCAGGCTATCCGGCTATTGACCACACACTCTGGTCGAAAAAGGAGTGGTAGAAAAAGACTTTGCAACGACTGAGAAGAAAAACATTCATTATAAAATGGCTCGTATAAATTTAAGAGCCCCTAGTTAACCTATGACAGGAAGTGTTTTTAACAAACAACGCATGTGAGTATGGTCGAACCGAACACAAATTAAAAAATGCAAACACTTTGAGCATGAAAGCGACTTAGCTGGTTAATGTGTTCGGTATTGTTGACGAGGTCCGAGCTCGTGGCGGGACAAAGACATAGTCCGCAGCCTAGCCAAGGTCCCAGCCCCCAAGCCCGAGGTAACCGAGCGAGGAGTTCGGCTTGATGAGGTGGTGATGCCGCACGGTCGATGTGGCGAGGCGAAGCCCCCAGTCTAGCTAACGTGACGAAGCTGGTCGACTGGTGACGTCGAAGTCACCGGAGTAGGTTGATGAAGAGATGGCGAAGCCCCCGATCTAGCCGAGGTGACGGGGCAGGTCGGTAGTATGACGTTTGCAGCCCCATGCCGGCCGAGGTGTCGAAGCAGGTCGGCGTGGTGGACATCGGCTTGGTCAGCCGGATTAGTATTTGGAATTTCTTCGGAATCGTCCTCCGGTACTATGGTGCGAGGGGCGAGTCCGGCCAGGGTTGACTCCTGATGTTCGGACGCCGAAGTCGCGTCCAGGATTGAAGCTGGATACGGGATAAGACAGGCGAGTCCGGCCGGAATTGACTCCCGATCTTCGGATGCAGAGGTCACATCCAGGCTTGAAGAAGCAATAGTGCGGCAATGCCGTCGCGGGCCGGATCTTGTGACGCGGTCGATGCCCGCTTGATGAAGTGACCATGCAGCGATGCCGGTGTGCCCGCTCCGTATAATTTGTGTGGCGACAATGTTGGTGATTATTTACCCTTCACGATGCCGAACTGTTGTTCGGCTTGCCGAGATAATGATCCGAAGAGGTTTAGATCGGCTCGATGAAGCGACGACCCGTCTGGCGCAGGTCGGCAGCCGTGCAGCAACGTTGTCAGCCTGGTTTGACACCGGCGCAATGGCGAAGGTTACCTCCGAAAAGGAGCAAAATTTGTGAGCATGTGTTCGGAAACAAAACACAATATCCTAGAAAGAGATTCCTCCAAAAAGGTTGTCAAATATCCCGTTCATGAAGAAAGATGAACTCGGGTTGGATTCGTATTCGCGCAGAAAATGGATCAGAAAATCGATGTGCTCATCGGAGGTTTTCTGTAGTTTGAACGGTCGGATCGAGCTGAAATTTTGAGGGGTGGTAGATATAGGAATTCCGCAGACGATCAACGGTTGGATCTTTCAAAGGACTTCCGAGCTAGACGCTGAATTCTATGCCCTAAACTCGTCCAGATTCACGCCTAGATTTGACAGGATTCCGGTATATCGTAGATTGCCGGAGATTCCTCCATCGAAACATGATCAAATTTTACAGGGTTGTTATATACACAATTCTGCACTATTCCACCAAAGCAATCGTCAAAGCGACACTCGAGGAATCGGCGACGGCGAATACAAATCTGTCATATAAAAAAACAGCACGGTCGCCCGAGGACAATGTTGAAGTTGAGCTCCCGAGATATATGGATGATTCCTCCACGATCTTGATAGAGATCGGAGTTGATGTTGATGAAGGTCCTCATCCGAACATGACGATCGGAGGCAGAGGACAGTCCTCGGTCGAGCCAAGGTAACCAGTCGAGTCGAAGACGAAGATGTCGACGTCGCAGTTGATCTGCAGGCGAGCCATTGATTCTTTGCCGATCACACAGCGGAACTCTCAATGAAAGCACCATTATCGGTGTCAAAACCGGCAGATCTCGGGGTAGGGGGTCCCGAGCTGTGGATTATTGGATCGATGGTAACAGGGACGATGAACATGGTGTTTTACCCAGGTTCGGGCCCTCTCTATAGAGGTAAAACCCTACGTCCTGCTCTTGTTTATTTTGATGAAGTATCAAGGTACAGAGTTGATCTACCTCGAGATCATATGTTGTGGTCTAAACCCTAGAGGTACGATGAGTAATGTCATGATAATCTGTCTATCAACTAGCCTAGCCTCGGCTTATATAATGTACCGGAGGCCTAGGATAACGAGAGTCCTAGTCGGCTACGTCGGTGGAGAGGAGTCCTTGTCTTGATTATCAAGTCTTGTGGAATCTTCCTCGTATATGTCATCGGCTGTCCGAACTGGCCCATTAGTGAATCGCCATGGGGGTCATCGGCCCGACCCACTGGTCGGGAGACGACGTGGTGAGTACCCCTTAGTCCAGGACACTGTCACCAACATACTGTCGAACCTCAAAGAAGATGTTCCAGAGACAATGAGTCGGGTCGAAGCCAACTTCAATCCTTCTTCACTCGGTCCTCGATCCATTCGGGGGCTAATGATGATGATATGTACCTAGGGTAGGGTCATAGATCTGACCTACATGCCCTACCCAAAAACACTACACAAGAGGCCAAGGCCCACAAAGATAAACAAGAGATACCGACTAAAATCGTCATGAAGTGCAATACACTTGACAGAAGATCTCACTCAGATATCCCAATTCCACTCGACCGTCGTTATTCACTCGGAAGACAAGAATCCACTCGGAGTACAGAAGACCTAGAGTCACCCCTAGATGGCAACGGTCAGGCATTTACTCCGTCGTCATAAAGATCAGTTAATACGGGCGTTACCAGTAAAGTGCGTGACATAATACTCTCATTAAACCCTGGTGTAATGGAGGGCTGTGAGGGGTCGGCGTACTCTATATAAGCCACCCCTCCCCTCTTGCACAAGGGTTGGCATCCCCTGTAACTATACATCATTCCAATTGACAAGCCTCCGCGGCACCGAGACGTAGGGCTGTTACCTCCTCCGAGAGGGGCCTGAACTCGTAAAACTGTGCGTACAATCTCGTCGTAGGTAGGACTCTGCCCTCTCCTACGTACCCCCTACCTCTACTGTCAGACTCGTTCCCACGACACTGACCGGACATCATCTCCAGCATCATGACGAAGATATGTTCTTTTTTTTTCGAACCATGACGAAGAGTTGCTTTTTCTCTTCTCAAGGTTGGTGCGGCGGCAGCTCCGGCAAGTGGCGGAGCGAGCATGTGATGCTCTTGTCTTTTCGCGCCCGTGGCCTTTCTGATATCACAATAGCTAAACAATCAGTCGACTGACATTTAAATTTGGCTCGGACGAATTCGAGAATGAAGAAGAAGGCATCGGAGATGAAGAAGGAGATGGCGGGTGGGGATTCGCCAGAGAAGCACCCCACAATCTATCTTAGGGTGGCGGGTGGGGTGCTGCTTCATTGGAGTTTTATTGGGTGGTCGCAGGGCTTAGAGGGGATGGCCGGGTGCGGCAGCAAGACCGGCGTTGGGGACGGTTCAGGGAGGGCGGTGAGGCGAGGCGGTCGCGGGCGGCAGAAGTAGGCGGCTAGGCTGGCAGTGGCGCGATGGTTCAGAGGAATAAGAGGAGGGCGACAAGAGGTTGAAGAAGGGCTTCCAAACGTTGATTTTGCATCGGAAGGCTAAGAAAATCGACTAACCCCCAAAAACCAGGCAACTGACATATAGCCACGCCCTTCTATATACATACTCCCCAGGTGGCCTTATGGAACAAAGAGTTTGTACAAATTACAAAATCTAAGATGGCAATACCTACAGATCGCCGTCCCCCGTCTAGTTGCTAGGCAAGGTTAATTGCCAGAACAAAGATGAACAAAGACCAGATCCGAGCAGATCCACCTAAGACAACCCGACTATGGGGCCTTCCAATATAACCTTCTCTTCATCTGCGGCGGTTGCTGGTGTGGTGTGTTGGTCCTATGGGGGCTTAGCATGACGATTTCCTGACTGTCTACAACAACAAGTTGTGCCCGGCTCCGGCGAGAAACGGGCACCACCAATGCACAAAATCCACCCCGCATATGTAGAGCATGCACTCAGCCGAATCTAGAGCACAAAGAGCATTAAGTTTGATCATCTCAATCTCTATTTCTATGGTGGGTTCAAAGATGTCTTCTTGCTTAGCGGGTAATTTCTCATGCAACTTTTTAACTTCGGTATCGAGCTGGTGTATCTTGATAGCAACTTGATGAATGAAGCTTTTGTAGGCATCATCATCTTTTATCTCGGGTAGTTGGGGTTTCAAACTCATCACCTTTATGAAGTCTTCAATCGAATATGTATGCTCGGGAATATGACTTTGGTCAAGTTCCTATGAAGTATCTTCATTGCTTCTCATCATTTTAACACTTTCAATCGGATTACGTTTCGGCTTTCCTGTAAATTTGGCAACGGTAAAAGTTTGGCTCTCAATTATTTTCAGCATGAGCTTTCATATTGCGGGTTTTCGCCTGAAGTGTATGCACGTCATTCGTTAATCTGGCAATTTTCACTATCATTTGACCAAGTAAATTATCGTGAGACTTCAAGATGTCGGTACAAGTTTTATTCTGCTCCGTTTGAGCAGACACGGAAATGTTGAGGGTTTCCTCAAGTAAAGGCCTACTACCAGCGGTTGCTCCATTATAATTGTTTGATACTCCTTGGTTGGTGGGATATGATCCTCCTATTTACCTTTAATCACATCAATTAACTCATCCATTTTGTCGGTCAATTCTTCATTCTTTTCTTCAGTGATGGAGTTTACCTTTTTCGTGGTTGACCTTTCGATATGCCATTGGGCATGGTTTGCTCTAGAATTAAATAGAAGTAATCTTATATTATGGCTTTTGACAGTCAGTAAAACAGGGTACTTGTAGTTAGTATGCCATTAAGGTCAGAGTTAAGCACTGACAGCACAAGTTAAATGGTTCCACCTTCAACTGAACTATGACTGAACTTAGAGGTTTAACTGAGTTATGACTGTCAGTAACTCAGTATACATTGATAAGTAAAGAATTGGGATGTGTACATGAAACATCTCTAACTGAATTTAGATGTTTCATCATTCAGCTGCAATCATCTCTTGCTAGCTGCTGTCTTTGATCCTACAGCTGGCTCATGCACTTGTGACTGTGGCATCTGATAGTTAATGAAGTACTACAGTTTAACACTCCTTCAGTACGTACACCTGACTCTACAGATTGGATCCCGTTTCTGTAATTGATACTCAGCGTAATCAGCTACTAATTCAGTGTTCCTAAATTTGTGGAGCTTCCATGGATCAATTCTTCCATTCTACTTCTACACACATGGAAAACTACTTCCATATCTAACAAAAAATTAACAAGTGCGACAAGCATAGAACCGGAAATGCAGGAACCGAGAACCGACAAGCACAAAATCATCTTAATTCGAGCCAGGAAATGATCATGTCTGCATGGCGCCCATCCCAACAGAAACTCATTCAACATGTTTACAAATTTATACAAAAGCAACATCGCCGATGAAGATATCCACGGCTCTTCATTGCCTAGATCTGCTCGAGCGCCTCGAGAACCACCTTCATTGAGGGCCTGCTCCTAGGCTCCCCAGCCAGGCAGCTCAGCGCCACATGCAATGCCTGCAGGGCTTGTTTGGAGTTGTATTGGCCCTTGAGCCGGGGGTCCATAAAATGAGAGAGTTTTCTCCGGTCAGCCAATGACTTTGCCCAGTCGATGATGTTCGTTTGCCCCTTGGGGCGGTTGGGATCCTTCGCAAGCTGACCGGACAGCATCTCCAGGATCATAACCCCGAAACCGTAAACGTCGCTCTGCTCATACAGAAGGCCTGGACATGGTTCAGAGCATGAAGTGAGAATAACCAACTGCTAAAAACAGCTAGTATATGTAGCAACATGTATTCTTATGTAAACTATTTTAGTGCACCTGCAAAAAAAACTATTTTAGTGATCTGAAACGTCTTATATTAGTTTACAAAGGAAGCATATTCCAAATTTTAAAAGATTTAATTGAGCTACAAAGTCAAAATTTAGTGTTCCAAATCATATGTTCTTTTTTCCGAACCATGCGGAAGAGTTGCATGTCATTCATTAAGAAGAGAGTACAACGCCAAAGCCGGCATGACCCTTATATTGCCAAAGATGGCACGACCCAAACAAACCACGTATCGCCAAATATGGATTCTACAGGCCAAGTGAAAATGTGCATGTTCCTCTTTGATCTTCTGTAACCTCTTCCATTGGTTGAAGTTTGGCGATAAAGTTGACACCGAAGCAACAAAATGAGCATGGCCCAACGGGTCACCACACATGAAGGTGGGCAACGCGCGGCAAGCCGTGCCTCTTATCAAGTGGTATAAATGGTTGCAATCGACCACACATTATTCTTTGCTCTTTTTATGGAAGATGATGGTAAAGGAATGCCAAAGGAATTGTCAGCACATGGATCAACTTACTATGACAATTAACCGCTTGAGAAAGCAATTGTTATGAATGATCCACAAACCTATTTGACGCAAAACTCTAAATCTGGAAAGATATGATGAGTGAGGACACATACCACTTATTACATACTCCGGAGCTGCATAGCCGTGGGTGCGCGTGGGCATGATAGTCATACGCGAGTTGCCGGTTGACCCAAGCTTAGCAAGCCCAAAATCAGATAGCTTCGCGTTATAGTGCTGCCAGCAAAACGCGGTCAGAATTTGATCTTGACAAGTACTAGTAGACAACATTGAAGGGTGGAAAGCTTACTGCATCTAGAAGAATCCTGGAAGCCTTGAAGTCACGGTACATAGCTTTCTTCTCTGATGCATGCAAGAATGCAAGTCCTCGAGCTGCACCGTTGGCGATCTTCAGCCTCAGTTCCCATGATAGCGGAGCGCATCCTCCTGAAAAGAATTTCAATCGCCTCCGGTTCCATTATCAGTACTTTTCAGTCAATTGTTTTTTTTCAAGAATTGCAATCTCTTCCCGAATCAGTATCACAGAGACGAAGGAAAAACACAGCGAGCACGAGCAAGGCCATGATCAATTTTCTGCAAGTAAAATTGCCTAGAGGATAGGATGAAACAAATGGTCGTGAGTAACAGCTCACCTCCGAAGAATAGATGGTCTTCTAAGCTTCCTTGGGAGATGAACTCGTACACAAGCAACAGTACCTTGCCCTCTCAGCAGTAGCCCAGTAGCTTCACAAGGTTTGGGTGGGAGAACCTTCCCAAAAGGTTTATGTCCGATTGCAAGTGGACAGTCAGAAATTTCTGTTACGCATAGTTGCAGCAACATTTAGAGGTGATGACGCTGTTGGAATTTCAGAATTCAAGATTTACTTAATCAGTGTATGGGCCAGATTTTACCTGCAATTCCTCCTTTCCATGCATGATAGCAACAGCCATGCCAGGGCCACTCGTTGTTGGGTTCATCATCTTCTCATCGACCCAGGAGCCAAAAGCCCCCTCCCCAAGGAGATAATCTGTCCGGAAGTTCTTGGTAACTGTCTGAATCTCAAGGAATGTGAACTTCCGGAGGTTCGGTGCCTCCAGTACTTGGCCTTCGAGGAAACACCCCTGTTTGAATCCACCGTTTGTACTGTCGTTGCCGGCAGAGGCCATGAGGCTGGTGGGGACACTGCTGCTTGCCTTGGAGTCCATTGTCCCTGTTATACAATTAACACGCATTAACATACTGAATTTGATCATCATAGAATTTTTTTTTTCTTTGGAAGAATGGGAAAGTTTTTTTCAGGAGTACCATCACAGAATTTTGCGAAGAACATAGAAGTAGGAAACAGGTAGGATGGCACAAGCAAGATATGGTTGCGGTTCATCACAAAGTGATACTATATGGGTGCTACAGCCTGTATGATTTCTGAAATAGGGAAAACTACTCTGTTTCTAAAATAGGAAAACTACTCTGTTTTCTGGACAAAGTACTTCTTCTAAGTTAAAAATATGGAGATGTTTTATCAAAGAAAACTAAGGACGCATCAAGCTTAGAGAACTATGGCGGTATGATACTAATTCAGTTAATTCCCATCCTTGATCTCTAGTGACTGCTGCTACGAAGAACATAGGAAATCTGAGAGCTCACCTGAATTAGGTTCTTGGAGACCAGATTCGTCACCTGGGTTTGACTGCGTGTAATCCGCCGCGACACGAGCCCTTTCCCGGCCACCGCAGATGTTCGCCAT